>OZ020190.1:64353712-64953712 GCA_963971165.1 Philopedon plagiatum
TCAAAACACTTAAACTCTATTAACAAAAATAAATAAAAATTGACTTTACAAAGGTAAACTAAAAACTAGTGTACAATAAAATAATTAATTTGGATTAAATTAGAACAGGAGAAGAGAAATAGATAGGCGTTTACTTAAATGAATATGAAACAATAAATTTTATTAATGATAATTTAGATGAAATTATAGGTCAAAAGAGAAATAAAACTTTAAAGAAAAATCTAGGCTTTTTTGATAATCCCACGAATTATACAGGTTGAAAATCCCCCACTCGGGTTGGTCAGATCCAAAACAAATTAATGAATTGTCTTACCCAAAAATATTCACTACACTTTAAAATAGATTATATTAAATTTGGAAGAAAAGAACTAAGAGCCTAATTTTTATAAGAGAAACTGATCACCAGTTAGAACACTAAAAGAGAAATATGTAGTTAGCACACGAATGTCGAATAGGAACTAATCTTGAATATCCCCGTTAACTTAGAGGAAAGCTACTAAAGTCTACCCACTGAACGTACGGAGTAATCACGAGCAGACAAGGCGGTGCCGTCTATTTAAACTTAATTTACAAGTAATTTTAATTTTGGAGATCGAACTTGATAAAACGAAATCTAAGAGGTAACTAACTTAACTAATAAATAACATAACTGTAATTATAACTTTGACAATAATTTGGGAATTTTAGGGACGACAGACAAATTAAATAATATACCTAACTATAAACTACAGGTAAAATATACATACATAATAAAAATGTATATATATATATATATATATATATATATATATATATATATATATATATATATATATATATATATATATATTATATATATATATATATATATATATACAGGGTGTTATTAAATTCACTGCATATATTGGAATGGGTGACTCCTGGGGTAGTCTACAGACATACCCAATACTTTTTTTTTCTTAAATCGAACATTTTAAAAATTTTCAAAAATACCCTAAAACCCGTCCATGTTCGACGCACCTGTCTCAGCGAGCACATGGTCCGTCATAGCGCTTGACAGAAAATTACGCGGGAAAAACTTAAAACAATTGAATTTTTTGTAAGGTTGCCAGACAATATTATAAATCTTTAAGAATCATTTATTTTCTGTTATTAACCGTAATTTAAGACAAAGGTAAATCAAATTTAAACCTTTTCCTAAGAAAAAATAAAAAAAAATAGTAAAACGACCACTGCAAAATCAATCCTTTTTGTCAGCAGGCTTAGTTTTAACCAGTAGTTGCCTAACATAATTTAAATATCAATAAGTAGAACTAAAAGTAAGTTGCAAAAATGATACTTATCTAGTAGGGAATGTGTTGAAAATGTCTTTAATTTGCTCCCAAATCAGCATGATTCGTAGCATAATATCCCGAATCCGTAAAAAGATGTTCTCCATTCAACACGATTTCTCAGTTAATTCACTTTTCTAATTGGCACCCTATACACTATTTCCTTCATCGTACCCACAAGAAGTGGCTGACATGGTTCCTTAGCTACTGTAGGTGCCACTAACACAAAATAAATGTTCTTTCACTGGGAGGTTCGAAGTTTAGAAAATCTTTCAATGTACAAAAGTTGTCCGGCGTTTTTGTTAGTTGCTCCGTAGCACAAAACAAGCTAAGCATCTCGGCATCTTGGATTAACAGATTAAAATCCGCTACAACCTCTCGTTTTATAAGATATTTTTTTAAATCATGCACATAGATTAGGGTTAAGTTGATCATGCAATTCACTAATCGTTTTGCGCATTGGGCATCATGACTCATGAGACGACCAAAGACCTTGGAGACGTAACCGCGTTCTTATTGGTTACAGATTATTTCGGCGGAGTTAGCGCTTTTTTCTAATAAGCTGTAAAAACTCTTACGGGGCAGTTAAAATATAAAATACATACAAAATGTAACACTTAAAAATTTTTAGTATCAAATTTGTTGAAATATCTTTATTTGAAATTAGCTAATATGCTCTAGTCATAGGCAACCACTTATACCTTATATTATGATTCAAGTGGTTAAAAGTGTCACGTGATTGGCTTTATTTCTATTCGTCAGGGCTGGTGATTCGTATGTCAAATGAGGCTAGGTCAAGGTGGAATTTTTAGGTTATATTTTTATTTAATTTTTGGTTCAATTTATTTGTAATTAGTATCCAATTTAATCTAAACGAATATTGTAGAAGCAAGCACGATATTAAAAAGCAAGTGTATTTATATGCTGGAAATAAATTAAACTTTCCGTGCTTGGACTGTCATTGGTTTTTTTGGAAATGATTTTATTTATCACTTACAAAATGAACATTCGTTAAATATACATAGAACAACAAGAAAAATAGTTCCATAGTATACAAGGTATTGTTATTATAAAATTGCGTGGAAAATGTTTAAAATAAAGTATTTTAGAATTTAAATCTTGGAAAGCCGATGTCGAAAGTAGGGACAAATGCCAAATAATTTTATGGGCAAAAGAACATTTTAGGCTCAGGTGATGAAGTACAATACTTCCGTTGTTGTAGAAGTGGTAAGTATGAAAAATATTAGTACATAATTTTGTATACAAACAATATACCTACAATAAAATTTAGAAAAATTGTTGTCTTGTAATAGATAATTAAATTACACAAACAGTTGGTTTTGATAAGTGACAAAAGATGTTTTATTTAAGGTAAGAGGATTACATCACACTATGGACATTCAAATGACATCTAACACCTAAGGATACGTAAACTTGATAAACAGTTAGAAGTAAAATTATTAGAAAGGTGTTCAGACTACAAAGTAAGTTTTAGAAAGCTGTGTATTAGTATAGAGTTATGGGTACAGGAATGTAAAACAGCTCAAAATAATTCTCTTAATGTACAAACCACAAGGTCAATCATATGATTATTTTATGGACCTGACTTTTGTCTTATTGTCATGAAAGCATCACTACTGTCTCAATTTGAAAAAAAATGTTGATAGCACAGATGGGCTTAATAATAATTATGACTTTGAGAGGACCACTATTATGGTAGTGGATGATTTTAATTAAGGCTTTCCAGTTGCCACAATGTTCCGTAACAGAAAAGATACCTTTATAAATTAAATATTTTTTGAAGCGATAAGGCAAAAAGTAGGAGTCATTTCATGGAAATCATTTATGAGTAATCTTAGTGGGACATTTTATAATGCTTGGGTCGAGGTTTTGGGCGCTTCACAACACCAGCTTTACTGTTCTTGGCATGTCGATCGTGTTTGGCGTACAAATTTATGTAAAATTGGCAGTCGTGATAAAGAACGTATTAGTTTATAAAACTTTAAAATATCTTTTAAAAACTACAGACACATCCTCATTCCATGAACAGTTAAGCAGTGCTTTAAATAATTTGCTTGGTGGTCCTGACACAAACAAATTTGGAGAGTATTTCTCAAGTTGTCATGCACATAATTATTTAAAATGGGCATATTGCTTCCAAAAGGACTGTGGCTTAAATATCAATATGTAAAACTGATAAATAAATAAAAGTTGCAAAAATTGATACTTATCTAGTAGGGAATATGTTGAAAATGGCCTCCATTTGCTTCTAAACAAGCCCGTACTCTCCGCAACATGTTGTCTCTAACTCGTTCAAAAATATTCTCCATATTCCTTATTTCTTCAGCTGCCATTTCAACACGATTTCGTAGTTGTTCCACGTTTTCAATTGGGACACTATACACTATTTCCTTCATCGTACCCCACAAGAAGAAGTCGCATGGATTGAGGTCAGGAGACCGTGGAGGCCATCGGACAGGCCCGTTTCGTCCAATCCATCTGTTGGGGAAGTTTTCCTGTAGGTATTCATTAACTATTCCCGCGTTATGACAAGGGGCGCCATCATGCAGAAGCCACATGTCTCTTCTCTTGGCACATCTTCTAGCAAATCTGGTAACTCACCTTGTAAAAATGCTAAGTAGCCTTCGCCATTCAATCTAGGAGGTAAGATATGCGGTCCTATTAAGTGGTTGTCTAATATCCCACCCCAAACATTTATTGAAAACTGCCTCTGGCGGTGGGTTTCACGATATGCATGGGGATTTTCGCTGGCCCAAATATGCGTGTTATGCTGATTCATTATTCCGTCTCTTGTAAATCCTGCTTCGTCAGTGAATAATACATTGTGGAACCAGTCTGGCTCGTCTTCGCTTTTCTGGGCAAACCACTGACAGTACTCCCTTCGTGTACCGTAATCCTCCGGGTACAGTGCTTGTACTTTCTGCACGTGGTATGGATGGAGCAAGTCTTCCTGCAACGTGCGCCAGGTGATATAATTCGACGCTCGTCCTATTTGCATCGTTAAGCGACGCGTACTGACTCCAGGATCTTCTTCAACCGCCACTAAAATTTCCTCTTCTGCAGCCAAAGTATTTTGATTGCGGGGTCGTCCTCTATCAGCATTAAAACCATGAAAATTTCCATGGTCCCTTAGATGTTGTACCACAGACACAAATGTTCTTTCATTTGGAGGTTCGCGATTAGGAAATCTTTCAATGTACAAAAGCCGCGCTTGTCGAGCGTTCTCATGTGCTGCTCCATAACACAAAACAATATCGGTAAACTCGGCTGAAGTTCTCGGCATTTTGGATTAAAAAACAGATTGAAAATCAGTTATATCTCTCCAAGAATTGGCGCCAAAAATACTAGCAGCAACAGCCACAGTTTCAACCGAAAAAGATCAACGATGATGTGAAGTGAGCAATAATGATAAAAGCTTGGGCACTGAAAGACATGGAATGGGCAAAGTAGCGATAATACCACAGCGCAAAAAAGCGGAAAGAAAAAGATCCTAACCCAACACACAAAAGTCCGGTAAATTGGGTAAATTACTAAATAAGTAAATAAGGAAGCCGAGACGAGAGGCGAACAGAAAAGAATAGAAGGAAACCGAGGAAAACAAGTTTGTATTTTACAGTCATCCTCCAACTATACCAAAGCCATCTTTCCTGGAAGGGGATAATGAAAAAGGCGTAAAACAAGTTACGCAAAACAAGCACGTCCCAACACCAATAAAAGGAGGAAGGGAGAGTTTTGCCCTAAAAACTGCCCAAAAAATGTCATCTTTATCGTATCAGGCTTGAATCCAGACTCGAAGGAAGCTGAAATGCAAGATTATCTAAAGGAAATTAATGGAATTCCATGTAAATGTGAGAAAATGAAAACAAGAAAAGATAAGTACAAAAGTTCTTTTAAAATCCAGGTGCCAACCGAAAAGAAAGCATCTGTTATGGATCCTGAAGTGTGGGGAAAGGGGGTTATAATAAACCATTTTCTTCACCTCCGACGACCTGTCAGCGTATCATGACTATGTGCAGTCAAAAATGAGATATGGTATACTTTTTTGGGGAAACTCGGTTGTCAACTGAGTTTTTGTACTGCAGAAAAGATGCCTTATAACAATATTTAAAATAAAATAAACTGAAACATGTAAGGGCATCTTTGTTAACTGCTTGTTATTAAAAACTATTCACAGTGTATGGAACTTCAAACAGAACATAACCATGGAACTAGAAACAAACATTGCCTGGTACCTAAATGATAGGGCAAATTTTAGTTACATACAAAAAAATGTTACAATATTTTTAAAATATGGAACAGAATACCTCAATATTTTAAAACACTAACTCTTTTTAGTCAGAAACGTATTTTAAAGAACTTCTTAATAGAAAAATGTTATAGTATAAGCGACTTCTTAGAAGATAGAGATGTAAATAGATTAGGGCTTTCCACCGAATGTGTAACAAATTATTTTATTCAAATTTTTAGTGTTCTAGGTTAGGTTTAGTTGTAAGTTTTAAATTTTGTGACACGGTCTACCCTATTTGGTAAATTTGTATACGACCTAATATTGGATAAATAAATAAATAAATAAAATAAATAGAGATGCTAATGATACTTCGATATCTCAAAAGTATCGATACTTTTGCCACAGTATCGAGTATTTTGAGCATCGATACTTTTATAATGATTCCAAGTAGGTATCATTACTTTTTTGCACTATTGGTATCGAAACCAAGTACTTACTTTACTACCACCAACATTTAAAATAACCTTGTGCCTGCCTATTGGAGGTTAAAGAGGTGTCAAACTGGGCCTGGTTACTGGGCGATAAAATTTTATAATGTATTGCGAGCTAATATGAAGAGTTTAGATCTTAGAAGTTTCAAGAGTAGAATTAAGGAAATTTTAATAAAAAATGCATTTTATAATTTTGATGAATTTATTTCTCATAATTTTAACTAATGCCCTCATTGTTTAATAATTTGTTCAATTTTAATGTCTTCTTATTGTAAACTGTGTTATGTGTTTGTTTCTAAATTTTATATATTTTGCTACATATTGACGATGGAAACACTGCTATGTAATAACATGAATAAACGAATTTCAATTTGAATTTGAATTTACCCAGTGTTTAAGTTCTTCGAACCAAATTTTCATGACTATGCTTAATTTTGTTTGTTTCTAAGGTTTTAAAAAAGACTGATTGTCTATTTAAGCTAAATTCTATGATTATATACAGATGGTTGGTAAATTTTTTTAGTGTATTGTATGTTTGTGTTACTAAAATTACCTTTAATAAAACACTAAATAAAATTTCAATGTTTTTATTGAAAGAAAATAATCCTGAAAATGACATCAGGAAATGGTTAATATATTCTACTTGAGATTAGGCTTTCCATATAGGTACTACAAAAATGTCTCGATCTTTGAAAGGCAGTAATGAGAAACACATGTAACTTAAAGTCTTTTTGCATGCAATAAAGATTTATTTTCATAAAAAAAAGTTTATCTTTAAAAAAATTACATGTTATTGCATGTAAAAAAATTTTAGTTGTCAAAAGAATTTAACTTTTTGTGTATGTCTCATTATTAACTTTGTAAGATCGCAAAATTTTTTTAGTATACAGAAAGTCGAGCCTGCTTATTTTTCATTCTTTTCCCATTTTTATGATCTTCTTTAAGTTTTACTTTGAAGTGCACAACGAACGAAAACTAAATTTGAATATGTTATGGTATAATACCTTGTCAAAAAACTGAAAAAATGCCTTTCATCTTCCCATCCTTTTACACCTAATTAAAATTTAAAAAATATAATAATTTTAATCAAAAGATTAGGTATTTCCTATATTATTGACACGTTAATAACTAAATAAATTCATAATACATAATATAAGAAATGGTTGTAATATGTAATACCTTCGCCAGAGTGTCAAAAATTATGTCTGTGAAGTTGGCCCCCCAAATGTAAAATTTATTAAAAATTAATGGAGTTCTGAGTTTCCTATGAAGAGTTCTTTTCACTTTTTATTAATAGTTACGTTAAAATAAAAGTAAAAACACTGTTTTCAAAATGGGGTGCTAACTTCACGCAGCTCCCCATTGTTGCAAAACCAAAAGTGTGGCCACAGTGCTTAATAGTTCTAAAGGAGTTCTACAGTTCTTTGTGATTTTCGAGGCCAGAACTCTTACCCAAAAAATTCTAATACATGTTTTGTGCTTTTTGAGAAGGAAAAAATTCAACAACAAAATGTCATTATCTTTATGCAGAACTGTACAACTATTGCTTAGGTACTATTGCAGAACGGGAACTCATGAGTTTTAAACCAGAACTCTTGTTTACAACTTAAATTTTTGATTGTTAAAAAAGTGTGAAGTTGGCCCCTCATGAAATATTTTTTAAGAGTTCTGGTTTAAAACTCATGAGTTCCCGTTAGTTCTGCAATAGTTCTACAGTTCTGCATAAAGATAATGACATTTTGTTGTTGAATTTTTTCCTTCCCAAAAAGCACAAAATATGTATTAGAATTTTTTGGGTTAGCTGTCTGGCCTCGAAAATCACAAAGAACTGTAGAACTCCTTTAGAACTATTAAGCACTGTGGCCACACTTTTGGTTTTGCAACAATGGGGGGCTGCGTGAAGTTATCACCCCATTTTGAAAACAGTGTGTTTACTTTTATTTAAACGGAACTATTAATAAAAATTGAAAATAACTCTTCATAGGAAACTCAGAACTCCATTCATTTTTAATAAAGTTTACATTTGGGGGGCCAACTTTAGACATCAAAAATTACAGAAGGACAGATACATAGAAAAACTGACGCTGTAAATTTACAATTATTTTAAAAGCATGTAATTATCGTTATTTATACTTCAGTTTTACAGGAATTTTTTAAAACCAAATCGGACGATTTAACTAATACACTAGACATATTAAAAACCTACTGAAATTATCGATTAATTAGTTGCTGCCTAACTTGCCTAGCTATTCCTAAAATTGGATTATGATCATGTTCAACATCATCAATACCTAGCAAAGGAATATCAAAGACTATATTATGGTCAACTCCTGCACAGATGCATATATTATGCAGTACAACACAGGCATTTTTACAATAGTACCGAAAAACTAACTTTAGGCGTCCAATACATCTTTCCACAGTGCTTCGTGTTATTTTGTAAGACTGATTATATCTGCCTTCTGGGGTTCCGGGGTCTGCATTTTCAACGGGGGTAAGTAGCCATGGCTCCAGAGGGTATCCTGAGTCTCCTATAACAACCAACCTGTACGTTCTCCTGAAAGTGAAAATTTAAAAAAAATTAAAAATACTTCTATTTTCGCAAAATGTAATTATTCAGATTAGCGTAAACAGCGAATTTTTGCATGAAATTTTGCACAGACCCTAATTTTGGGTCGTAGAACAGGAATCCGAAGTCAGTTTTTGGCGGTCTCGAAAAAATTTTTTTTTTCTCACCCAACCTGAGCAAAAAGGTGGTCAGGTTTGCTCAGTTTTGATTGATATAGATATATATGTATCTATATCAATCAAAACTGAGCAAACCTGACCACCTTTTTGCTCACCCAACAAATTAACGAAATTCATTGAAAAAGCTAACCTAAAAGTTTTAAAAAATTTTTACGAGACCGCCAAAAACTGACTTCGTGTTCTACGACCCAAAATTAGGGTCTGTGCAAAATTTCATGCAAAAATTCGCTGTTTACGCTAATCTGAATAATTACCAAGTTAACTCTTTATTTATAACATACAAAAACAGATTTTTTAACTTCAGAAAAATAAATATTTTTAGGTAAAACATATTATTAATCTGTAAATACTAACCCCTGTTGTACTTAAGCTCCAATAAATTTTTCACTGCAGATGCCCTCCATATAAAATTTGGTCGAACCACAATATTTGGCATTAAAATTAATGATTTGTAGATCATAGTTACAAATAATTTGGCAATTTTTTGAATTAAATCCTTTTTGGTTAACATAAAGATGTTCATCCTCTGCAGGTGCTATGAGTGCAGTCAATGCACCCGATGATTCCGGGAAATCCAGCTTTTCCATAAAACCCCTTTGAGCTTCGTTAATTTCTTGTGGGGTTCTGGGAAACATAATCCACAAATGACCTAAAATAGTCACTATTGCATTGGCCACTTCATAGGTGCATCTACTCCTCACTACTTGCCGACTTGTAGATAACAAGAATTCTTCAGCAATGCCCCATTGATAATTGCCTGTGGCAAAGAACCTTCTTAAAGCAATTCGAATTTTTGTCTGTGTGGGTATTCTGGTTGACCTTATTTTCTGCCTCTAAATGGCCCACCAAATTATCAAACAGATATGCCACTAAGTCCTTGTTGAGACGAAATAATTCTATAAACCTTGTGTCGTGTAGCGAAAAGGGATCACTTTCATCTCTCATCACACGCTTTTGAACCCGATTTTCATACATACGTACATTGTTTTCTAAATTATTAATTAAAAACCTTTGTGCAGGGAACATTTTACTATAATCCAAATTCAGTATTAATAAAAATAAAAAAAATTTGACAATTCACACAAAAATAATAAACAAACAACTGAGGTTATGGCTAAGACCTGACTTCTCTTCTTTTTTGCTAAAAAAATGTATAACTATACGCAACCCATAATACACGCAGGTATGTGTGGTTGCTTATACAGTAAAGCATATTAGCTAGTACATAATAAAGTATTTAAAAAAAAGATATTTCAACAATATTCCCCATATCTTCTTTAATGCTCGCTTTTTTTACAAATCTATTTTTTTGTTCTCGATTAATCGACAAAATTTTACAAGGCGACACGCTTTGATCATACGTTCGGACGTCGTGCTCTCTCTCTTTTCTCGTTCTCGCTCTGCTCTCTCCATCTATTTGTTGCGCCAAGAGGAGCTAACGGCTACCACTTTCACGCTTCAATTTTCGCCGGACGCGTAAGCGACGAAAGCTCACGCTGTGATTGGTTAAATATGTGGCATAGCGACGCGTTAGGTGACTGCGCAACATCACGAGTGCGTGCAGTGGTTCCGCCAGCTCCGACCGCGCACTTTTATCGGCCGGCTTGTAAAATTCTGTCGTCCAATCCACGTGAAAAAAAAAGTTTTCAATTTATTAAAGGTGCTATCGTATGATTCGTATGTGTTTATAGTGTTGATTATTTATAAGAAAACAAAACATTTCGTAGTGTTTGTTAGACTTTCATGTTTTAACCAAACGGATGGGTTGTATTGTGTAGTAATAATAACCTTTATTATTGTTTGAAGAACAGTGTGCGAGTCCGTCAGAGAAAGTTAGTTTCATTTTGGACTTTACTTCCAGTCAAGAGGCTCGTAATGCGTCGTTTGGAAGCGCGTTCGTTTTTATAGTTATTTTGTAGAGTTATTGAATGTTGTTTGTCGTAATTTTTTTTTTAAGGTAAAGTTTATTATTAATTTAGTTGTGAGGAATTTCGCTTCAAAATTAAGGACGATATAAATAAACCTGTTAATAAAAGTCAAATTTTCTATTAAATATGATTTAAAATAGGAAAATAAAAAAAGGACATGCTTAAGTGTTAGGAGTTTTTTCTTTGAAGCTAATTTGGAACCAAAATTTTTGTACAGGTACTCTTTTTCTTCCAAAAATTTCTGGTCGGCCTAGTGGAACAAAATTTTACTCTTGTTTTGAACAGCTGTTCTCTGGCTTTTTTGTGTTGTAGTAAGTATTTTAAGTTTTTGAATTTTTGAATGTTTTAAAAGATTTAGTATGATTTCTTACTTTAAAGATAACAAATCTATTATTTTTCAAACCAGTTACATAGGAATATTCTAGGAAGCATTGGCAACGTCACAGTGACTTCTGACGTCAAAACAAAAGAGTTTTTTCTGTAACTGACATTTGTCGATGTTTTTTATATGGCCATGTATTTATTGCCAGTGGTGCGTAGTTACAAAATTTTTTTTTTGCGGGGCGATATCTACCATTTTTTATCATGAAGCGCCATTTATGAATATTTTTATTCAGTCTGAATTCATACCAGCATTTACGGGTTTCAATATATGCAGTGAATTTCATAACACCCTGTATATATATATATATATATATATATATATATATATATATATATATATATATACACATATAGTTCCTTATCTACAGGGGATTTATTAAAAATAGTCAAAAATTTAATTCTTAAATATCTCGAAAACTATTATAGTTAGAAAAAAGTTGTTTGTACAAAAATCACACGATTTTTTACCTTCTCTAAAGTAACGTTATTGTTTTGTTTATACCATTTGTTTTTAAATACGGACCTGGATTTTTTGTTGCATTTTTTGAAAAAATACTTCATACCCTTTACAACTGTGTATCACTTGATTATATTTTTCGACGTTTTGGTGAAGAATAGAATCATCATCAGGATATTCTATCAGTACGGACCTGGCATTTTTCAAATTAATGCGCCATTTCACGACCTATTATGGAGACAATTAGGTCAGAATCAGTAACTATGGGTTAAATTGTTTTAACTGGTAAATTTTAATTATAATCATGATTACTAACCAGGACCCTCAAGTTTCTAAAATTGGTCCAACGCCTGAAAAAAGCATAAGCTTAGTTTTAATTATAACAAATCCTAATAATTAATTCTTAGAGGCGTGATTGGCTTCGTGTGGTCAGTCCAATCGCGTCCATCAACCTGTTCGTCCGCCCGTCCATATGTTATAATTCAACGCAATGTCAAAAAATAAAGCAGAAAACGGATTTTAGATTCGAATTCCTTATAATCCGAACCCAGTAAATAAGACAATGGTTTTATGCTAGAATATAGTTAGTCTTTAATTTGAGATAATATGGTTTGTTTTCAAAGCCAGTAAATAGTAATTCAACTGTACCAGCAGAATGACTTGCAGCAGAAATGAAACCATGAGGTAATATAGGATTATTTATTATTATCTTTTGAACTGAAAGGGGATTTTTGGATACGAAAATATTAAAAACGTAAATAATGAAGACGTATCATCAAGGGTGCCTTTTACAATATGTAGTAAACTTAACCACTAGTTAGGTGCTGTTAATAAAGGTCGCTAATTATATCTGATCTGTCTGCTTTCAATAACTCATTGGCTTAAGTGCAATTTGACAAACTTTAATGACCAAAGGGTTCTGGTTAGTAATCATGAATATAGTTTAAAATTAATCAGTTGACTAATTTAAACCACAGCGATAGGTTGTGAAATTGTGCCTTAACATGGAAGATTCCAGGTCCGTATCGATAGAAAATCCTGATGATGTTGTTATTCCTGATCAAAACGTCGAAAACCATAATCAAGTGATACATAGTTGTAAAGGGTATGAAGTATTCGTTCAAAAAATGCAGCAAAAAATCCAGGTCCGTATTTGAAAAAAACAAGTTGGAATCAGTAACTCAGTAAAAACAAGTGGTATAAACAAAACAATAACGGTACTTTAGAGAAGGTAAAAAATCGTGTGATTTTTGTAAAAACAATTTTTTTCTAACTATAATAGTTTTCGAGATATTTAAGAATTAAGTTTTTGACTATTTTTAAAAAATCCCCTGTAGATAAGAAACTATAGAGAATTTGGCAACTCCGTAAACGGAATATGAATATGAATAGGGACTAGAAATGGCACATTTTCTCTAATTTAACCGACCTCGTATCTCTTACCATTTCGGAGATAGCAATAGTGGTATCACCTATTTTAGACACCCTGTATATATATATATATATATATATATATATATATATATATATATATATATATATATATATATACAGGGTGATTCACGGTCGATGGTAGGTTAGACGTTTATGGAGAACGGAACGCGGGATTTTTTTGAAAATTTGGCAACGTGGGTAATTAGCTATGCTCTGTCCATCTAAAATATTTTCAGCATTGCGACGTTGCCGCTTCTATCAAAAAGTCCTAGCAACTTTATTTTTTTAAATGGAACACCCCATATATTAATAAATTTTTAGAATCGCTCTTTTATTACAATACTTTTTTGTTAATATTACCCTATACCTATCTCTATCGGTTTTCGAGATAAAAATTAGTTTGTGTTAAATATGGTCCAAAACATGGCCCTAATTACACGTAAGTAAATTAGTGCTCTCAATTCATGGAAAGTTGATATTTTGGCGGCAGTTTAGACAGACCCGATGTATTTATTTTTCACCATGAAATCGACTCCATATCATACAGGGCGTGCTAAGATTACTATTATTTCCGTTGTTCATAAAAGGGGTCAAATGTTCGTTTTTTTAAATGAAACCCCCTGTATATTAATCAATAAATTGAAAGACGAAGAAAAACGCTTTAAGATGGTACATCATATTCCTATACCTAAATCATCAAGTTTTCTTAATAAAAGCGCTTTTTTGTGAAAAAAAAAATAAAGACTTTAATTTTAAGTAACCATGGATATCAAACATCAAAATATCAAACTTACGACATTTTGACGACTGTGTTTAAAAAAATCTCCCAAAATGAACGCAGATAATCATTATTCAAACGAAGTTCTTATGAAATTATTTATTTTACACGGACAATGTGATCAAATCATTGCCAGAACTTGCAGAAAATTTAACCAAATGTATCCTGAATTGACACAAATGAACGAAAGGAAGTTTGTAAGATTACAAAATAATTTCATTAACTATGGCTCAAATTTAAAAGCGCCTCTAACATTACCAAAACCTGTTACTTCAAATGAAGATAATATTGTCAACGTTTTGGCATATTTTTATGCATATCCAGAGGCTTCCATTCGTAGTGCAGAAAAAGATTTGGGTGTATCATATGCTTCAATACAACGAATTTTGGGAAATCACGAAATGCATCCGTTTAAATTTACTAAAGTGCAAGCCCTCAAAGCAGAAGACTTTGAACGTAGAGTGCATTTTTGCGAAACCCTTTTAATACGTATACAAGAGGATCCGGAGTTTTTGTCAAAAATCATTTGGAGCGACGAAGCAAAATTTACAAGGGATGGGATTTTTAATAGAAGAAATAAGCATTTTTGGGCTGATCATAATCCTCACGTGACAAAAGAAATGGGATTTCAAGAAAAATTTGACCTAAATGTTTTTTGTATTTTAAAAAAGCACAAAATTAGCTTTTTTATTTATGATGCCACTTTAAATGCTGAGAGATATCTCGAAATACTAAGGACGACTGTTACCGATTTCGTCGAAAATTTATCTTTAGAGGATTATAGGAATTCGTGGTTTCAACTGGACGGAGCGCCAGCTCATTGCACCCAGGAAGTTTCCAGGGTACTTTATGAAATATTTGACGATCGTTGGTTTAGGCGCTTAGGGCCGTGGGATTGGCCACCGAGATCCCCCGATCTCACGCCGCTTGACTTTTATTTATGGGGTGTTTTAAAAGAAAGAGTGTACAGTACTCCAGTGCCTACCAAAGAAGAACTGCGACGGCGAATAGTTCGGTGTATTGAAGATCTGGATCCCCATGAAATTGAAAAAGCAACTACGAGTCGCGTACAAAAGCACATACTAAAATGTTTAGAATGTAATGGACAACATTTCCAGCATTTATTGTAAAAATTTCTTATTTTGTTTACAGTTTTGTTTTTTGAACCTTCCTAATTTTGTTATTTAATTTATTTTCACATGTTAATGAAATTATTTTGTAATCTTACAAACTTCCTTTCGTTCATTTGTGTCAATTCAGGATACATTTGGTTAAATTTTCTGCAAGTTCTGGCAATGATTTGATCACATTGTCCGTGTAAAATAAATAATTTCATAAGAACTTCGTTTGAATAATGATTATCTGCGTTCATTTTGGGAGATTTTTTTAAACACAGTCGTCAAAATGTCGTAAGTTTGATATTTTGATGTTTGATATCCATGGTTACTTAAAATTAAAGTCTTTATTTTTTTTTTCACAAAAAAGCGCTTTTATTAAGAAAACTTGATGATTTAGGTATAGGAATATGATGTACCATCTTAAAGCGTTTTTCTTCGTCTTTCAATTTATTGATTAATATACAGGGGGTTTCATTTAAAAAAACGAACATTTGACCCCTTTTATGAACAACGGAAATAATAGTAATCTTAGCACGCCCTGTATGATATGGAGTCGATTTCATGGTGAAAAATAAATACATCGGGTCTGTCTAAACTGCCGCCAAAATATCAACTTTCCATGAATTGAGAGCACTAATTTACTTACGTGTAATTAGGGCCATGTTTTGGACCATATTTAACACAAACTAATTTTTATCTCGAAAACCGATAGAGATAGGTATAGGGTAATATTAACAAAAAAGTATTGTAATAAAAGAGCGATTCTAAAAATTTATTAATATATGGGGTGTTCCATTTAAAAAAATAAAGTTGCTAGGACTTTTTGATAGAAGCGGCAACGTCGCAATGCTGAAAATATTTTAGATGGACAGAGCATAGCTAATTACCCACGTTGCCAAATTTTCAAAAAAATCCCGCGTTCCGTTCTCCATAAACGTCTAACCTACCATCGACCGTGAATCACCCTGTATATATATATATATATATATATATATATATATATATATATATATATATATATATATAAGTACATACATTTATTCATTCGCTACGTAATAAGACCAACCATCCGACGAAGACACCGTCTGTCGAAACAATTGCCATGTTTTAAGAATAAAAATTTAGTGAAGATTTAAACGTTTGTTGTTATTATTAAATAGTTATAAAATGCTATTCTCTGTCTCCCTACAAAACTAAAATGCAAAATGCATATTAATATATTAAGACCCGTTACTTATTAAATTTTAAAACATAAATTGCTATATTGAATTGATGTAGCGTGTAACGTGTTTAAATCTTCACTAAATTTTTATTCTTAAAACATTCATATATTCTTAAAGGGCTTTACCTAATCCTAATGATATTGTAAACATAATCACCAGGTTGTAAAAATTTAGGTAGAATTTGTTGAGTAGTTGATCCACGTAATAAGAAGACACCGTGTGTCGAAACAATTGTCATGTTTTAAGAATAAAAATTTAGTGAAGATTTAAACACGTTTGTTGTTATTATTAAATAGTTATAAAATGCTATTTCTCTGTCTCCCTACAAAACTAAAATGCAAAATGCATATTAATATATTAAGACCAGTTACTTATTAAATTAACATAAAAAGCTATTTCACTGGCTCCCTACAAAACTAAAATGCAATATGCATATTAATATATTAAGATTCCTGTTTTAATTGTGGTATGGATTTTTCTGCTACAAAAACATCATCATCATAGTCGTCATTAGACAGATCTCCATATTCGATTTCAGCCTCTTTTGATGGGAATTTCACAGGATAAGGAGGTTCATTTTGCTTGATTTTAGGTTTTTTCTCGAATTTCTGATTCCTCGGCTTTAATCTTTCGCTGTTTCCATTTTCGCGATGTCTCTACTGAATTTTCTACAAGTATATTTAGAGGGTTTGTGATAGGTTTCAAGAACTTGTTTAGTGCTTCATCTCCTTCGCGCCGCTCCAACTTTAAAGCCAAGTATTTTTTTCTTATTGTATTGGATGCTTGAATTATTCGACGCTTAAGATCTTTATACAGCTTACTAAATTGTGAAGTCATAATAACAACACACAACAGTAATAATATACTCGTATAAATAGCAAATCAGCCTATTTCGTGGAAAAACACCCTGTTTTTGAATAAAAAACAGCAGTTTCAGGAAACAGTTATGAAACAGCTAGACAACAGCTACTAAACAGACCCTCTTTCTAGAGACTTAACACATCTTGCTTCTAGGACGCCAAGTGTCACACTGAGTCTCGAGGGTTTAGGGTATGATATGAGTATCAAACTTGTTACGATATCGGCTTTAGCACACGGCATTGTCTTTTACTATTACTAGGAACCCCTACCTCTTGTTCCAACATTCGGAATACTTCCCTTCTTACCGTGAGGGCACTAATATAGTCACATTTTGGTCATTAAGACCTCTAACGACCATCTTAGTCAAGATTTTCGAAAAGTTTTTACATCAGTCGGGAGTTCTTTTCGACCTCTATCAAACATCCGAATTTCATCTACTCCCTTCTTATCGTTACGGCACTAATATGAAAGTCACATTTGAAACATTAAGGTCTCTAGCGATGTTCTTAGCCAAGATTTTCGAAAACTTTTTTCATTAGTTGCATCATCTTTTCAACCTCTATCAAACATCTGAATTTCATCTACTCCCTTCTTGCCGTTAGTGCGGTAATATGAAAGTCACATTTTAGCCATTAAGACATCTAGCAACGTCCTTATTAAAGATTTTTCGAAATTCTCTTTCAAGATTCGACGACTGATGAAACAGGAGGATGCCGTTTCTTAGCAAGTGCAAGAATGAGACCGCATCTCCTACTATTACTCCTTCTACTAATTCTACACTAACCCCATCTTTATCCGAAAATATGAGCAGTATTTCTAGGTTACTTGTATTCATAGCTATAACTTGTTTAATATTATTAACTAATTTTGTATATAAGTTTGCTAAATATTGATATATATTTTGGTTTTATTTATTAGTATAGTTCGAGTGGTCTAAGTAGAAAACGTAAAATGATTAGCCGCAGTGTAGATTGTACTGGTTGCTTAGACGATGGTCTTGGCGTCATTCATACTTTTGAAGAAAGACTGATTACGTTTGAAAATTGGACCAATAAAGTTAGTCCTAAAGACTTAGCACAGGCTGGTATATGAATCAAATTTTTGAATCTGTAATCACGTGCAAAACTACTTACCTTAGAAATATATGTTAAGAGGTCTATTTTCTTCTATGTTTGTGTAATTTTTCTATTCGCTTTGCCTATTCACTTTAATTTTTCCATTTTACCATACCAAACAACTTCGATTTACAAGGAATACAAAATAATACACTCTATATCATGTGTCATGTGTCATCTGTTTCTGTGACATCAAAATTTGACTTTTTCCCGATGTGACACGATTTTTATCCGAACAGGGCCGAATCGAAGCGCGCCGTTTAACAGTAAATTTAAACCGTTGTTAGTGTCATCAATTAGTATATTTTCTTTTTGCAACCCGCTGATATTGTATGACCTCCGTGATTTCTTTAGTTTCTAAATGATTTTTATAATACTAAAATTTCCCTTCTCTTTTTAAACTTGTAGAAAAATAACAGAAATAAATTAATAATGCAAAACTTGTCTTATTCCCAAATTGCCAATTTAAACCCTCGACTGTCAACTTAAACCGGTCCGCCATAGTGAATCTCGCCGTTAGAGTTTTCCCTCTTTATTATAATTAAATTTTAATACACAAATTGAATTTTAAAATAAATTTAAAAGTGATCAGCAGGCGCAGATAAAAGTTTATTTTATGGAGGGAATGCCGTAATTTTTTAGATATACGAGGTATACTGATTTATATCTTACTACGCAAAGATTATTGACAATAACTACTGCATAATATGCTTTGCCATTTAGGCGTTAGCAGTGTTACAACAGGCTTTAGCAGTAATCTAAGTGAGGGTAGTTTTTTAAAACAGTTTAACTAATAGAAAGGTTTTTTTGACTTATAGCCCCCTCATCCAATTCTTTTCACCCTCAGCCATTAAGGCATTGGACTTAAGCGATAACTCACGAACGAGTTGATCGATTGGCCTCGGGGTTTTTCCAAACGATTTGTTACATTGTTGTCCGTTGTTTGTCACGTTGAACACGTAATGTATGTCAAATATTAATTTTAACATTTAACAAATGACAGGTGACAGTTGACATACTTTTACACATATCTTATAACGTCATTCTCAACACGTGACGTATGTTAAATTTTTATTTTGGCGTTTGATAAGTGACAGGTGACAGTTGACATATCGAAGATGACCGGTGACAGTTCACATACTTTTACACATGTCTTATAACGTCATTCTAAACACGTGACGTATGTTAAATTTTTATTTTGGCGGTTGATAAGTGACAGGTAACAGTTCACATATCGAAGATGACAGGTGACAGTTGACATACTTTTACACATGTCTTATAACGTCATTCTCAACACGTGACGTATGTTAATTTTTTATTTTGGCATTTGATAAGTGACAGGTGGCAGTTGACATATCTTAAATGACAGGTGAGAGCTGACATACTTTTATACATGACCTATAACGTCATTCTCAACACGTGACGTATGTTAAATTTCTAATTGAAAACTAGGGGTCTTATAGCTGCAAGCCTATATGTTACGAACTCAATATTTTATTGGAACTCGATGGCGAGATCGGCTAGAGCGCTGATATTCCAACATACAGGTCCCCGGTTCGATTCTCACTATGGGTAAAATAAATAAAAAAAGTTTTTGACGTCATCTTCATAAAATACTTAATAATAATACTTTTTAAGGAGTAGTACTAATGTCCGATGTAGCTAGGCCCCAAATAGATAATGGCCAAGTAGTTGCTGCCCAAGTAGTTAATGCCCAAGTCGTTAAAGCCCAAGTAGTTAACACCTTAGTAGCTAAGGCCAAAGTAACTATCGCCCAAGAGTGACATTTGACAGTTGACATGACAGATGACGTATGACAGTTTTCATATGACGTATGACAGATAACGTATGACAGGTGACTGATGACAGGTGACGTGTGCCTGCGCAGCTCTGGCGCATGCGCAGAGGGCAGTGAGGACTTTGCGTTGAACGGATCATCTCCCACTACTTAGTCTCTTGGAAATCACAATCACAATAAAAAAAATCACAGGCTTCTAGCTTGTTTTGTCCAGGCGGCAATCACTGATCACTTAATTTATTTAAAACCAAATTTTCTTTCAAATTTTAATTTAATGACTTGGTTTGTCAAGATGGTGACCTCCGGCTTTTTGTTTGGCTTGTTCAGCTGGCAATCACCTGGCTTAGGTTTAGTTTGTCCAGGTGGCAATCACCAGCTTTTAGTTGGGCTTGTCAACCGGGCTACCACCGGCCTTTGGTTTGTTTTGTCCAGGTTAATTTACATAAAAAGAAACATATTTAAAATAAACTTAAAACCAGCAAAATATATAAAAATATCAGGCAACAAATATAGATGGAATGAGCAAGCCAGATATAATTCGCCCTTCAAGGAATATTGCATTGAACAATGGCATGTACATATTTAAAAATGTGGTTATCAGGCGCGGCCCGTGAGTTTTTTTACAGGTGGGTCAAAATTTTTAGGGCAACTAGTGATATCAACGCAACAAGCAAAATACACTTTTTTAATTAAGAAAGGTTTTTTAATAATGTGCCAAGAAATTATTTACCTACAAATAAACACTGCAAAAATCATAAAATAGGTACTGCAGAATATTGAACATTACTACTCTTGATGTTTATGACTTTTAGTATCACTTTTCTGTTTATGGCTTTTTTCTATGTGTTTTAATACTCTAAATTAGTAGATTTTAGCGGCTTTCGTTGTGATATAAGTCGTTGCGTTGTGATAGATGTCGCGCCTTGTACTAAAAGCCCAGAATATAAACAGAAAAAAATTCTGAACTAAAAGTATGATTATTCGTAACATAAAATTAGGAACGCTGCCGAAACTCCGTTTTCTTTAATAAATACAATGCTGGCGACTAGACATAGTAATACGATATTTGTCTACGCACGTGCAGGCTGTAAGCTGTAGTAAACATGAGATTGCCAACAATTTTAAAAATATTTTATCGAGGAAGAACTTGTTGCCAATACACCTTTTAGAGCCGATCTAATTTTTTAAATAACAAAAAATTTAAAAAAAGTTCTTGCCCCAACACAGGTTTGAACCCGCGAGCGTCGGATTATCTCGCTGCGATTATACCCCTTATGTAAGAAAATCGGTCCGATACCGTTAAATTTGATGCCTAGCGCTGGCCTGACAGAAATCGTATTTATAATTTTTTATGTTTAACCATTAATTAATGTTATTAATACGATGCAAATACAATGCGCATATTAGGTACCTAATTAGTTTTTCTTTTTCCGAACAAAATGTCTTGTTTTGAAATAATATATTTTAGGGGGCGGTTTGAGAGTATTTCCATAATGGGAGTGGCCAGATATTATTGGTGGGACGCCGTCTCTTGCTTTTAATGAATTTATATCGTCCATATAAACCTAGAAGATCAATTTACAATATGACCCAGCCCGGAACAAGCTTGGATATCCTTTGACGATGGCTTGACTTGATTCTTTCTTGGGGAGTTTTCGCATGGAACTTTGAAACAAAAGACTCTTTTTTGGTTTTAAAAAATTAAAAAATAAATTATTAGGTAGATCACTGAAAATTTTAGGTGGGTCATTGACCAAATGACCTTATGGACGGGCCGCGCCTGGTGGTCATTGACTAAAGCTCCCAACCTTAGACAAGTTATGAAATTTTTATTGTTAACATGCATTTTAACATGACGTTTCGTAATAAACAGCAAAACACTTAAATTAGGGCATCTGTCGTTAGGGCAATTTTATTTAAAATTACTGCTAACTTTAATTCGCTTGTCTGTACCATGCTCTCCTTTTGCCCTGCTACAGGCGACAGTCTACGCTGGACGTAGCAACGAGATATAATCTGGCCGGGTTGCCTACGTTTTTATCAGATGGGGAACCAATTTCACTTTCCTTACTTTATATTTCGGGCCCGAAGCAATGATACCAGCGCGCAGCGTTTAAAATTATGTTTCCAAGAGTAAGATGCAGTTTTTGCTTTCCGATTGTTATTGTGTAGATTTATTAAACACAAATCTATCAAACGCAATACTATACAAAATTTACAAATAAAGCCTGATTGAAGCTTTCAAAAGGGAGGGTGAGTGTCCCTTTCTTTTGATAAAGGCAAGTATGTTTACAATGTTTCCATCAAAGTGGAGCGGCGGCCGGCAGACCATGGCGAGAGTCCATTCCAGCAACCGCTTTGAAAGAATCTTATACAGAGGAACGATAGTCCCTTGTCCCGTCCGGTACCCCTGGAAACGGTGGTCGAATCTTCGACTCGGGTGCTTGATACGGTGTTATTACACCGCTAGCCTCCATTTCACGTGAACATACCGAGGCACACTGAAGTGAAGGTCTCCTGTTTCTCAGTAGTATATCAGCGCGGTGTAGGAGCCCAATGGTGCTTTAAATAGGATATGACCATCTGTATCTACCAAATATTGGGCGTAGCCGACTTCTTATGCAAAGAACTGACATAATTTTTGCAAAAAGTAGTATATAAATAAGTGATCAATAGTGATGTCAGCGACCAGTAGCTTGTGAAAGCCCAAATGGCCCGATAGTATCCCAATTTATATAGTAGGTGACTTTGGCAGGCACCGGTATACTTGGTAGACATCACATTTCTCTTAATGTCTAGAACTGGGTCTCTAGCTGTTCCTCACAAACTGCCTGACTACAGTATTTTAATTAGGACAACAATGGATTAATTACACAAACCGAATCTACTAAATTCATGGGTATGAAGGTAGATTCTCAATTTTCTTTAAAAAAACAACTAGAAAATGAATACATTTTCTTGTGTGCTATGGATCAAACATATACCGTAAAATTGTACTTTCATATTGTTCGGGATGTCTGAAATACTGAATACACTTCCAGTTTTCTAACCTTTATTTACTGACAATGTCACCAAAACCTCTTTACTGACGAGTCAACATGTTTCCAACGTCGCGTCGGAGAGAAAATCAACAACGAAAGTCGGTCTAGATCCTTTATATACCCTTCTTGCTGGTCGTGGAGAATCCTGAAACATTCTAGAAGGATACAAGACGCATTAAAGGAAGAAAATAGAAGGCTGTGGTAAATTCTAGACTTTCTATCATAGGCGTTCAATGATGAAAATAACGGAATCCAATATTCTGCAAAGATTCAGGCATTCTTTCATAGGCGCAACATGTAAAATTTAACCAGGCTAAAAAGTCTATAAAGATTCCGCGAAATCCGTAACAATATTATTAGGCGAATATAAATTCTCTATGCACACCGGAGTAATAATCGAAGAATAGATGAAGTTCTCAAAGCTCAAGAAAATATAAAAACAAATATACTTAAAATACTTAATATTAAGAACATTAGTCCGTATGCTACCACTGATCACCAATAAAAAAAATTATTTACATACCAGGTAGTATTAAGCAGAAAAAATGTTTAAAGCTAGAAGAAAAACAAGGTAAAAACGATCAAAATCATGAGCATATTTTCTTTTTTTAGTTCAAATTCTTTCTTCTTATAATTCTAAATAATTTTAGTGTGCGGATGGTCTGATTTGAAATGTAGTGTTTGTATTTGCTTATTTTATAAGGATCTTAAAGGGTTGAACTAATGTATTTAAGTATTTGCTTGTACCTTTATAGGGAATGAGTAAATAAATAAACAAATAATGCACTTGACGAATTTGTAGCTGCACAAATAATTTCTTCTTTACCTACTTAAGCACTATATTTCCAGCAAGGCAGTATTTTTCTCTAATTTTATAAAGTAAGCCTCCACGCTCCAGTATTTCTGAGCTAAGCAAGCAAAATAAAATAAGCAGTGATTCCCCAATTGGCAAGAATTTTTCGACATGATATAGAAATACATGATATAAAAATAATTTTAAAAATATTAATATACTATGTACGTACATTTCAGACCAAAAAGTTTTTAGCCGCAGTGCCTTTTACTATTCGTTTTTTCCTTTTAAAAAATTACACATTTTCAATTTTCTTTTGCGTAGTTACTTCTCAAATATATTTGAAGAGTTTTGCTACTAAATTTAATGGACCTTTTCGGTTGCAACAATTATAACCCCATTTATTACACTTACGAGCTTTCCTGAAGGTGATGAGCCGGTGGAATTTGAAAAACAGCTGCATCATAAGCATCATAGTCAAAAAACGAACTATGTATACAATCATCCTCAGACAGCAGTTCCCTTTTTACAGTCTCGTTAATCTTTTTTATTTCTTCATCTGTCAGTGGTGGTGGCAATTTGATTCTTGGTATGAAATTAGAGTAGGGAATTTTCTTGTTGGTTGAATAGAAGGATAAATTAATCCAGTGAGGCATGGAGTAGTCATCAGGTACATTAAGGTGAGTGTCTTTATTATGAAACTAAAAGGCGCAGAATAGAAGCATTCAAGAACCTACTCTGAAAATTTTATTCTGAGTTTGCAAAATTGCTAATCTTACCTTCAACAGTGGCACAGCATGTAACGGTTGTTCTCCAACGCAAACTAAATCACTGCCGACACCGCCATCAATAATTCTTTGTTTAGTAATATTGGTAAGCTCTCTGTCCACCTCAAATACACCAACTCCTGGCGTAACAACAACACTTATCTGGCCAGTTCTATCAAAGCTACGGTCCAGATAGTGTTTTTCAAATACTACAAGTAATAACAAATATTTATAATGATTACATGAATAATAAGCACTTTATTAATATAATATACATATAATATAATATACCTAATATAATATAATATGTTATTAACTACAGGGTGTTATGGAAATGGTTTAATATATTGAAATGGGTGACTTCTTGAGCCGTCTAGTAGATACACTTAAAATCTTGTTTTTTTTTGCTTTAATCGAACATCTGTAAAGTTTTCTCAAACACCAAGTAGCCATGCAATAAGCACGCCCGTGAACGTTGTTCTTGTGCTACAAGTTGCGACAATGCCAGAATTCTTCCGGGGAATGTTTTAAGTTTTTCTTCTATAAAAAAATAAATAAATAACGCTGAGGTTGAAATGTTTAGAGTTGTCAAATTTTTAAAATTAAATAATATTTAAAGTGATAAAGATTCTAAAATAATAGAAGTACGAACCTTTAAGTAAAATTAAATAGGTAGTTAAAAATGGGTAACAAAAAACGAAGAAAAACCAAAATATCCACAGGATAATAAGTATTGTGAATACGTTAAAAATTTCATTATTAATTCTCAAGACCAAAGAGAAGCAGAGTCTTTATCAGACAGCAATGAGAAATGCTCAAAATGTTCTTTGCCATTTAACAAAAAATTAGTGTTTGTTGGATGTTCTTATTGTATTAAATGGTTTTGTTTAAAGTGCCCTCTGCTAGCGAAAAAAGAAGTTTCAGATTTAAAAAAGAGGAAACAAATGGCAATGTATGGATTGTTCTAATAATGGAAATGGAAAATCAGATACTAGTTTGCAAGAATTGAAAGAAGAACACACTATATTGAAAAAATATATTTATGAAACATACAGCAAAGCAGAATATTTAGTAAAGAAGATCGAAAATATTGAGAATTGCCAGGTAATAAATAAAATTAGCCAAAATGAAACAAACATTGAAAAATTATTTAAAATTTTTGAGGGGAACAATATAAACCAGCTAGATACTGGCAAATTACACGCTGCAGTACTAAAAGAGCCTAAGAATAATTTAATTGAAAAAGAAAAAATACCCGTTATTATTATTAAACCAAAAAATAATCAAAATAGTAAGCAGACCAGAGAAGACTTACAAAGGAATGTTAATCTGAATGGTGTTAAGGCAGCAGTAAAAGAAGTTAAGGATATTAGAAATGGTGGCATCATCATAAAAGCAAATACCAGAGAAGAAATTCAAAGACTAAAAAAATATCTGAAGAAAAATTAAATAGAAATTATACAGTTGAAACTTCAAAAATAAAATTACCAAGACTGGTTTTAATTGGTTCAGGAAAGGAGTACAAACAAGAAGAACTTACTGATGAACTGAAAACAATAGGATATTTGAATGACGAAGATATCTTGAACATAAAATAAGGAGATCTTTTTGGGATGGAACAAGTTATGTGAACACCAGTACCCCAAGATTCCCATAGAAGCTGCAACATCAGCATTATTCTTATCTCATGTAAAAGATTATAAATATATGTAACACGTTTATTCTCCAGGCTGTATTGTTAAAACTTTCGTAGTATAAAGAATAAAGTTCTCTGTTCAAAAATTTCTGTTTTTTTAAAAAGTTGCCTGTTCGAACCCAAAAGTTAAATGGCGCAGTCGTTGTAGGATTTCGTTACGGTTCTACAGAAAGTCGACAAAATTCGCGACCTGTGATACCGGTGTTTTTCAAAACTTCAAACGAAAAGAAGACAGTGCAACCCCTAGGACGAGGACACACATCGCCAACTCCTAGACGACTTCAGAACGAGGACAAGCATCGCCAAACTCCTGAACGAACAAAAGAACAAGAAATTGGAGAACGAAATCTGGGACAAGGACAAAAATCGCCGACTCCTAGAGGCGTTTCAGGCTGAGGACAAACATCGCCGATTCCTGGACACACCGAGAGCCAACAAGGACAAAAATCGTCGTAATTGGTACTCAACTTAGAATTAAGAAAAAATCAAAAGGAGAGAATGAAAACAACAATTCTACTGTAAGTCACAAGTTTTGTTTATCCATTTTATCCATTTCTCCTTTTTATATATAAGTGTACAGTATAGGTGTACATATACAGGGTGTCTAAAATAGGTGATACCACTATTGCTACGAGGTCGGTTAAATTAGAGAAAATGTGCCATTTCTAGTCCCTGTTCATATTCCGTTTACGGAGTTGCCAAATTCTCTATAGTTTCTTATCTACAGGGGATTTTTAAAAAATAGTCACGTAACGTTATTGTTTCGTTTATATCATTTGTTTTTACTGAGTTACTGATACTAACTTTTTTTTTCAAATACGGACCTGGATTTTTTGCTGCATTTTTTGAACGAATACTTCATACCCTTTACAACTATGTGTCACTTGATTATGGTTTTCGACGTTTTGATCAGGAATAACAACATCATCAGGATTTTCTATCGATACGGACCTGGGATTTTCCATGTTAAGGCACAATTTCACAACCTATCGCTGTGGTTAAAATTATTCAACTGATTAATTTTAAACTATGTTCATGATTAGTAACCAGAACCCTTTGGTCATTAAAGTTTGTCAAATTGCACTTAAGCCAATGAGTTATTGAAAGCAAAAGTTTAGCAGACTCAGATCAGATATAATTAGCGGCCTTTGTTAACAGCACCTAACTAGTGGTTAAGTTTACTACATATTGTAAAAGGCACCCTTGATGACACGTCTTCATTATTTACGTTTTTAATATTTTCGTATCCAAAAATCACCTTTCAGTTCAAAACATAATAATAAATAATCCTATTTTACCTAATAGTTTCATTTCTGCTGCAACTTATTCTGCTGGTACAGTTGAATTACTATTTACTGGCTTTGAAAACAAACCATATTATCTCAAATTAAAGACCTTTAACTATATTCTAGCATAAAACCATTGTCATATTTACTGGGTTCGGATTATAAGGAATTCGAATCTAAAATCCGTTTTCTGCTTTATTTTTTGATGTTGCGTTGAATTATAACATATGGACGGGCGGACGAACAGGTTGATGGACGCGATTGGACTGACCACACGAAGCCAATCACGCCTCTAAGAATTAATTATTAGGATTTGTTATAATTAAAACTAAGCTTATGCTTTTTTCAGGCGTTGGACCAATTTTACAAACTTGAGGGTCCCGGTTACTCCGGTTAGTAATAATAGTAATCATGTTTATAATTAAAATTTACCAGTTAAAACAATTTAATCCATAGTTACTGATTCTGACCTAATTGTCGCCATAATAGGTCGTGAAATGGCGCATTAACTTGAAAAATGCCAGGTCCGTACTGGAAGAATATCCTGATGATGATACTATTCTTCACCAAAACGTCGAAAACCATAATCAAGTGATACACAGTTGTAAAGGGTATGAAGTATTCTTTCAAAAAATGCAGCAAAAAATCCAGGTCCGTATTTGAAAAAAACAAGTTAGTATCAGTAACTCAGTAAAAACAAATGGTATAAACAAAACAATAACGTTACTTTAGAGAAGATAAAAAATTGTGTGATTTTTGTAAAAACAACTTTTTTCTAACTATAATAGTTTTCGAGATATTTAAGAATTAAATTTTTGACTATTTTTAAAAAATCCCCTGTAGATTAGAAACTATAGAGAATTTGGCAACTCCGTAAACGGAATATGAATAGGGACTAGAAATGACACATTTTCTCTAATTTAACCGACCTCGTATCTTTTACCATTTCGGAGATAGCAATAGTGGTATCACCTATTTTAGACACCCTGTATATTATTTTTCCATTATTGATATTCAAAATTTTTCTTTGTCTACTTTTACATTTTAAATGTAAATCTTAAATGTCTGAAGTGGATGATTTAGTACAACAGTTCTTTACTTCATTAAGACCGAACAGAGTTTTCAATACAATTTCAGAAAATAGTGCAGAAACGCAGTTTGCAGCACAAACAACTAACTTAAACGAAAATCAAACTAATACCACTCCAGTAAACCCTCGACAATCACGCACAATGGGTCTAATGAGGCCTAAGTGCCGTAGAGTTTCGGCTCACCCTCCCACCGCTTCAGAAACCCTCGACAAATAATTCAACCCCCGAGATTAAACATGCCTAATACAGTAAACTACCAGTTACTAAAATTATCTGTTGATATTATCCCACATTATAATGGTGATTCTCATACATTAGGAAAAATTTAATAAACACCTTCTCTAGTTCAGATGCAGATATTAATACTTTTATTTTAAGAGCAATAATTGGTAAATTAACAGGCAGAGCTTTAACACTAATTGGTTCTAGAATTGAATTACTCACATGGACACAAATAAAAGACGCTTTAAATCTATGTTTTGGTGATCAATATTGATTGTTTAGTTCAAGATTTACTTTCACTCTCACCTCAAAAAAACGAAAAACCCTATAATTTTGGCATGCGAATTCAAGATCAAATAAGTTTAATTATTTCTAAGCTAAACCAAAGTAATTTAAAAACCGAGAAAAAAGTCATTTATTTACAAAACTATGACAATTTGGCCCTAAAAACATTTATACAGGGTCTAAGCGGTCAACTACAAAACAATATAAGATCACGGAACCCTGATTCTTTAGAAAAGACAACGTCCTTAGTTATCGAGGAAGAAAATTTTGCATATAATCAAAACAGACAAACTAATTTAAATTCACAAGTTTTAAAACAACTCAGAGAGTAACACCAATACAACAACAAATGCAAAGATTACCCATAAGACAACCATATTTTTACCAAAATATCCCACAAAAAAGTGCATATCAAGAACCAAGATATTATAACCAAAATTTTAAACCAAATTTTCCAAATCAATTTTTGAAACCTAATGTTCCATACCAATTTAACACACCTAGACAAAATTTTAACAATTTTAATAATCAAAATAACTTTGGAAATAGACCAATGTCTAGTCAAACAAAAATCAATCAGAGACCAATAAACCAATACAGACCATTTTTGACACACAATCCAACTTACCAAAATAGAACACCGATACAACAATCTAAACCAGAACCAATGGACACATCTTCCGGAAACACACACATGAATTTTTATAATGATCAATTATTTAATACTGAAATTGAAAATCAATATGATGACCCTTATTTCTATCAACCAAATTATGACTTTAACGAATATCAATACATTCCAGAGAATGACCCAAAATATCAAAATTGCGAATATGAATATAATAATTTTAATAATGCAAACTATCATTGTGAATACCCCAGTACAAACGATCAAGTTAATTACTATAGTAGAAATGCTGAAGTTCAACAACCGTTCCTAGAAAATACAAGGGATAATAGTAATGAAAATACAAATTTTCACCCAGGTCAGTTACAACAAAAAGTCACTTAATCACTTTGAACTTAAATATAACTAATCTACCTTATATTTATATATCTGAATTAAACGCAAATTTTCTGTTAGATACGGGAAGTTCAAGAAGTATAATTAATCCGGAACTAGCTTATAAATATTATAAAAATATCGTTTTTCAAGAAAATTTCAATATACAAACAGCTCATAATATTTCTTACCATAACGAAGTGGCACTGATACTCATTTTCAAAAACTTTAACATAAATGAAATCCATAAATTTGATCTTTTTAAATTTAGCGAAAAATATGATGCTTTAATTGGTACAGATTTTTTAAAACAAGTAAAAGCAAATATTAATATCGACAAAAAATTATTAAGCACGCCTAGAGCCCAAATTAAAATAATTTATGAACCCGAAGAATTAACGGAATTTAAAAATAACTTACAAACAAATAGTCATATTATTACTGTTCCACCTAGAACACAACAAATCTGTAAAATCCCAGTAAATTTAGAAAAAGGAATAGGTTTTCTCGATTATATAATTTTCGAAAAGAATGTTGAAGCCCCGCGCGCTCTTGTCAATATACAAAAGTTTTATGCATTTGGAACTATATCCAATGCTATATACTGATCATGAAATAAAAATCAAATTAACTAAACCCCATGAAATCGAACCGATTAATATTGCCGATATAAATTTCATAACAAAAATGGAAACAAACTATAACTTAGATCAAAATAAAGACAATATTCTAAAATCTAATTTAAAAAATATTCGTCTAGAGCACTGTAATTCAGAAGAAAAAAATGCTAATAGGAAATTATGCTTTGAATATCGTGACATATTTTATAGTAACAAAATTCCATTAACTTTTACTAACGAAATACAACATAAAATTAACGTTACAGACGAAACACCAATATTTACAAAAACCTATCGTTATCCTGAGATACATAAAACGGAAGTAAAAACCCAAATACAAAAAATGCTTGATCAAGGTATTATACAAAATTCAACCTCCCCATGGTCTTCACTTGTTCCAAAGAAATTAGATGCATCAGGCATGCGCAAATGGAGACTAGTTTGCGATTACCGTAAACTGAACGAAAAACTATTGACGATAAATATCCTTTACCAAACATAAATGACATGTTAGACAAATTAGGCAAAAGCCAATACTTTACTACGCTAGATCTTGCTAACGGATTCCATCAAATCAAAATGGACCCTACTGATGTACAAAAAACAGCATTTTCAACTGAAAACGGACATTATGAATATAAAAGAATGCCATTCGGACTTAAAAACGCACCAAGTACTTTTCAGCGGGTTATGGACAATGTTTCAAGAGGTTTACAAAACGAAATATGCGAAGTATATTTGGATGATATAGTTATCTTTTCGACTTAATTACAAGAACACACCGAACGCTTAAAATTAATTTTTGAAAGACTAAAGAAAGCAAATTTAAAACAAAAATTTATATTAACAACGGATGCGGCCCAAATCTCCTTAGGTGCAGTACTTTCGCAAGGAACAAGGAACCATTGGATCCGATAAACCGATAGCCTTTGCTTCTAGAACGTTAAACGACTCTGAACAAAGATATAGTACCATCGAAAAAGAATTATTAGCGATCGTATGGGCATGTAAATATTTCAGGCCTTATCTATTTGGTAGAAAATTTACGATATATACTGATCATCGTCCACTTGTGTGGTTATTTAATTTAAGAGAGCCTAATTCTAAATTAGTAAGATGGCGTCTTAAACTTGAAGAATTTGATTATGATATAGCTTATAGACCCGGTAAAACAAATACAGTCGCCGACGCATTATCACGTGTACAAATAAATGCATTAGAAAACGAATCTCTAATTGCTAACCCCGGAGATATTGATATTGTAACTTTAGAAACATTAAGAAATATGGCGGAAAATGTTTTACAAGAAACTAATAACACAAATCCCGAAAATAATCCAACCAGTAGTCAAATTACAAAACAAAAATCTGACAAAATTAATATAATATCCGAGATTAGGATCGATAAACCCAATCAATCAACTTGTGATACGCAACATTCTACATTTAATGAAACTACCAATACAGGTATTAAAATTTTAGATGAAATGATCAATAACAAAGTTAACCAAATTTTAGTTTTTCCATGGCCACATTATAAACTGAATATTTCCCAAGAAAATTATCGACATCATAAAATTATCACATTAAAAATTCCGGAACAAAATAACGAGAATCTTATGTTTGAATTTCTACGTGATTATACAATTCTAGGAAAATCTTACTGCATTTATTTTCACACACATCAACTTTACATTAACTTTAATAAAGTTTACCTTGAAAAATTCTCTGAAAAAGGCCCAAAACTTATTAGATGTACGAAACTAAATAATACTATCAAAGATTTTGAAGAACAAATAATGTTAATAAATAATCACCATGAAGGAAAATCGAACCACAGAGGAATTACGGAAACGATCGAATATTTAAAAAGAAATTATTATTGGATAGGAATTAAAGAAACAGTAACAAATTTTATAAATGCATGCGAAACATGTAACAGTGCGAAATATGCAAGACAAAAACCATACACCCCTTTAATTGTTACAGAAACTGCTACCAGACCCTTTTCAATTGTTCATATAGATGTTTTTACTTTTGATGGTCAAAATTATTTAACCTTAGTAGACGCATTTACGAAACTAGCGCAAGCGTACCTAATAGAAGGTAAAACAGCCATCCATATTAGTAAAGCACTGATAAAATATTTTTCTAGTTATGGTATTCCCGATCGATTTATTTTAGATAACGGCAGTGAATTTAACAATGATACCGTGAAAGAAATATTAGCCTTGCATAGAATTAATATTCACTTTACAACTCCCTATCACCACGATTCGAACAGTATAGTAGAAAGATTTCATTCAAATATTATTGAACACTTACGCATTTTATTGGAAACGCACCCAAATGATAAAGAAAATATTATGGAGTATGCCATTATAGCATATAACAACACCATTCATTCTGCAACAAAATATACACCATTTGAACTTACCTTTGGCCATACTAATGCCAGAAATCCACACGATGTATTTATTCCTCAAACTTTCTACTCAGATTACGCCGAAAATCATAAACAAAAATTAGGCCATGTATACAAAAAAGTTAACCAAACCTTAGAATCTCAAAAAGAAAAAACAGTTTTACGAAATAATACGCAAGGAGACACAAATAATGAATTTAAACTAAGTCAAATAGTTTATAAGCAAAATCCCCAAAATAGAAATAAAAAATGTAATACATTTTTAGGTCCTTATGAAATAACGAAAATCCTTGAAAGAAACAAAGTCGAAATGACTTCTAAAAACAATAAAAGTAAGAAAGAAATAATTCATATTAAACAATTAAGAAAACCTAATATTGTTACAGGTTCAACATCACGAACACAACAGCACTGACCTACCCTAAGTACTATGACCTTAACCATAATCCTGGGCTATTGCCATTGAAACTTGGTAACGCACAAAATAAAATAGATTTTTGGTCTTTTACACAGATATTTGATATTATTTCTAATATTATTGATGAATTTATCTCACTCAAGCATAATTTTAAAATATTGAAAAATATGACAGCTAGTAACAAAACTAAAAACGACTACAAAAACGAGTTTATCAATATTTATTATCTAGCACACACCTGAGAAAGGAAAACTGAGCAGCAAATATACCAAATAAACCCTTCTTTATTATTAAATAAAAAATTGTTTAAGATAGGGCTTATTGACGGACTAGGATCTATAATAAAAGCAATCACGGGTAATTTAGACAATAATGATGCTTTAAAATATGAACATGCTATAGAAAAACTTTCTAGTAACCAGGAACAAATTAAAACACTTGTAAACGAACAAATTACGTTACTAGATAACTCAATTGATTCTTTTAATAAATCAATACAAACGCTCACGGACAATCAGAAGTATTTACAAGCCAAAATTATAACAATTAGGAAGTTTCCATTTTTTTCATTTTCTCTTAATAAATAGTCCTAAAAATGTAAAAAACATATGTATTTTTTGTATTTAATTATCTGTAGAAATAGAAAAAGTTATCGTCCTTCAAAGTCTGAGATGCTACGCTCACGTTGGCTGAGGCTCGATGACGCCCATACACGCCCGTCAACAGCGGAATAGGCGCCCGTTTAATCTCTAGTGTTATTCTTACCGGACAGGATACAATGCCCCAGAATACCTTATCTACACAGAAGCGACAGCTTTGTCGGATCCTTTGATGTTTGTTGTACCCAATTTTCGCGACCTTCAAGTAGCTTAGCTCCTCCCTTCACCCATTGGTACACTGTAAGAAAATAGCCAGCACGCGTACAAAACCGTGATAAAATCTGGATTACACTGAGAAAAAAACTTGTGATTTAAGAATAAATATCGTACGTACATTTTTTATTTAAATGAAATATGGGTATTGTGGGATTGTATATATATGTGTAGTTATTTTAGGTAGCAAGATATTTTGGGCGATGATAACCATCAATAGAAATAATTTAATATGTTTAGGTAAGTACATTAATTATAATTTTGGTTATTGACTTGGGCGGCAATTGAAAAAAATGTTAAGTAATAACATGATTATTACTGGAATGACCTAAAGTCAGTAGCGTAACTAGCCATCTGACCTGGGGGGCCTAGGGAGAGCCTGTGATGGTAATGGGGCTTACCTTATTTTAGAATTGGAAAAATTCTGGAGGGAGCTGGAAAGCCCTGAGGGGGCCCGGCCCCCCGTAGGTACGCCAGTGCCTGAAGTACGAAATTTGTTGCTTATTAGCCCTGTTCGCAGAAGAGTCTCAAACCAGTCAGAGCCAATGAAATTATTGGAAACCAGTCGGCAAACTGTCACGTTACCAACTAAAATTTGATTGGTGCTGATCGGTTTGTGATTTCTCTACGAACAGAGCTAATAAAATTATGTTTATTGAAATTCCATATAAACTAGTATGCGTAGACCGCCTAATCGCCCCCCGAGGGGGCTCTATAAAGTCGGTAATATCATCATTGTCATGCACTGAAAGGGGCTCCATAATGTCGGTAATATCATCATTGTCATGCCCTGGAAGTTTCGTGTTTCTAGAGCATGTATTAAGGAAGATATCATACTCCTTCGGACTGATGATGCAGAATAGACCGCCCTTCGTAACCGTGTCGCTACACACATACAAACACCACACGTAGAAACTATTTTTGCCAACAAAAAACTTTTCGGACACCACATACATACAAACATAAACACATATTAATACAAATGTATTCGATTTGCGTGAAATCCGACCTAATAAAGTGTATCTAAGTAATAATAGGAGTATTTGCACATACCAAGACTTTTCGGACACCCTGTATACATTCAAACTAACACACACACGTTTAAATAGGAATATAGTCGATTTACTTAAAATCCGAATTAAGTAGGTTTATCTCGGTACTACTAGAAGTATTTGCCCATACCAAGACTTTTCGGACACCCTGTATACATATATACAAAGATAAACACATATTTAAAAAATTTATTGTTTGGGTGTTACGCCACTCTACTGTTAAGGAAAATAAATATTTTTTAAAAATAATAAAAGTCACTGCGTTTAAACAAAACACAAATCCTGAAAAAAGAAATGTTCTGTACACTGTCAGTGACTTTTAATTATAAAAAGTATGCCTGACCCTAATCTATCTCTAGTGTAGTATATATTCGGTCTAAAACCTAATCTGAATAAAATAATTTTTCTGACGTTTCGAGACCTAATATCTAGTCTCGTTATCAAAGAATCTAATAAATTCAAACTAACTAAATTAAAAATGAACTCAGTAATTATAAAAAATAATTAAAAAAGGATACAAGAGTTTTCTGATAGAATTCTTCTGATTTTTTTGAAAATATTGCTCTGATAATGGTTTCTGGCTTTTCTGTCAGCATGAGTTTTGACATTAGTCAAAATGACAAGACTTCAGGTAATGCAGGAAACATGACTATGTACCGTAAGACAAAAAAATATATAATTACCTATCTATTCAATAATAAAATTATTTTTACTAACTTCCTGTCTAAGTATTGGTAGCCAAATTCTGTTTATATCTACAGAAAAATTAGAAAAACATTTATCGTTATTAAGAATAATAGTAGCGCTTTCAATTAATTTACGCCTATTAGAGAAAGTTTCTCTAGATAAAATTTTAGAATTATCCCACTCTATCCTATGACCTGTTTCAAAAACGTGTTCACCTAATTTACTTTTAAAAAATTCGCGACGCCTTATTAAATCCTGATGTTCTTTATACCTAACACTAACAGGCCTAGATGTTTCACCTATATAAAATTTATCACACTGACATGGTATTTTATAAATAACATTTTTAGAAGCTTGATCTGCATTAAAAGGTTTAACGTGAGTTACAAGAGATCCAATGGTATTACGTGTTTTAAAAATTGTTCTGACATTAAAATTTTTACCTATTCTTTTGATTTGTTCTGAAATACCTGGAATATATGGAATGGTTAAGTTTATTATATCTAAATTATCATTAAAATTATTTTGATTATTATTATAATTATTATCAAACTTTCTAAAAGATCTATCTAAAAAGTCATTAGGGTAGTTATTTTCGTTTAAAATTTTTTTAATAAAAACCTTTTCATTTTCTAAACTATCTCTATCAGAACAAATCATTTTAGCTCTGTCATATAAACTTTTTACTACACCTGTTTTTACCGAAGGAGCATGATTTGAGTTAAAGTTTAAATACCTATTAGTATGTGTTGGTTTTCTATAAACTGACGTTTTAATTCTATTATTTTCTTTAAAAACTAAAATATCTAAGAAAGGCAAAGAGTTATCACTCTCCATCTCTGTAGTAAATTTAATAGTCGGTTCCCGAGAATTAATGTAGTCTAGGAAAACATCCTACTCTCGAAATCCTCCATAAAAATATTACTCATTAATGGAGAAAGTGGTGAACCCATCGCCATACCTAAATCTTGTTGATAAAAATCATTACCTAACTGAAAATATGTCGTTTTAATACAAAAAGTTAATAACTCTAATATTGTATTAATAGTTAATTTAGTTCTCTCGTGTAAATTATTATCATTTTCTAATCTATTACGCACAATAGTTAAAGTTTTATCTACCGGTACGTTAGTGAAAAGACTCACTACGTCAAAACTAACCATCAAACAGTTATTATTTAAATTTATTTCCCCTATTCTTTCGATAAAATGTTTAGAATTTTTAATATAAGAATCTGTATTTCCTGCTAACGGATTTAGAATATCTAATAAATATCTAGCCAATGAATGGCATGGCGAATTAATACTACTAACTATTGGCCTAAGAGGTATATTAGGTTTATGAATTTTCGGCAATCCAAAAAAATGTGGAGGTTTACTATAATGCGGTGTTAAGCGCGACCTTTCTAAATCTGTAAACTCATTTTTATGTTTAAAAAGCAACCTATAAATTTTATTATCAATACTTTTCGTTGGATCTCTTGTTAACTTTGTATAATTACCGTCATTAATTAAATTATTGATTTTATCTTCATAAATGTTATTATCTAAAATAACTGTTGCATTTCCCTTGTCAGCTTTTAAAATTTTTATAGTATTATCATTTTTTAAATTTTTTAGAGCTAAATTTTCGTTTTTTGATATATTTGACTTAATTTTAATCGGTTTATCCAAAATTAATTTTGACCTAACTCTAAACTCACATGCACTACCCTGTGGAAGTTTTTGTGCAGTTTCCTCAATAGCGGTAATAAGATCTACTTTAGAAATATTTTTTGGAGTTACAGAAAAATTTAAACCCTTTGATAAAACTAATTTTTCTGAAACCGATAAAGGTCTATTAGACATGTTAATTACCGTTCTATTAATAAAGTCTGAATTATTATTTATCTCATTTAACTCCCTACCTAATTTTTCATTCATTAAATTTCGAAATTTATTAATATGTATAACTTTTTGTCTATTAAAATGAAAAGAATAGCTATTATATGTTGAATTATCAATCCTATTAAAATCATTTCTATCTACAATTCGTTCTATGTTTTGTCTAATATTATTAATCTCATATCTAAGCTGTTCTTTTTTATACCTATGAAATTGAATTCGTTCCCTAACTAAAGCCTTATTTGCTCTCATTATAATGTTATTGCATCTATTACTGAAATAAGGTGACTTTAACCTAAGTCCTTTTGGTATTAAGTCATGTTGCCTGCATTTACACAAAAAAGCCATACTGTTCTCAGCATGCTGTAAGCTGATGTACGTTTTTTCTAAATTCCTAAAAGATAAAACAATGTTAGGCCCATACCTCAAATGTAAATAATGTCTGTATGATTGTGGCGGATTCATATTTAAAAAATTTATTGTTTGGGTCTTACGCCACTCTACTGTTAAGGAAAATAAATATTTTTTAAAAATAATAAAAGTCACTGCGTTTAAACAAAAAACAAATCCTGAAAAAAGAAATGTTCTGTACACTGTCAGTGACTTTTAATTATAAAAAGTATGCCTGACCCTAATCTATCTCTAGTGTAGTATATATTCGGTCTAAAACCTAATCTGAATCAAATAATTTTTCTGACGTTTCGAGACCTAATATCTAGTCTCGTTATCAAAGAATCTAATAAATTCAAACTAACTAAATTAAAAATGAACTAAGTAATTATAAAAAATAATTAAAAAAGGATACAAGAGTTTTCTGATAGAATTCTTCTGATTTTTTTGAAAATATTGCTCTGATAATGGTTTCTGGCTTTTCTGTCAGCATGAGTTTTGACATTAGTCAAAATGACAAGACTTCATTCAGGTAATGCAGGAAACATGACTATGTACCGTAAGACAAAAAAAATATATAATTACCTATCTATTCAATAATAAAATTATTTTTACTAACTTCCTGTCTAAGTATTGGTAGCCAAATTCTGTTTATATCTACAGAAAAATTAGAAAAACATTTATCGTTATTAAGAATAATAGTAGCGCTTTCAATTAATTTACGCCTATTAGAGAAAGTTTCTCTAGATAAAATTTTAGAATTATCCCACTCTATCCTATGACCTGTTTCAAAAACGTGTTCACCTAATTTACTTTTAAAAAATTCGCGACGCCTTATTAAATCCTGATGTTCTTTATACCTAACACTAACAGGCCTAGATGTTTCACCTATATAAAATTTATCACACTGACATGGTATTTTATAAATAACATTTTTAGAAGCTTGATCTGCATTAAAAGGTTTAACGTGAGTTACAAGAGATCCAATGGTATTACGTGTTTTAAAAATTGTTCTGACATTAAAATTTTTACCTATTCTTTTGATTTGTTCTGAAATACCTGGAATATATGGAATGGTTAAGTTTATTATATCTAAATTATCATTAAAATTATTTTGATTATTATTATAATTATTATCAAACTTTCTAAAAGATCTATCTAAAAAGTCATTAGGGTAGTTATTTTCGTTTAAAACTTTTTTAATAAAAACCTTTTCATTTTCTAAACTATCTCTATCAGAACAAATCATTTTAGCTCTGTCATAGTAAACCTCCACATTTTTTTGGATTGCCGAAAATTCATAAACCTAATATACCTCTTAGGCCAATAGTTAGTAGTATTAATTCGCCATGCCATTCATTGGCTAGATATTTATTAGATATTCTAAATCCGTTAGCAGGAAATACAGATTCTTATATTAAAAATTCTAAACATTTTATCGAAAGAATAGGGGAAATAAATTTAAACAAATGACTGTTTGATGGTTAGTTTTGACGTAGTGAGTCTTTTCACTAACGTACCGGTAGATAAAACTTTAACTATTGTGCGTAATAGATTAGAAAATGATAATAATTTACACGAGAGAACTAAATTACCTATTAATACAATATTAGAGTTATTAACTTTTTGTATTAAAACGACATATTTTCAGTTAGGTAATGATTTTTATCAACAAGATTTAGGTATGGCGATGGGTTCACCACTTTCTCCATTAATGAGTAATATTTTTATGGAGGATTTCGAGAGTAATGTTGTCGGGATGCATCCAAACAGACCAAGTGGCGATATGTTGACGATATTTTTGCTATATGGCAACATAACGCAGATTATTTGGATGTTTTCCTAGACTACATTAATTCTCGGGAACTGACTATTAAATTTACTACAGAGATGGAGAGTGATAACTCTTTGCCTTTCTTAGATATTTTAGTTTTTAAAGAAAATAATAGAATTAAAACGTCAGTTTATAGAAAACCAACACATACTAATAGGTATTTAAACTTTAACTCAAATCATGCTCCTTCGGTAAAAACAGGTGTAGTAAAAAGTTTATATGACAGAGCTAAAATGATTTGTTCTGATAGAGATAGTTTAGAAAATGAAAAGGTTTTTATTAAAAAAGTTTTAAACGAAAATAACTACCCTAATGACTTTTTAGATAGATCTTTTAGAAAGTTTGATAATAATTATAATAATAATCAAAATAATTTTAATGATAATTTAGATATAATAAACTTAACCAGGTAAAAATTTTAATGTCAGAACAATTTTTAAAACACGTAATACCATTGGATCTCTTGTAACTCACGTTAAACCTTTTAATGCAGATCCAGCTTCTAAAAATGTTATTTATAAAATACCATGTCAGTGTGATAAATTTTATATAGGTGAAATATCTAGGCCTGTTAGTGTTAGGTATAAAGAACATCAGGATTTAATAAGGCGTCGCGAATTTTTTAAAAGTAAATTAGGTGAACACGTTTTTGAAACAGGTCATAGGATAGAGTGGGATAATTCTAAAATTTTATCTAGAGAAACTTTCTCTAATAGGCGTAAATTAATTGAAAGCGCTACTATTATTCTTAATAACGATAAATGTTTTTCTAATTTTTCTGTAGATATAAACAGAATTTGGCTACCAATACTTAGACAGGAAGTTAGTAAAAATAATTTTATTATTGAATAGATAGGTAATTATATATTTTTTTTGCCTTACGGTACATAGTCATGTTTCCTGCATTACCTGAAGTCTTCTCATTTTGACTAATGTCAAAACTCATGCTGACAGAAAAGCCAGAAACCATTATCAGAGCAATATTTTCAAAAAAATCAGAAGAATTCTATCAGAAAACTCTTGTATCCTTTTTTAATTATTTTTTATAATTACTTAGTTCATTTTTAATTTAGTTAGTTTGAATTTATTAGATTCTTTGATAACGAGACTAGATATTAGGTCTCGAAACGTCAGAAAAATTATTTTATTCAGATTAGGTTTTAGACCGAATATATACTACACTAGAGATAGATTAGGGTCAGGCATACTTTTTATAATTAAAAGTCACTGACAGTGTACAGAACATTTCTTTTTTCAGGATTTGTTTTTTGTTTAAACGCAGTGACTTTTATTATTTTTAAAAAATATTTATTTTCCTTAACAGTAGAGTGGCGTAACACCCAAACAATAAATTTTTTAAATATGAATCCGCCACAATCATACAGACATTATTTAAACACAAATATATTCGATTTGCGTGAAATCCGACCTAATAAAGTTTATCTAAGTAATAATAGGAGTATTTGCCCATACCAAGACTTTTTGGACACTCTGTATACATTCAAACTAACAGCCACACGTCTAAATAGGAATATAGTCGATTTACTTAAAATCCGAATTAAGTAGGTTTATCTCGGTACTAGTAGAACTACTTGCCCATACCAAGACTTTTCGGACACCCTGTATACATACATACAAACATAAACACATGCTAATACAAATATATTCGATTTGCGTGAAATCCGACCTAATAAAGTTTATCTAAGTACTAATAGGAGTATTTGCCCATACCAAGATTTTTGGACACCCTCTATACATTCATACTAAGACCCACACGTTTAAATAGGAATATAGTCGATTTACGTAAAATCCCACTTAATTAAATTTATCTTGGTACCTACTAGTAGAAGTATTTGCCCATACTAAGACTTTTCGGACACCCTGTATACGTATATACAACACAAATAAAAACAAATATAATCGATTTGCCTGAAATTCGGTTTAACTACATTTATCCTGGTACTACTATGAGTAATTGCACCAACCAAGACTTTCTTGGACAGCCTGTATACAGACATATATCTCCGTACACATAGAAATGCAAATATATACGATTTGCTTTAAATCCGACAATTAAGTTTATATTTGTACAAATAGCAAAGGTATTTACCCATACAAAGGCTTTTCGGACACCCTGTATACATACATACATACCAACACAACACGGCACATAATAATTTAAATATTTTCGATTTTCTTGAAAACTCAATTAAGTTTATCTTCGTACTAATGGCAAAGATACAGAGCAAACAAAGACTTTTTGGACATTCTGTATGGACACACATACAAACATTCTGTATGGTACACACATATAAACAATCACGCAAAGGAATAAAAAATTTACGATTTCCTTGAAATAAGGCTCAATTATTCTTCTCTTCTTGCTAATGACAAAGATATTTGCGCATACAAATACTTTTCGGACACCCTGTAGACATATGTACAACCATTCACATGCCCGAAAGGTATAAAATGTGTTTTCGAATCGTTCTGGATACTTTAAAACGATCCGAATCAATTCATTTCCCTAAAATTAAATTACCTAAAATGATTTAATAATAATTAATATATTGGCCCAAAGGTATACACGCTCATGCTTAGGAATTAAAATGCATATTTTTGGATATTATAACCAGTGAGCGGAATCACGATGCGACAACAGAGTCGCACTCAGGACCAAAGCTATTTTACATGTTATTAAGTTATTAATTAATTGTTTCCAAATACTAAACAGATTTTACAGTAGAATATATATATATATATATATATATATATATATATATATATATATATATATATATATATATATATATATATATATATATATATATATATATATATATATATTTAGGTTAAAATTCTTGGGATTGTGGTTCCAATTAATTAATTAACTGCAGTTGTTAGACAGTTACATATTTATTTGTTATAGTATAGAACGTTTCGGTCATTTTGTTTGACCTTTGTCAACTATATTGATACACGATGTTGGCACTAAAATGAAACAATTACAAATAGATGACGTACGTACAAAACATTTATATTTAAAATTTACCCTAGAGACAGAAATTATCCTCCGGTTTCAGCCCTGATATCCTCGGTAACAAGGAACACATATGCATAACAGACACTCATTCAAACAACACAAATTATATTTATAACGTCACTGTTTAAAAGTTTAAAATGCACTGATTTCGGTGTAGGAATACGGTAAAGAGAATGTAAAGTTAGAGTTTTTTATGCTCCGGTTATCTTATAAATTCTGTTGATAAAGGAATAAAAATAGTACCAAAAACCAAAATTGTTGTTACCCCTTACCCTTAATAATTGACAAATATATATTAAATTAATATGTTATTGTATATTTTATTTAGCCCAGTTATATCGGATTTATCATTAATAGCTAAGGGTGTTTTTTTGATGTGGATCATTTCATGCAATTCACGTTTTCGTTTATGAAGTTCTGTCTTTAAAATTCTTGTTGTTGCAAAATCAAAATTATGGTTAAGAGTTTGTTCGTGTTTTTTGAGGGCGGTTACATTTTTTCGGTCATATTTGTGACCATTTAGTCTATTGTGTAAATATTGGCTGGTTTGACCTATATAAACTGATTGGCAATCTTTACAGGGTACTTCATACACGATATGTGTTTTTTTATTGGTGGGGATGTCACTTTTAAGTTTACTAAAATTGTTCTTTAATAAGTTGTATCCCTTGTGGCTAACATTTATGTCATACTTTTTGAAAAGTTTTTGAAAGTTCTCTGAAAGGGTAGGAATATAAGGCAACGATAAAAATTGTTTGTTGTTGTTTGTTTCACCCTGTCTATGGTTGTTATTACCTGGTGAGCAGTGTTTTTCCTGTCTTTGTTTAAATATTGCATTTACTAATTTGTTTGGATATAGATTAAGCGATAATACTTGTTTTGCTTTTTTTATTGCTCCGTCTCTATATTCTGGATTGCTCAAAAGGATAGCTCTAGAATATAGATCTCTCTAGAATATAGAGACGGAGCAATAAAAAAAGCAAAACAAGTATTATCGCTTAATCTATATCCAAACAAATTAGTAAATGCAATATTTAAACAAAGACAGGAAAAACACTGCTCACCAGGTAATAACAACCATAGACAGGGTGAAACAAACAACAACAAACAATTTTTATCGTTGCCTTATATTCCTACCCTTTCAGAGAACTTTCAAAAACTTTTCAAAAAGTATGACATAAATGTTAGCCACAAGGGATACAACTTATTAAAGAACAATTTTAGTAAACTTAAAAGTGACATCCCCACCAATAAAAAAACACATATCGTGTATGAAGTACCCTGTAAAGATTGCCAATCAGTTTATATAGGTCAAACCAGCCAATATTTACACAATAGACTAAATGGTCACAAATATGACCGAAAAAATGTAACCGCCCTCAAAAAACACGAACAAACTCTTAACCATAATTTTGATTTTGCAACAACAAGAATTTTAAAGACAGAACTTCATAAACGAAAACGTGAATTGCATGAAATGATCCACATCAAAAAAACACCCTTAGCTATTAATGATAAATCCGATATAACTGGGCTAAATAAAATATACAATAACATATTAATTTAATATATATTTGTCAATTATTAAGGGTAAGGGGTAACAACAATTTTGGTTTTTGGTACTATTTTTATTCCTTTATCAACAGAATTTATAAGATAACCGGAGCATAAAAAACTCTAACTTTACATTCTCTTTACCGTATTCCTACACCGAAATCAGTGCATTTTAAACTTTTAAACAGTGACGTTATAAATATAATTTGTGTTGTTTGAATGAGTGTCTGTTATGCATATGTGTTCCTTGTTACCGAGGATATCAGGGCTGAAACCGGAGGATAATTTCTGTCTCTAGGGTAAATTTTAAATATAAATGTTTTGTACGTACGTCATCTATTTGTAATTGTTTCATTTTAGTGCCAACATCGTGTATCAATATAGTTGACAAAGGTCAAACAAAATGACCGAAACGTTCTATACTATAACAAATAAATATGTAACTGTCTAACAACTGCAGTTAATTAATTAATTGGAACCACAATCCCAAGAATTTTAACCTAAATATATTCACAATGGTTCAAGAACTTTCTAATGTAAACTATATATATATATATATATATATATATATATATATATATATATATATATATATATATATATATATATATATATATATATATATATATATTCCTTTCTGATAAACACCGCTTGGAGTTGCATGGGTTTTGCATGGTTGCAAGTATTGTTCTTTCGCAGAAATCATAAATTAAAATAGTTGTAGCTAAATATAACGTTATTTTTTATAGATACACCTATTATAAAAATTGTATTTAATGAATATATATATATATATATATATATATATATATATATATATATATATATATATATATATATATATATATATATATATATAATGTTCTGGACTTTATATTCTAACAGGCGCGGCTCGTCCATAAGGTCATTTGTCAATGACCAACCTAAATTTATTTTCAATGACCAACTTAATAATTTATTTTATAAAACCAAACGTTTCTTTTACAAAAATGCAAGTTCCTCAAGAAAGAATCAAGCCTAGCCATCGTCGAAAGATATCAATATGCCGGTCCCGGTTGGGTTTGCTGCAATACACTCGAACCGCCCCGTGAAATATACTATTTAAAAACCATTTGGGTTTGACAAAGAAAAACTAATTAACTAATATGCGCATTGTATGTGTATTGTATTTATTAAAGAAAACGGTGTTTCGGCTAGCTTTCCTATTTCATTGTGTAATATCAATATATCAATGTGTGTTTGGGTATTATTTGATATTTCGGTCAAGTTACAGCAAAAATGCAGTTTTAGTACCCTGTAGCATAGTTGGATTAAATAATGAAACGGATAAACTGTAGAAAAACTTAGCTTTATTGTAAATCACTAAAAATACATGTTTACCGAAAATGGTTCATGGTACAGTACATTCCTTGATTCCTTGTATTGCCTATTTATGCTAACACATTACATAATCAGACTTTTAGTACAAGGCGCGACATCTATTGCGGAGACGTATCAAAACGGGAAGCGGCTAACAATCTTAGAATTTAAAATCACATAGAAAAGCAATCCTGAAACTAAAAGTCATAAACATCTGGAGTAGCAATGTTTAATATACTATAGTATCTATTTTATTTTTTTTGCGATGTTTATTTGTAGGTAAATAATTTCTTGGCGAAACTAGGCACATTATTAAAAAACCGCGACGGTCCAACGCCCGGCCCCGCGCGACAGCTCACTATAACAAGCGGCTAGCCATACCAACTGTACTTTGACTGCTGCTGCCTGCATACACATTTTGCGATAAGCTTGTTGCGCTTCTCGGCTTCTACGTCCGGCGGGACCATTTAATTTAAAATTTAATTTATGTCCGCACATGCACATTTGACGTAGTGATACGGACCTTGCTACGCTCGGCCCGTATAAGTCATTAAAACATATCCCTGACACAGGAACTCGGGAGCTTCGAAGCGCCAGCGTGGATTCTCATTTAGTATATATAAATTTGACAAGAATTTAAAAAAAGACCAATCGGGCCCGGCACTGAATCCACTACCCAGTGATCCGATCCATAAGCGGATACCTTAGCCCTAGGGCTTTTCGCCGTTGGTACAACGTTTGTAAAAAAAATAAACTCTCGTCAATACGCGCATACAACGGCATAAAAGTTTAGAAAAACAAATGTTTGGGTTTATTTTGTATGAAAAGGTATGTAGGCACACAAAATCTTGATTTATTTTTTGCCATTGATATTCAAATAGAAGAAAATCCCTAAGCTAGGCTTTCCTTTCAAACCAAAGAGATCGCATATTCTATCTATTTGGAGCTCTATTTGTGTTCAGGAGGCTAAAAATGGACAACTCTAAAGCTATAGTATATAAAAATCCTAACAATTGTAAGTTTAATTATGTATGTGCTAAAAAATTTACTGCAGAAAGAAACTTTAGGGCGCACAAAAAAGAGTCCATGGTGCAACCGATTCAGGCTTCAGAATAAAAGACAAACATTATTCTTTATATAATTGTAAGGTATGTTTTCGGCCAAAATTCATGAAACATTGTGAAACCACTCATGATGTGAGTCTTGTGCAAGAAAACATCTGCTTCAATCAAAGGAACAATTTTTAACCTGTAAAATCTATAAATTCGGTAGAAATAGAAAGATCGTTCAATAAGTGGATTTTTAAAACGAAAAGAAATAAACTATTGCTAAGAAATTGAGAAACAAATTTAATAATTTATTTTGCACACAAGATTTAAGAACTTGTTTTTAATATAACCTTGACCTTTTTAATATAACAAATGTTTTAATTGAAATTTTAAATTTATTTTCCCTTATCTACAACTCTACACTCATGCTTGGTTGACTCTTCTATAGCAATGCGCCTTAAGCGTTTACACCATCGGATCTCATATTTCTTCTAATTTCAACACAATGGCAGGTGATGATATTTAACGGTATTTTAATAGTTTAAATCGACTGATATATAAATATAATTATTAGGAATCCATAATTTAAGAATATACTGGTATAATGCCATAATTTCAACTTAGTTTCAAATTTCAACTAAATACTCTGGTGTAAATACCTAACGTTCATGAGCTCTAACAGTGCGAGCTATAGTCTAGTCGCTTCGGACGTGGCACAAAATAACATTATTTAAATTACCCAAAAACACATTTTTTGTATACCCTAGGATATTATTCACAAAATAACTGATATAATTTAAAATTCTATATTGAATGAAAAGTCAATAAAAATAAAATACGTTAAAATATTGTGTTTTACGCGACTGAAAATGTCTAGTAATATAAGGTACGCCGGCAGTCCGATTCTGTTAGCGCATCCAAATTTCCGCTCTATGATTATAACTTTATAACAAATATTTCGATGCCACTGAGCGCAATATTAGAATCTTCAATGATGTCTTGTAGCGTCATCGGAAAATCGATAAAATTTGTATTTAAAGTCAAATTTATCAAATGAAATGTCTTTCTACCGAAAGTATAAGGTCCCTAATTCTCTTGCCCGGTAAATTTCAAGCCGAAGTTGGTCCAGACTGCTTCCAATCTCCCAAGAAAAACTGGCATTTTTGCGACATTTTGACAGGTCATATTTTAATTTCGATGTAAAGAGGGTCCGTTCAATTGTTTTTTCAAGGCAAGGCTTTTAATATATGTACTTTTTAAAATTTTTCCTGCAGCGATGCGAAAAATGGTATTTAGTTATAACTTTAACGAAAAAATATGGAATTTTAATTAGTTAGAAGTGTTCTCAGATGATAAGGGATGAAAATAAACCAAAAAAGAATCGTCAAATAAGAGGAATAATATATAATAATGCCTTTTAAAGATGAATTTTGATGGAAAAAAACAGAAAAAATGAGTTCTTACCCCCTAAATCCGGTCCTGGATCACCCGTTCGGGATTTGTTTTAAAGCCTAATTATATCCCCAAGGGATAGCGTTGAAAAAGTTGGAAGAAATTAGATAGGAAAAGATACAGAGTGATTCGAATGTAGAGATGTCATGAAAAAAATCGTAAAAAATCGAAATTTAATCGTCGATTGCTCCTTTCCTATTAAGAATGAAGGAACCAAAAAATTTGAAAACCACGTATTTCGGCGAGCTCTTTCCGATAAGGCACATGAGATTTCGATTTGAATCCATTTTGACCCCCAAAAAATTAAAAACCGCCAAAAATTTGCATGAAAAATCGTAATTTCCAGTTTTTCCCGACTTTTTCCAATTTCCAGTCGTTTTAGGTATAGGTAAACGTATTGCAAAAAGAAAGTATTTGAGATTCTTTAGTTTTATGTTCAAATACGATTTTCTGTCCGATGTTCCGGCTTCGACTTATTAAGCGCCAAAAATGGCTCTGCAAAGGGCATTTTTTGACATACAAAAATTCAAAAGAATTACTTCCCATTTTCCGAATACCGCCAGTTTCAATAGGGTTCTGAAGCTCCCGGTCCTCCACAACCTCCGAAAATTTAAATCGATTTAATTAAGTGTTGCGACCTGTACTCGATTTCAACGGAAATCGCGGAAATTTCGACTTTGACATTTAATAACTCCGACACGGAACACCCTGTATAACTGAATTTTTTACCGAACCTAGTCGCACTATCCCTCTATTAACCCAGAAAATTTGGTTGCTCCCCCTCTAACTGTTTTCGAGAAAAAAAATTTTAAAGGTGAAAATGTCGAAACGGACAACATACATACGCACACACATTTTCCTGACCAACGGCTCGGTATATAGACCGAGCCTGAAAGGCGGTCTATAACTAGATTGCATAGAGCGCCTAATCGCCCCCCGAGGGGGCTCTATAAGGTCGGTAATATCATCATTGTCATGCCCTGAAAGTTTCGTGTTTCTAGGTCATGTATTTAGGAAGATATCACACTCCTACGGACTGATGATGCAGAATAGAGCGCCCTTCGTAACCGTATCGCTATATACATACAAACACATATTACATATAAATACAATATGTACGATTTCGCTGAAACCCTACTAAATTAAACTTGTCATCTTTCGATCGGCTTTGAACCATACATTAGATAACATCATCTTCCTGAAATGGTCGAGCTGGATGAAGATTGGTGGCGAGCCCTTCCGGCACGCCACTGATGTCTCTATGGAAAAAATTGTGCATACATATTATGAACGTCGCTTCTTTCAATCTAAGAAGCCGTTCGCGAGTTGTAAGTTGTTAACTTTACCCCTAATCGTTGCTATGGCAATCATTAAAATTGAAAATTGCAAAAATATTTTTCAATGATTGACCGAATTCAACTTAGATGCGAAATTTCTACTCTGCAACTCAATAAATAACGGAGAAATCAAATTGATCGTCGTCATGACTACCAAAAATCGAAATTATTTTCAAATAAAAAAGTAGTTTACTTCCATCCCTTTCGATAGCCACCTCACTCGTTCCAATCGCAGAAGGCGTCCGCGAGTTATAAATTGTCAACTTTATCCTTAATCGTTGCTATGCCAACCATGGGAATCGATTTTTCCAGATATATTTTTGAATGAGTGACCGAATTCTTACGAGATATCAGATTTCAACTTTCCAACTCAATAAATAACGAAAATAGCAAATTGTTCATCGCCCCGGCAACGAAATGTCAAAATTATTTTCACATAAAAAAGTAGTGTACTTTCTAACATTTCGATCGTCACTTTACTGGTTTCAATCAGATAAGCCGTTCGCGAGTTAAAAATGATCAACTTTATGCTCAATCGTTGCTATGGTAATCATCGGAATCAAAATTTATAAAAATATTTTTGAATGATTGACCGAATTCTACCCAGATATCAAATTTCAACTCTAAAACTCAATAAATAATGGAAATAGCAAACTGTTCGTCGTCATGGCAACGAAATGTCAAAATTATTTTCACATAACAAAGTAGCTTACTTCGTTCCCTTTCGATTGCCACCTCACTCGTTTCAATCAGATCAGCCGTACGTGAGTTAGAAATTGTCAACTTTATCCTTAATCGTTGCTATAGAATCCATGCGAATCAAAATTTACACATATAAATTTGAATGATTGACCGAATTCTTCCCATATATCAAATTTCGGCTCTCTAACTCAATAAATATCGGAAATAGCAAATTTTTCGTCGTCATGCCAACGAAATGTCGAAATTATTTTCAAATAAAATAGCTTACTTCCTCCCCTTTCGATTGCCACATCACTCTTTTCAATCGAATAATCCGTTCTCAATTAATAACAAATCTAAGCAAAATTTAAATCAGACCCGTCATTGTGATTTACCCCGTATACTACCTCATGGAATAGCCTTTCTATGATGCTTCGCCGCGTCATCGAAAAATTGTTAAAATTGGTATTTAATGACTAATTCTTCAAATTATATGTTCCGAAATCCACACGGGAAGGTCTATAGAGGCGTTGCCCGGTATTATACAAGTCGAAAACGGTTCAGAAACCCTAAAATCTCGCAAGGAAAACTGGCATTTTTGCGACATTTCGACCATTCATATTTTAATACATTTCTCCGTATGAAACTGATTTTGACATGCATTTGCATGGTCTGAGAAAAATTTAAAAAATTCGTATTTAATGCTTAAATCGTCCAATGAAACGTATTTTAACTAAAAATATAAAGTCCGTTTTACCTTTGCCATGTATATTTCAAGCCGAAATCGGTCCAGGAAGCTTCCAATATCGCTACAAAAACTGTTATTTTCATGACATTTTGACAGGTCATATTTTAATTTCGATGTAAAGAGGGTCAGTTTCATTTGTTTTTTTTTTCAAGGCACGGCTTTTATATATGTACTTTTTAAAATTTTTCCTGCAGCGATGCAAAAAAAGGTATTTATTTATAACTTTAACGAAAAAATATGGAGTTTTAATTAGTTAGGAGTGTTCTTAGATGATCAGGGAAGAAAATAAACCAAAAAAGAATAGTTAAATAAGAGAAATAATATATAATAATGCCTTTTAGAGATGAATTTTGGTTGAAAAAAACCGAAAAAATGAGTTTTTACCCCCTAAATGCGGCCCTGGATCACCCATTCGGGATTTGTTTTAAAGCCTGATTATATCCCCACGGGATAGCGCCGAAAAAGTTGGAAGAAATTAGATAGGAAAAGATACAGAGTGATTCAAATGTAGAGATCTCATGAAAAAAAATCGTAAAAAATCTAAATTTAATTATCGATTGCTCCTTTCCTATTAAGAATGAAGGAACCAAAAAATACGTTTATAACGTAGTTCGGCGAGGTCTTTCCGATAAGGTACATGGGATTTCGATTTGAATCCATTTTGACCCCCAAAAAAATTGACAACCGTCAAAAATTTGCATGAAAAATCGTAATTTAAAGTTTTTCCCAAATTTTTCCAATTTCCAGTCGTTTTAGGTATAGGTAAATGTATTGCAAAAAGAAAGTATTTGAGATTCTTTAGTTTTAAGTTCAAATACGTTTTTCTGTCCGAGGTTCCGGCGACCGAGTTATTTGGTGCCAAAGAGGGGTCTGCAAACGGCATTTTTCGACATAAAAAAATTCAAAACAATTACTTCCCATTTTCCGAATACCGCCAGTTTCAATAGGGTTCTGAAGCTCCCGGTCCTCTACAACCTCTGAAAATTTAAATCGATGTAATTAAGTTTTGCGACCTGTAATCGATTTCATAGGAATTCGCGGAAATTTCGACTTTGGCGTTTTATAACTACGAAACGGAACACCCTGTATAGCTGAATTCTTTATCGAAGCTAGACGCACTATCCCTCTATTAACCCAGAAAATTTGAATGTCCCACCTGCAACCATCTCGGAGAAAAAAAATTGAGATTGTCGAAAACACGATTTGTCAACCGGCGAACATTTTCCTCACGGACGGGTTGGTATATAGAGCGGCCTGAAAGGCGCTCTATAACTAGATTGCGTAGACCGCCTAATCGCCCCCCGAGGGGGCTCTATAAGGTCGGTAATATCATCATTGTCATGCCCTGAAAATTTCGTGTTTCTAGGCCATGTATTAAGGAAGATATCACACTCCTACGGATTGATGATGCAGAATAGACCGCCCTTCGTAACCATGTCACTACACACATACAAACACCACACATAGAATCTACTTTTGCCAAAAGAAACTTTTCGGACACCCTGTATACATACATACAAACCTAAAAACATATTAATACAAATGTATTCGATTTGCGTGAAATCCGACCTAATAAAGTTTATCTAAGTAATAATAGGACGTATATACAACACATATAAAAACAAATATAATCGATTTGCATGAAATCCGGTTTAATTACATTGATCCTGGTACAACTAGGAGTATTTGCTCAAACCAACACTTATTGGACAGCCTGTATACAGACATATATTTCCGTACACATAGAAATGCAAATATATACGATTTGCTTTCAAATCCGTTTCAATAATTAAAATCGGACGATCCATAGAGCATCCAGACCTGTTGCAAAATAGTGTGCTGAGAAATTAAAATGACGATTGTGGAAAAACTAATCGTCGGACAGCGTCGGGGTTTTGCACACATAAAGTAGCTATAAATTACTACTTTTTCCCAAATTTTGAGCCATCTGCGTTAAAAAATGGCCGATTTATGAATTTAAAACAAAAACTCTTAATTTTTCGGTTTTTCCGGATTTTCTCCGTTGCTACTTATCCTCTCGGGACGCTCGACCTCTCATTTTGTTCGTATTTTTATTCTCTATAAATCATTAAGATTGCTTCATTACTTTCCATTTTATAAGCAAAAATCTAAAAAAATCACGTGTTTTTGCTTAAAAATGTTTATAACAAATTAATGGCAAAAATTTCAGAGTTGGATTTATAACAGGGATCATCTACGGATCGTCTTTCAGATGATGGCACAGGCGGTTTTCCAATAAGATTAATATCACGACAAATCGCTCTATTGCTTGGCCTAGTTGGGTACTCTACAATCATCTTAGTGATGAAATATTCAGTTTTGAAATTAGCGAAAAAAAGTTAATTTTTTGGGCCGCTTCACCTGAGATGTGAAAAATTATACATAAAGAGCATGGTTATTAAAACTTGATGTAAAACAATATAGGGTGGCTCAAGAATCTAAAAGTCACAATTTAAAATTAAATTTTTAAGCCACCCTGTATGCCCGAGATAAAATTTTTGAATAATCGTGCTCTTTTTTACAATGTAAAACTTTCTATGTCGATACTTTTTTGCTTGCTATGGTATGGTTGCTATGGCATGTACAATATTGTTCTCAGATTCGCGATTGTTTGTATCCTATATAATTAATAGCGAAACTCCTACACTCCTTCATTTTGAAGAGGAATAATGGAAGAAGCTTTAGCAAAAAATTAACATGTACAGGATGTTCCGTTAAAAAAATATACGTCAAAGTCGAAATTTTCGCGATTTCGGTTGAAATTGGATAAAAGTCACAATAGTGGATTAAACCGTTCTAAATTTTCGAAGGTGTTAGAAAACCTAAGGTTACAAAATTTTGTTAATATTGGTTAGGATAGAAAAATTGGAAGTAATTTTTTTTTAATTTTTTAAAGTTGAAAATGTCATTTGCAGACCCCTCTTTGGTACTAAATAACTCGAAAACGAAACGTCGCACAGAAAAACGGATTCAAACGTAAAACTTCAAAATATCAAATACTTTCTTTTTGCAATACATTTACCTATACCTAAAACGACTAGAAATAGGATAAATTTTGGAAAAACTGGAAATTTAGATTTTTGACCCATATTTTTTACGGTTTTTAATTTTTTCGTGGTCAAAATGGATCCAAATCAAAATCCCATATACCTAGCCGGAAAGAGCTTATCGAAATACGTTGATTTCATATTTTTTAGTTTCTTCGTTCCTTATAGGAATAGAGCAATCGACGATTTAATTTCGATGTTTAGATTTTTTGCCCTCGACATCGGTACATTTGAATCACTCTGTATTTTTTCTACATACATTTTTGACAATTTATTAAACGCTATCTTATAGAGTGATAATCAAGCTTTAAAATGAATCCTAAACCGGTCATCCAGGAGCTTATTTAGAGGGCAAAAATTGAACTTTTTTGATTTTTTCCAACAAATCCTATTTTTAACCGGCATTATTATATACTACATTTCTAATTAAGTGATTCTTTCTGGGATTATTATATCTAAGAATACCTCGGAATGATTTAAACCACATCTCGGAGAATTTTTTTTCAGATTTCCAATTTTAAATCTGACCCGTCATTGTGATATACACCGTATCCTACCTAATGGAATACCCTCTCTATGATATTTTGCCGCGTCATCGAAAAATTATTAAAATTGGTATTTAATGACTAATTCTTCAAATTATATGTTCCGAAATTCACACGGGAATGTCTATAGAGGCGTTGCCCGGTATACGTCAAGCCGAAAACGGTTCAGAAATGCGAAAATCTCGCAAGAAAAACTGGCATTTTTGCGACATTTAGACCCTTCATATTTCCGTATAAAACTGATTTTGACATGCATTTGCATGGTCTGAGAAAAATTAAAAAAATTCGTATTTAATGCTTAAATCGTCCAATGAAATGTATTTTAACTAAAAATATAAAGTCCGTTTTACCTTTGCCATGTATATTTCAAGCCGAAATCGGTCCAGGAAGCTTCCAATATCGCTACAAAAACTGTTATTTTCATGACATTTTGACAGGTCATATTTTAATTTCGATATAAAGAGGGTCAGTTTCATTTGTTTTGTCAAGGCACGGCTTTTAATTATGTACTTTTTAAAATTTTTCCTGCACCGATGCAAAAAAAGGTATTTATTTATAACTTTAACGAAAAAATATGGAATTTTAATTAGTTAGAAGTGTTCTCAGATGATACGGGATGAAAATAAACCAAAAAAGAACTATTAAATCGGATAAATAATATATAATAATGCCTTTTAAAGATGAATTTTGATGGAAAAAACAGAAAAAATGAGTTTTTACCCCCTAAATTCGGTCCAGGATCACCCATTCGGGATTTGTTTTAAAGCCTGATTATATGCCCACGGGATAGCGTTGAAAAAGTTGGAAGAAATTAGATAGGAAAAGATACAGAGTGATTCAAATGTAGAGATGTCATGAAAAAAAATCGTAAAAAATCTAAATTTAATTATCGATTGCTCCTTTCCTATTAAGAATGAAGGAACCAAAAAATACGTTTACAACGTAGTTCGGCGAGGTCTTTCCGATAAGGTACATGGGATTTCGATTTGAATCCATTTTGACCCCCAAAAAAATAGACAACCGTCAAAAATTTGCATTAAAATTCGTAATTTCCAGTTTTTCCCAAATTTTTCCAATTTCCAGTCGATTTAGGTATAGGTAAATGTATTGCAAAAAGAAAGTATTTGAGATTCTTTAGTTTTATGTTCAAATCCGTTTTTCTGTCCGGCTTCACGTTATTTAGCGCCAAAGAGGAGCCTGTAAACGGCATTTTTCGACATAAAAAAATTCAAAACAATTACTTCCCATTTTCCGAATATCGCCAGTTTCAATAGGGTTCTGAAGCTCCCGGTCCTCTACAACCTCTGAAAATTTAAATCGATTTAATTAAGTTTTGCGACCTGTAATGGATCCCATAGGAATTCGCGGAAATTTCGACTTTGACGTTTTATAACTCCGAAACGGAACTCCCTGTATAGCTAAATTTTTTATCGAAGCTAGACGCACTATCCCTCTATTAACCCAGAAAATTTGAATGTCCCACCTGCAACCATCTCGGAGCAAAAAAATTGAGATTGTCGAAAAACACGATTTGTCAACCGGCGAACATTTTCCTCACGGACGGGTTGGTATATAGAGCGGCCTGAAAGGCGCTCTATAACTAGATTGCGTAGACCGCTTAATCGCCCCCCGAGGGGGCTCTATAAGGTCATTGTCATGCCCTGAAAATTTCGTGTTTCTAGGCCATGTATTAAGGAAGATATCACACTCCTACGGATTGATGATGCAGAATAGACCGCCCTTCGTAACCATGTCACTACACACATACAAACACCACACATAGAATCTACTTTTGCCAAAAGAAACTTTTCGGACACCCTGTATACATACATACAAACATAAAAACATATTAATACAAATGTATTCGATTTGCGTGAAATCCGACCTAATAAAGTTTATCTAAGTAATAATAGGACGTATATACAACACATATAAAAACAAATATAATCGATTTGCATGAAATCCGGTTTAATTACATTTATCCTGGTACAACTAGGAGTATTTGCTCAAACCAACACTTATTGGACAGCCTGTATACAGACATATATTTCCGTAGAAATGCAAATAGATACGATTTGCTTTCAAATCCGTTTCAATAATTAAAATCGGACCATCCATAGAGCATCCAGACCTGTTGCAAAATAGTGTGCTGAGAAATTAAAATGACGATTGTGGAAAAACTAATCGTCCGACAGCGTCGGGGTTTTGCACACATAAAGTAGCTATAAATTACTACTTTTTCCCAAATTTTGAGCCATCTGCGTTAAAAAATGGCCGATTTATGAATTTAAAACAAAAACTCTTAATTTTTCCGTTGCTACTTATCCTCTCGGGACGCTCGACCTCTCATTTTGTTCGTATTTTTATTCTCTATAAATCGCCCATTGACATCATTAAGATTGCTTCATTACTTTCCATTTTATAAGCAAAAATCTAAAAAAATCACGTGTTTTTGCTTAAAAATGTTTATAACAAATTAATGGCAAAAATTTCAGAGTTGGATTTATAACAGGGATCATCCACGGATCGTCTTTCAGATGATGGCACAGGCGGTTTTCCAATAAGATTAATGTCACGACAAATCGCTCTATTGCTTGGCCTAGTTGGGTACTCTACAATCATCTTAGTGATGAAATATTCAGTTTTGAAACTAGGGTGCATAGACCGCCTAATCGCCGGTCGGTAATATCATCATTGTCATGCCCTGAAAATTTCGTGTTGCTAAGGCATATATTAAGGAAGATATCACACTCCTTCGGACTGATGATGGAGAATAGACCGCCCTTCGTAACAGTGTCGCTACACACATACAAACACCACACGTAGAAACTATTTTTGTCCGTTTCGACGTTTTACATTTTCAATTTTTTTTCTCGAAAACTGTTACTGCTGGAACGATAAAATTTTCTGGGTTAATAGAGGGATAGTGCTTCTAGCTTCGATAAAAAATTCGGTTATGCGGGGTGTCGTGTTTCGGAGTTATTAAACGTTAAATTCGAAATTTCCGCGATTTCGTATGGGACACGAGGTCGCAAAACTTAATCAAATCGATTTAAATTTCCGGAGGTCGTAGAGGACCGGGGGCTTCCGAACCCTATTGAAATTGGCGATATTCGGAAAATGGGAAGTTACACTTTTGAATTTTTTTATGTCGAAAAATGCCATATGCAGACCCATCTTTGGTACCTAATAACTCGAGAACGAAACGTCGTACAGAAAAACGGTTTGACACGTCAAACTTTAGAATCTGAAATACTTTCTTTTTGCAATACATTTACCTATACCTAAAACGGCCGGAAAGTGGAAAAATTTGGGAAAAACCGAAAATTGCATTTTTTGATGAAAATTTGTGACGGTTTTTAATTTTTTTCGTAGTCAAAACGGATCCAAATCAAAATCCCATATACCTGGTCAGAAAGAGCTCCCCGAAATACGTAATTTTCATATTTTTTGGTTTCTTCATTTTTTATAGGAAGGAAGGAATCGACGATTAAATTTCGATTTTTAAAGCTATTTTCCAGGACATCTCTACATTCGAATCAATGTGTCTCCTTCCTATCGAACTTTTTCAGACTTTTTCAACGCTATCCCGTGGGGATATAATCAGGCTTTAAAAAGACTCCCGAATGGGTGATCCAGGACCAGATTTAGGGGGTAAAAACTAATATTTTCTATATTTTTCCATCAAAACCCACCTTTAAACGGCGATATTCCATATTATTCCCTCATATTTAATAGTTATTTTTTGATTTTTTCCTGTATACCTGTCACTTTGACATGAGGAACCATAAAATGTTAGTATTTTTGAATTTAAAAAAAAATTCTTTTGAAAATTTTCACAGGGGTACCCATGAAATTTCCAATTCTGCCATTTAATCGCTCATATCTCGCGACTGGTTCGTTTTATGAAAACGATGTTCATTACCTAAAAGTTGCAGTTAAGTAAGGTCTATAATTTTCTCTTATTGATTTTCCTTCAAACGTCATAATTCCGGAAATATTTTAAAAAAACTGCTTATGAAAATTTCCAAGTTTAGATCCCTATATTTCCAAAAGTATACGTCCTATCGAAAAATTGTCTATTATAAAAAAGTTAGACAATTTTATACTCTATCTGAGTAATTACATACATTTTTTACTAGAAACTTCAAATAACTGAGATAAAAATAAAAACATAAAGCAGTGTCAAATTTTTTTCGATTTTTGGCCGGATTTTGTGAAAAATTGAAAAATTAAAAATATAGTTAATTTTACCAATGTTTTGCCATTTTTTCGTTTAAGTGCTGTCACTTAGACATAGGGAACCATAAAATGTCACCCCCCGTGATTTGACCTTGGTCCGTATGTTGTCCGTTTCGACTTTTCATATTTTCAATTTTTTTTTCTCGAAAACTGTTACTGCGGGAACGATAAAATTTTCTGGGTTAATAGAGGGATAGTGCTTCTAGCTCCGATAAAAAATTCAGTTATACGGGGTGTCGCGTTTCGGAGTTATTAAACGTTAAATTCGAAATTTCCGCGATTTCGTATGGGACATAATATATATATATATATATATATATATATATATATATATATATATATATATATATATATATATATATATATATATATATATATATATACATATATATATATATACAGGGTGTTATGAAATTCACTGCATATATTGGAATGGGTGACTCCTGATATGAATTCAGATTGAATAAAAATATTCATAACTGGCGCTTCATTATAAGAAAAGGTTGATATCAGCCCTCAAAAAAAAAATTTTTTTGTGACAGCGCGCCCCTGTCATAAATACATGGCCATATAAAAAACAACGAGCAATGTCAGTTACAGAAAAAACTCTTTTGTTTTAACGATAGACGTTGCCAGGTCTTTCTAGCCCCTAGCATGTAACAGGTTTAAAAAAATTATGTTTTTATTATCTTTAAATAAAGAAATCCTACTACTTAACTCTTTCAAAACACTCAATTTCAAAAAGTTAAAATACTACAACACAAAAAATCCATAGAACAGCAAACAAAGATTACAATAATAATTTTCAACTAAACTGACTAGAAATTTTTAGAGGAAAAGACTACCTACCTATCCAAAATTTACCTTAGCTTCAAACAAAAAAATTCTAATAGGTAAGCGTGTACCTACTTTTATTCCTTATAAATTAATTATAAAGTTTACCTTCATACCGTCTTTACAATGGTACAATTAGTACTGAAGTAACCTTAAAAATACTTGAAAGAGTTGTTTATACAGGAAAATTTGCTTCAAATATATCATTGTGTTTACAGTAGCGCCTGATTTTTTCCGACAAATACACAGAACCCTCGTTTTCACTTTAAAAGTGATAAAACACAAGCAAATAACTTTCAAATCAAGACGACCTCCTCCATTAGAGCCGTTTCCGTTTGTTTACAAAAATGGCGGAATCAAAGAAAATAAAAAGGGTTTGATTGGCGGAATAACATAACTTTAACTTGTACCTAGCTAGATGGAGTTATCGATAGCGACTATCGATATATCGATAGTTTTATACCACATCGACAACATCGAAACTAACGATAGTTGTATTTAAACTATCAATAGTCTATACCATTTAAAATTAAAAACGAAATAGTAGGCAACATGCCTTTCGAAGTCCGGTAAATGCTAAAAGTACAAGTTTGTGTCTAGAATTTACTTGGAAATGTACTAGCAGAAAGTGATACATCACACCAGACAGAATTAGCGGATCAATCTTCAAAGTCGCATGTGCCGTCACCATCTTCGGAACTACTACCAGTAAAAACAGATTGAAATGAGTCTTCGTCTTTGGTCAAATTTCCAAGTGAGCGAATATCTGCTGTAAATACAAAATCAGCTTAAGATCAGATTCCATTATTTTGGTTCGGCCGTATTTGGAAGGTATGATGCCAGTAGAAGCCAATCTCCTTTTTTATTAGTATGGCCATTAGCAAGTCTTAATTTCATTAAAAAATAAAACTATCGATAGTAACGAATTTTCACTATCGATTAATCGACACGCAGTGCTATCGATAGATTTCCATTCGGCATTCGACGGTAGTGCCTCCCTTTTGAAATTCCGAAAACTTCTGTGGCAATTCAATTAACAGCTGATTGTCAACTTTTCATCAAAGAAAATAAAAAGGGTTTGGCTTCTCATTTTTTAAAATTTATACGTTCACGTTCACTGAGGGTGGGTATTATAAAAAAGGCAAAAGTTAACTTTCATTTTAACGGTTAGGTTACCTTCGCTAGAAAAAATGATAGTTTTATAAAATCCTCATTAACCTGAGAAAGTAAAAAGAAGTAAAGAAGAATTAAAAATTCTGTCATGTCATCAATATTTTATAATTTAATAAATAAAAAAAACAACAGTCATGGAGAGAACAGCAGTTAATTTTTCTGATGATGAAATTAGTATTCTTATATCCAGTGTAGAAGAATATAAAAACATTATAGAGTGTAAAAAAACAGATAGTGTTATTGGGAGAAAATTGCGAAACACCTTACAGAGTTGGGTTTTTCACAAAGAACAACAAAACAATTAAGGGACCAATGGGGTAACCTTCAAATCAAATCAAATATGAATACCTTAAAAAAGAAACAAAGAGAAAATATTGCGAGGAGAAAATTGAGAAGTTTAAAACAGGTAGAGGCCCAAAAAAAAATGATATTACAGAGAGTGATGAAAGAATAAAGTCTATTATAGGAGTTGCTGTAACTGGGGAAAATAATTGTTGGGATTCCGATAATTTTGAAGAAGACCCCATAGGTAAGTCAGTTCAGACCCAAATATTGTTACATAGTTAAACATACTTATTTAGTTGTAATGGTATAAGCCTATTTAATTTTTTATAAGACAGGTATCTATTTCTATTTACATTTTGGTTTTTAGATTCTGTTATCTCTCAGAATAATAATTGGGCTTTGTGGAATGCAGTAGCATTAAAACCCCGAAAGGCCCCAGAACTTATAGTACCGACCTACCGGAAAAACAAGGTAAAATATTCTCTCAGCTGTCCCCAAACCTAAAATAAAAGTTTTAGTTAAATGTACCACAGCTAGGCAGCGCTTTAAGCCCTTTAAGTGCTTGTAAGCACTGCGCTATGTCATCGAGACTTGGTAGTTCAGATGCTTACCTAAATAAGGGCTTCATGTTTTGTTTTCGGACTTGCAAGCCCTTTAGAAGTTTACCAGCACAATTCGGGGGTTTGAGTAATAGTGAAAGCTTGAAGCTCTTTTGCAAAGTGCTTGATGTTTTCAAAGTGAAGGCACTTTGGATAAGGGCTGGTATTTGAAGTTCTATTGCAGAGGGCTTTGTCCATCTCGGAAATGGACTTTGTCTTTCTCAAAAAATTGTCTGAGGAACAGAAGGATGTTTGTTAAGCTGGATGATAGTGTGTCTGATGTGTTTGATGTAAATATTGGGACCCCTCAGGGTAGCGTTTTGGGACCCTTAATATTTCTTTTATATGTGAATGACATCCCGGAGCCCATTAACAGTCATGGTATGCCCTTTATGTACGCTGATGATTCCTTCATTGTCGTAAGTGGTAAAGATGTTGATGATGTAAAACTAAAGGTACAGAGAGTTCTGGATCTGTTTACCCAATGGTGCTACAAAAACCGCCTAATTATAAATTTTGAAAAAACTATTTTTGTTGAAAGTAATAGTCAATATCATGTTCCGAGTAAACTGTCATTTTCTCTTGATAGTAAAGTGTTTAATACAACTGAGCAGGCTAAGTTCTTGGGTGTGTAGATTGACAACCACTTAAGTTTATTTTATCACATTGATTTTATTTCAAAAAAATTAAACAGCACATATTTTGCTATATCTGTCTTAAAAAATACCCTTGAGAAGGAAAACCTCTTAAAGACTTAGGTATTATGCAATGGTCTACTCAAACCTATCTTATAATATTACAGCGTGGGGACGATCTAATGAGTTCAATAGATTGTTTATTGTTCAGAAACGCATTATTCGTCTCATTTTTGACCTGGGTTATAGGGAGTCTTGTAGAGACACTTTTAAGAAATATAAAGTCTTAACTTTGCCTTGCATTTATATATTTAAGATCTTGGTCTATATTCATAAAAATAAACATAGCTTCTTGACTAATGGAAATCTTCATAGCCATAACACTAGAGGTAGACATTTTTTTCGATTGGATCGTCCAAATCACAGTTTCTATAAGAAATCACCAGTTTACTCAGGTTGTAGTCTCTATAATGGATTTAATCATACATTGAGACAAGAAACGTCTATTGTATTATTTCGGAAAAAATTGAAGGACATTTTAGTGAGCAATTGTTTTTATTCCATTGAAGAATTTATTGTATACTGTGACAGTGTTGTTAATGCAAATGTTTAATTTATTTGTCCTTAATCGTGTATTGTTTCCATCTTGGATTGGGATTGTTAACTTTATATATTTTTAAGTGACGTGTCTTATCTACATATACATATTATGTATATAGCTGAAGGATGAATAAATATTTGAACTTTAATTTGAATTTGAATGAAAAAAAATTATATTTTTAGGTTTAAGAGCAGTCAAGGATAAATTTATTATTATTGATAGATGCAAACTATCCCATTGCCAACAAAAAAACAGTATGTTGAATATAGAAAACAAAAAGCAGCCTGTGATTTTGCCAGTAGAGCTGACAACCACTTGCAATGAAACAAAAAGGTTACAAAGTATCAAAAACAAATTAGAACAGATCCCCACCAGAACAGGTAATCAACTAAACAAAACATTTTACGATAAGTGTTATTATATTAAATGTTTATGATTTCTATCTATATACATGTATACAGAGAGTTCTATATTAACATAAACAATACTTTAAAGCCACTATCAGCATACATTACTAAACATTATGGGTAAAGAGAGGGATGTCCTAATTTATTGACCAAAATAAAAATCAATTGACCAGGGGTATAGATTAAGCCAATCAATACCAAACTTAGTAAATTTGTTTTTCGTCCCAAGCTTTATCACCCACCCTAATTTGATGGCCCCTAAAATAGGGGTACTATGCTCTTGGCATTTTTCATTAAAATTTATTGACTGACGGTCAAAAATGAGACAATCTTCACCAAACTTGAAAACATGATTGTATGCACCAACCTTTAACTCCAAACACGATTTGATGACGTTAGCCCCTAAAATAAGGGCACTTTACTCTTGAAAATTTTCAACTAAGCTTCTTGACCGGGGGTCTGTATTAAACCGATTCTTACCAAACAATGCAAAATTATTACACATAACAAGCTTTACCATCCACCATAATTGCAACTCGATGGCCCTTAAAATAGGGGCTATTGGCATTTTTCATTAAAAAAATTTTTCATAAAATTTTCAAGAGCAAAGTGCCCTTATTTTAGCGGCTAATGTCATCAAATCGTGTTTGGAGTTAAAGGTTGGTGCATACAATCACGTTTTCAAGTTTGGTAAAGATTGTCTCATTTTTGACCGTCAGTCAATAAATTTTAATGAAAAATGCCAAGAGCATAGTACCCCTATTTTAGGGGCCATCAACTTCAAATTAGGGTGGGTGATAAAGCTTGGGACGAAAAACAAATTTACTAAGTTTGGTATTGATTGGCTTAATCTATACCCTTGGTCAATTGATTTTTACTTTGGTCAATAAATTTGGACATCCCGTAAAGAGTTGACGGTAAAGTAGTGAAAGCACATATAAGTTCTGTCCGTAGAGAAATCATAAACCGATCAGCGCCAATCAAGTTTCAGCTATTTGGTCACATGGCAGTTTCCGGTCTGGTTTCCAGTAATTTGATTGGCTCTGACTAGTTTGTGATTCTTCTGCGAACAGAGCTAATTACAATGTCAGATGATCCTTTTTCTCTTTTCGCCAGGGGCATCCCTTTAGGGCTTTTGTAGGGATTTTTAGTACATCTTTTCTTTAAACATCTAATATAGTCAAGAGTCAGCTTAGTGTATTTATACTTTACATATAGTTTTGTTTATACTTTTTTTTTGAAACACTAATTATTTTTAGGGCAATGCCTTTCAAAGGAGATGACAATAAAAGAAGAAGAACATAAATTACACATGGAACAATCAAAAGAAGAACATGCAATAAAACTGAGAAAACATAAAATAGAACTAGACCTTTTAGAATTAGAACTATAAAAAAAGGTCTTAGCCTAACTCATCTTGATAAGTTTTAAAAGTATTAGAACAAATTATTTCATTTTTAAAAATCAGTGTTCTGCCAACTGATTTATCACCTAATTAGGTGATTATTTTAGGATGTAGCTTTTGTATGACCGGCTGTCAATTTTAAATGAGAATATAGAAGTAACTGTAAACAACTTTTATTCTGTTATAATTGTTGTGATATGTTTGTACCTCTGAAACGGTCTCACCTTGGCAATAAATTTCCAATCTGGTTCTCACAAGAACTGAAAAATCTTATATTTCAGAAGAAAATCGCACACAAGAGATACAAACAGTTGAACAATCAAGAACATTACAATACTTTTCATCAGCTACGAATGCAATGTAGAAACCTAACAGAAGAATGTTATCAGCGGTATATCAGCAGCGCCGAAAACGCCATTACAGAAAATCCTAATTTTTTCTGGAGCTTTATTCACTCTAAATCCAATCAGGGTGCAATTCCAAAGGAAATGCACCTTGATACACACAAAGCTGATAGTGGTTCTGACATTGCAAATCTCTTTGCCCAATATTTTTCATCGGTCTTCAACCCCAAACACTCTTTTAATCCCCAGCAAGCTTTTCCTGATGCATTTGACACTATCACTAATATTATCGTAAGTGCTACTGATATTCAGAGAACTTTGCTCAAGCTTGATGTCATTAAAGGTGAAGGTCCTGACGGTATTCCCAACAGAGTGTTAAAATCATGTGCACATTCTCTTTATCTCCCTCTATATTATATCTTCTCCCAATCTCTTACTTCTGGTAACTTTCCAAGCGTTTGGAAACTTTCATATGTTTGCCCTATCCATAAGTCCGGCAACAAGAATGACATTAAGAATTACCGACCAATCAGTATTCTTTCAGCAATACCTAAACTATTCGAACACTGCATTGAAACTGTATTAACTAATCACTTTCAACAAATAATAATTATGTCGGGTCGATCTGTTTATACAAACCTTTTCCTCTATGTCAACTTCATTAACACATCCTTGGCATAGAATTCTGAGACTCATGCAATATACACCGATTTCAGCAAAGCTTTTGACAAGGTAAACCATGCCATCCTGCTTTCAAGGATATCAAGGTACGGGATGGCTGGCACTCTGCTCTCCTGGTTTGAGTCCTACTTGTCCGAAAGAGAACAACAGGTTAAAATAGATGGCTACCTGTCTAAGCCCTTCCAGACGACGTCCGTAGTTCCTCAGGGCTCCCATCTTGGACCTCTTTTATTTAGCTTGTTTTTCAACGACTTGGGTAGTTTGTTATCTTCGAATCATTTACTGTTTGCTGATGATTTGAAACTGTACACATGTGTGACATCCTCTTGTGACATGGTTTCCCTGCAGAGGGATATAAACACTGTTTTTTCCTGGTGTCAGCTTAATGACATGTCGCTCAATGTCGACAAATGCTGCTTTATGAGGTTCAGCAGATCAAGGTGCCCATTTCCTTATCAATATTGTATAAATAGCATTCCTCTGAAGGAGGTGTTGGTGGTTAAGGATTTGGGCGTTTACTTGGACACTCAGTTAACCTTTACTGAGCATTTTGATGCTATAACTTCTAAAGCGAATTGAATGCTTGGTTTTATTAAGAGATCATGCAGGGACTTTAGAAGTGCATACGCTGTAAGAACTTTATTTATTTCTTTGTGAGATCCGTTTTAGAGTGTTCAAGCATAGTCTGGTCACAACACTACTAAGTTCATATAAATAGACTGGAAAGTGTCCAGCACAAATTTGTCAGATTTCTACTCTTCAAAAATTAATCTAACAGATTTTTATTTATTTATTAACGTACCACTTTACAAGTTGACAATACAAAATACATACTACAAGCAACATATTATTGTAAAATTGTCCTTTTGGCCAGATTTTTGAAATTACAATATGATACATCATTAAAGAAGTCCAATTTATCACAGTACTTATTCACACTTGATGATATTCTATTGACAGGATTATACAATAAAAACCAAGTACAACAAAGGGGCAGGTGCAGAAGAGTTACACTACGAGTTTGACGAAGAGGAACATGAATTTGAAAGTGCTGTAAACATTCAGGACTATTTATGTGATTATTAAACGTCTTATACGCAAAACAAATGTCATAGTATTCTCTTCTGCGCTCCAGGGGAGCAAGTCCCAAGTAAACCATCTTGTGATCGTCATTCAGATAAATTCCATTGACAGAGAGTTTAAAACGCGCGTATTTAATAAATTTTCGCTGTACGTTCTCTAGTCTGGCTATATGAACAGAGTAATATGGTGACTATGTTAGAAAATTCCAAAATATATCTCGCAAATGAAGTAAACAATACCTTAAGGGCGTCTAAAGATGTAAAGTCTTTACTTATCCTTTTTATAAAACCTAACATTTTGTTCGCCCTGGCTATAATTATCCCAAAATGGTCACAGAAATTTAACTTAGTGTCTAGATATACACCTAGGTCTTTAACAACATTCACTTCTTTGACACGTACATTATTTATAAAGTATCGGACAGGACCAATTTCACTTCTACGTCTACTAAATCGCATGAAGTTACATATTCAAGGACATCTCATTAGTTAGACACCAGTCATAGACTGAATTGAGGTCATTCTGAAGGTCAGCCATATCCTGCATAGAATCAACCTGGGTAAACACCTTCATGTCGTCAGCAAAAAGCAGGGAATGAGAGGACAGCTGTGAACACAGGTCATTAATGAACAAAGTAAGTAGAAGGGGCCCTAGATGGGATCCCTGTGGAACTCCAGAAGTTGTAAGAAATGGGGTTGATAGATGTCCATCAAGTTCATCCAAGACAAAAGTGGACCTGAGAAACCATATCGAACAAGTTTGAAAAGCAGAATAGAGTGATTTACTTTATCGAAAGCTTTACTAAAATCAGTATAAATCACATGGGTCTCTTTTCCAATTTGAAAACTTACAACCTTTTTATGGTTTGCCAGTAATGAAGCATCTAGTTATAGAGATGTAGCAGACTGATTTAATATAGCAAAGAGTTCACTACATAAAATTATAAAAAAGGACTCCCACTTTCTCAGTAATTTATCTCCAGAGATTATTACCTGGCCAACTACTGAGGAAAAAGTAGAGATCGAAAGATTTTTTAGAGAAAAATAATTTTCTGGGGTGATTGGTGTCATTGACGGTACTCATATTAGAATCGATAAACCTCAAGAAGATCCATATTCTTACCTTAACCGGAAGCAGTTTTACTCTCTTCAGGCTCAAGTTGTGTGCGAACACAAAAAGAGGATCAGGGACATTTTTGTAGGGTTTCCAGGATCGGTGCATGACAGTAGAGTTCTCAGAGCATCAACATTGGGTGAAACGTTGCAAGACAAATGTGGGGACCTTTTTATTATTGGTGATAGTGGGTAGGTACCCTGGTCTAAAACATCTTCTGATACCTTTTAAAGACAGAGGTGATCTAACAAGGCGCCAAAGAAATTACAATTATTTATTGTCCAAAAATAGATACATTGTTGAACATTGTTTTGGTTTGCTCAAACAGAAGTTTCGTCAGCTTTACCATTTAAAATTACAAAAAATCCCACTTATTTTGCATTTTATTAGGGCATGTGCTGTTTTACATAATGTGTCAATAGACAATAATTTTGCCCTCGAAGATGATGCTCGAGATTATGTAGTGGAACATCCCAATGTAGAAATAGGTGCAGGTGAAGGCGCTGAAAACCGGGATGATAGAGATGGCGTAGCAAAACGAAATGAAATAATGAATGCACTACCCTTTCGCTTATAGTAATTATAATTAACGTGTTTCTGATATTTCGTGACTGTTGAATTTTTTTTTTGGAGATTTTTGGGTTTTTTCCTTCAACAGGGGTAAAATACCAATGTGTGGCTGAAGTTATAGTTTAGTTGGGTTTTTAAAGTGGACTTTAACAGAAGTGTCTATAATTTTGTATGTCATTTTTACATTAATATGTTTTTGGTATATTAAAACACTTTTAACTCCTTTTAGTTCTGAAGGTGGTTTCCAGAATAAACTGAAACGTCAAGTACATAGTGGAATTTTGTTTGCTTTGATCGAGGAACCCCAAAAATCTCAAAAAAAAATTCCAAATTAACTATTGTTTTGTGATTCTCTAAATTAAGTAGTTTTAGGTTTTTAACGATAGGTATACATAGTTATCATAAATAAACAAAAAGGGGTATTTGATTTTGTCACTTTTATTTATAGATAGATCTCCACCAGAAATTTATGTTGTAGTGAAAGTAGGAATGCAGTGGACGTTGCATTTCCTAGTGAGTGCTAGCGATTGCGCGGGAACGGACTAGCAGGTATCATACTTCAAGGAAAATTCTTTTTTTCCTAGTAAATGTGGGAAACAGCGGGTGCTGTTTGCTTTTGCCAAGTGGTATTAGTGGGGGTTGTTTTAGTGGGCCTATGCAAAAATTTCAAGAGAATATTCTTATACCTTCTTAGTATTTTTGCACAGGTTTGCTAAAATAATGCTGATGCTGCTTGGTAGGAGTGGGTGGTGCTGACTGTTCCTTGTGTTTACTAATAAAGTAAATAACTTTCTTTGAAAAATGACATTTACTACTCCCTTGCAAAATTGTTGTCATTCGCTGAGAAGTGCTACTATTTGCTGAATTTCCGGCTGTCACTGTGACATCTCTAAAAAAATAGTTCTTAGCTTAGTCATCAGATTTATAAATACTGCTGGTATATTACTGTTTTTAGGTAGGTTAATCCAATAAAGATAAATTTACACCTTGAACAATGTTAGTTTTATTTCATTAATAGTAAAAAACACAGTTTTTAAATGCTCCTAAACTCGTAATATAAATTCAAGTAGAAAAGCTAAAGTAACTCCTAAATTATTCTCATAAGTAATACTTAATGATACACAAATCAAGTAAAAAACTAACTATGTGAAAATGATATCATTTTAACAACAATCACAGGTATAATCTCAAGATCAGTTATATAATAAGGAACATCACAACACGAAAACTAATAAACAGTCCACCATACTCTAAATATCATAATGTATTACAGTTATCACTAGAGCCTAAATCATTTTACAAAAGGCTTCGAGAGTGAGATGACTATAACGAAGAAGTTCTTTTTTTCATTGAAATAAATGCTTCCAAGGAAAGTTCGCCCAGTGCTGTGGGATGGTGGTGACAAAATGTTTTACAATACTGGTCAACTTCGTCTGTAAGCTTCTATTTCAGAGGAAAGAAAGAAAATTAGCAGTATCCCTGTATAGATATGTCAGTTTTATGTATCAATAACTTAACCATTTTTGAGAGCCTAAAAATTAACATAATTATAACACTAGAACAAAAAAATCTAAAAACCGATAGCGCCAACTTTTCATACAACGTTTCAAGCATGCTACTCTTCAAACATGGAATAAAATCCCCCTGTAAGAAATTCTTCAAAATAATGAAAAATAAACTAAACATTTTTTGCTGGAAAGGGCTTTTTCTTCCCTAAATGAATTTTTAAACGGGGGAGACTGGGAGATTTAAGCACCCTGCCTTTTACCACTCACAAGAGCAGTTCTGGTTTTTTATCTTGTGTGTCCTTTTTACTGCAAGTGTGCACTGTATGTGCGTTTTTGTAAATTACAAATTTTAATTAAGTATTTTTATGTATTCATCATTTTAAGTCATTTAATGGTATTTAGTTTATTTTATTTTGTATGACACAACATATGCCTCATGGGCAACACTGTAGTGTGGATTTTATATATTAAGTAAATAAACTAGCTAACTAAAGCCATCTCACTTTCGAGACCTTTTGTGAAATGATTTCTACTCTACCTAAATATCTAAAGACACAAAAAGGGAACTTTTTGTTTCAAACTTAACAGTAGTTAGGACATTACTATGGTTAAGTTTCAAACATCATTATAATAGTAAAGAAAACAGTTTTTTTAAAATAACTGTTAATTTCCCAAAAATGTACTAACTGTAATAACTAAACTGAAATAAGCACAATATTTAAAGATCCTCAGGGCCTGCAAAAGGTAAAACTAACTGATTTTTAATATACTCTCTTAGTAATATATTTCTCTCTCTTCTAGGATACTGTTCTTTCTTCTTTTTTCTTCCAACTTTATTTCTTCTATTTCTAAATGTTTTTTGTAGAATTCTTGTCTGTCATTTCTTATTATCTTTGAGTATATCACCCCGCAACTTCTTATTTCTGTACACATTTTTCAATACACGTTTAGGTGTTGTTCGTGCTGTTGCTACTACTGACAAAGTTTTATCAACATGTTCTTTATGAGGCGTAGTTGAATCTTCTGTCTCTGCTTCAGTCTCGGGTGACAGTGTTTGGTAATGTGAATTTTCATTTTCAGCAAGACCTTCTACATTAATTGTTTCTGATGACAGGAGCAAAACTGGGTTAATGTTTCTTTTATTACCTAAAATTTCTTTCATTACTTCTGCATATTGAAAGTCTTTTCTTCCTCGGCCAGTTTTCTTATTGTTGTCAGGTGCTTCCAGCGATTTTCACAGTTTGCAGATGAAATTATTTGTTTTGTTTTATATCTTGATTCCTTGGCAATTTCTTCAAACAGCTTTTTCAGATTTTTAATTCTGATTCTGAGTGATCCTAGTTATTTTCTATACTGTTTGTAAAGGTCTAAAAACATAAGTGTTGTATTGTGGTTCCATTTGTAGTTTTCTGTGTCATCTGAAACTTGTGAAGTGGACGGAAGTTGCAGAAATTCGGATAAGTCTGAAAAACATTTCTAGTATTAGGTTGGGTTCACTAAAAAGCTCATCTATTTGACTATTTTTTCAATAAAAAGACAAGTAATAAAGGTATATTATATGATATAAAAATAAATCAATTAATGCACCACCAAATTTGACTAACGGAAATTTTCACCTAATTACCTAAAACTAAACTAATCTTCACTACACTGTACTGTATTTACATCAAATGTGTTATCTACTTTGTGATTGTAACTAATAATATAAGTTAATGAAAACTTACCTTCTTCAGTCATACTAATCAATCAAAAACTTTATATTATTTACCAAAAAAATCAACAAATATTTCATTAAAAAATGCAAACAAACCGGCTGAGAATTGGTGGTTAGGTCCTGTCGACGTCGACTGTCAACAAAGGTGTTTATAGACGTTTTTTGGCGATTCCAAACCATCCAAACCAAACCCGAGGGTTTACCATATTCCCATTGTTGTCTTTATTTATTTACATTTGACTGCATTGTACAAATAAGGATAACAATATGGTTTTGATTTTTGTGGCACTATCTTTGTTTGTTTACGTTTAATTACGTTGGATAAACAAAGAGAGCACATGGTTTTGGTTTTGATGGTTTTGAAGCGCCAAAAAACGCCTTAAGAATCCGAAGGGCATTCGCGGATATCAGAAATTACGAACTCATTCGGAATGTGACTTGCGCATTTTATTTATTCTGAATAGATTCGGATGATGTTCGGAACTTGCTCAGGATGGTTTCCGCGAATATTTTCCTTTTCAAAGGCAATTAATACAAACACGCGTTCTATTTTAAATTTTCGCGCCAAATCAGCGCCAGCTACCGCATCAACACGCTAACATAGGAAGTGACAAAGAGACACGACACATGTACCATGATGAAGAAAGATGGACAGAGAATCATTTCTTGATGTCGGGAGCCGTGCGCCATATTAAAGTTTTTCAACAGCACACAAGCCACACAATGAATGTTTTAATTTTTTTTTCGTTTAAAGTTTTAAATAATGTAATTTGTTTTCACTACCTAGAAAATGATCTTCGTCGATCCGTTGTTAACCAATATTTTGATCAGTTTTATCTAGTTTCTTTGAGTGAGTAGCGTAATAGGGTTGAAAACTAAATTTAAAACACTAATATTTACGTATTGTGGTAACGTTTGCCGGTGCAAAACCAATTTAGCGGATCTAGTTATACTTTTGAAGTAAGTACTATGTAGTTGTGCTCAATTAGTATTTTTGTTTTGATTTTTAACTTTTCCTTGGCAGAAAGTTTAAGCTAGTAAGAATAACGCTTATATCATTAATAACGAAATATAGGGTGTCTTAAATATTACTTAAAACTAAGGCTACTGACAAAAATGATTGATTTCGCAGTGCCTTTTTACTATTTTTTTTAGTTTCTTCGTAGGAAGAGGTTAAAAAAAATTTTTAAATGTCTTAAATTACGCTTAAAAACAGAAAATAAATTCTCCATAAAGATTTATAGTCTGGCAACGTTTCAACAATTCAATTGTTTAAAGTTTTTCGCGCGCAAATTTCCGTCAAGCGCCTTGTGTACGATGAGCCAGGTGCGGCGAATATAGACTGGTTTTAGGGTATTTTTGAAAATTTTTAAAATGTTCGATTTAAGAAAAAAAAAGTATTGGATATGTCTGTAGACCACCCCAGGAGTCACCCATTCCAATATATGCAGTGAATTTCATAACACCCTGTATATATATATATATATATATATATATATATATATATATATATATATATATATATATATATATATATATATATATATATATATTGAAAATACTATTCTCACACTACGCCAACGTGTTGTCCAAGGAATATCATCCTTGGTGGTTCAATGACCTGATATCACAGGTACAAATGAACAGTGCCACCCCGACGACCGGTTTCGATACTGTTAGATCTCATTCAGGCCGGGGACAGGCAAATTGCTCTGTGTCGAGCAGGTGTTAAATGGTCGAACCAACCGAAACAACTACTCCGAGGGCTAATACCCCTACCGGCATTGAATTACACGATTGATTCTGGGTTTGTCCGTTGGGAACGATATTGAAAATACTATTCTCACACTACGCCAACGTGTTGTCCAAGGAATATCATCCTTGGTGGTTCAATGACCTGATATCACAGGTACAAATGAACAGTGCCACCCCGACGACCGGTTTCGATACTGTTAGATCTCATTCAGGCCGGGGACAGGCAAATTGCTCTGTGTCGAGCAGGTGTTAAATGGTCGAACCAACCGAAACAACTACTCCGAGGGCTAATACCCCTACCGGCATTGAATTACACGATTGATTCTGGGTTTGTCCGTTGGGAACGATATTGAAAATACTATTCTCACACTACGCCAACGTATATATATATATATATATATATATATATATATATATATATATATATATATATATATATATATATAAATCAAATGAAAATACAGCTGCTCATTCATCCACATCAGAAACCCCAAACACACGGGTGGAACAATTCGTAAATGAGGCAGTGATTGATCAGAATAAAGTTAAAGAGGTTAAAAAACAGCTACTTTTTGACGAGCCAATAAAGGAAGAGGTATCGGAAAGTTACCAAAAATTGCAAAGGAAAGAGAAGCACGTGTTTCTAAAAATTATTCATGGAAGAGTAATAAAGAAGTACCTATAGGTTAGAATCAAAATGTGTGAAGATATTTAAATACCGAAAACAGTCAGCAATCAAAAAGAGCAATGAAGATACACTCTACGGAATAACTAAAACGATGCATTTTCGAACAAATAATGATATAAGAAAATTACAAAAAATTTACAGGAAGACAAGGCAACGAAATTTCAAAATTATTTTCACATAAAAAAGTAGCTTACTTCCTTGCCTTTCGATAGCCACCTCACTTGTTTCAATCAGATAAGCCGTGCGTGAGTTAAACATTGTCAACTTTATCCTTAGTCGTTGCTATAGAAACCATGCGAATCAAAATTTACACATATAATTTTTGAATGATTGTTGATAGAATTCTTCCCAGATATCAAATATCAGCTATCGAACTCAATACATTACGGAAATAGCAAATTGTTAGTCGTCACGGCAACGAAAAATCAAAATTATTTGCACATAAAAAAGTGGCTTACTTCCTTCCCTTTCGATTGCCACTTCAGTCGTTTCAATCAGATAAGCCGTGCGTGAGTTAGAAATTGTCAACTTTATCCTTAATCGTTGCTATAGAAACCATGGAAATCGATTTTTACAGATATGTTTTTGAATGATTGACCGAATTCTTCCCAGATATCAAATTTCAACTATCCAACTCAATACATTACGGAAATAGCAAATTATTCGTCGTCACGGCAACGGATTGTGTAAGTTAAAAATTGTCAACTTTATCCTTAATCGTTGCTATGCCAACCATGGGAATCGATTTTTACAGATATATTTTTGAATGAGTGCCCGAATTATTATCAGATATCAAATTTCAACTATCCAACTGAATACATTACGGAAATCGCAAATTATTCGTCGTCACGGCAACGGAAAATCAAAATTATTTTCACATAAAAAAGTAGCTTACTTCCTTCCCTTTCGATTGCCACTTCAGTCGTTTCAATCAGATAAGCCGTGCGTGAGTTACAAATTGTCAACTTTATCCTTAATCGTTGCTATGCCAACCATGGGAATCGATTTTTACAGATATGTTTTTGAATGAGTGCCCGAATTATTCCCAGATATCAAATTTCAACTATCCAACTCAATACATTACGGAAATCGCAAATTATTCGTCGTCACGGCAACGGAAAACCAAAATTATTTTCACATAAAAACGTAGCTTACTTCCTTCCCTTTCGATTGCCACTTTAGTCGTTTAAATCAGACAAGCCGTGCGTGAGTTAGAAATTGTCAACTTTATCCTTAATCGTTGCTATAGAAACCATGGGAATCGATTTTTATAGATATATTTTTGAATGATTGACCGAATTCTTCCCAGATAACAAATTTCAACTATCCAACTCAATACTTTACGGAAATCGCAAATTATTCGTCGTCAAGGCAACGGAAAATCAAAATTATTTTCACATAAAAAAGTAGCTTACTTCCTTCCCTTTCGACTGCCACTTCAGTCGTTTCAATCAGATAAGCCGTGCGTGAGTTAAAAATTGTCAACTTTATCCTTAATCGTTGCTATGCCAACCATGGGAATAGATTTTTACAGATATATTTTTGAATGAGTGCCCGAATTATTCCCAGACATCAAATTTCAACTATCCAACTCAATACATTACGGAAATAGCAAATTATTCGTCGTCACGGCAACGGAAAATCAAAATTATTTTCACATAAAAAAGTAGCTTACTTCCTTCCCTTTCAATCAGATAAGCCGTGCGTGAGTTAGAAATTGTTAACTTTATCATTAATTGTTGCTATAGAAACCACGCGAATCAAAATTTACACATATAATTTTAAATGATTGACCGAATTCTTTCCAGATATCAAATTTCAGCTCTCCAACTCAATAAATATCGGAAATCGCAAATTATTCGTCGTCACGGCAACGAAATATTAAAATTATTTTCACATAAAAAAGGAGCTTACTCCATTCCCTTTCGATTGCCACCTTACTCGTTTCAATCAGATAAGCCGTTCGCGAGTTAAAAATGATCAACTTTATACTCAATCGTTGCTATGGTAATCATCAGAATCAAAATTTATAAAAAATATTTTTGAATGATTGACCGAATTCTGCCCATATATCAACTTTCAACTGTCCAACTCAAAAATTAACGAAAATAGCTAGTTGTTCGTCGTCATGCCAACGAAATGTCGAAATTATTTTGAAATGAGGAAATTGCTTAATTCCTTCCCTTTCGATTGCCACCTCACTCGATTTAATCAGATAAGCCGTTCTCAAATAATAACAAACCTAAGCAAATTTTAAATCAGACCATTCATTGTGATTTACCCCGTACACTAACTAATGGGATAAAACCATTCTATGATGCCTTGCAGCGTCACCTATATATTGTTAAAAATGGTACTGAATGCCCAATTTTTCAAGTTATATGTTCCGGAATTCACACGGGAAGGTCTATAGAGGCGTTGCCCGGTATTTTTCAAGCCCAAAACGGTTCAGAAGCCCTAAAATCTCACAAGAAAAACTGGCATTTTTGCGACATTTCGACCCTTCATATTATAATACATTTCTCCGTATAAACTGATTTTTAAATCCATTTGCAGGGTCTCAGAAAGATAAAAAAAATTGGTATTTAGTGCTTAAATCGCCCAATGAAATGCACCATAATTAAAAATATAAAGTCCATTCTGTCTTTTCCATGTATATTCCAAGCCGAAATGGGCCCAGGATCTTTCCAAAATCACCAAAAATATTGACATTTTTGCATAATTCTGACAGGTCATATTTTTTAATTTCGACGTAAAGAGAGGCTGCTTCAACTGATTTTCCAAGGCAGACTATTAATATATGCATTTTTTAAAATTTTTCCTGCACCGATGCTAAAAGAGCTTTTTATTTATAACTTTAACGAAAAAATATGTAATTTTAATTAGTGTGGAGTGTTCTCAGATGATGTAGGAAGAAAATAAACCAAAAAAGAGCTGTTAAATAAGAGAAATAATACATAATAATGCCATTTAAAGATGAATTTTGATGGAAAAAAACAGAAAAAATGAGTTTTTACCCCCTAAATCAGGCCCTGGATCACCCATTCGGGATTGATTTTAAAGCCTGTTTATATCCCCAAGGGATAGCGTTGAAAAAGTTGGAAGAAATTAGATAGGAAAAGATCCAGAGTGATTCAAATGTAGAGATGTCATGAAAAAAAATCGTAAAAAATCTAAATTTAATTATCGATTGCTCCTTTCCTATTAAGAATGAAGGAACCAAAAAATACGTTTATAACGTAGTTCGGCGAGGTCTTTCCGATAAGGTACATGGGATTTCGATTTGAATCCATTTTGACCCCCAAAAAAATTGACAACCGTCAAAAATTTGCATGAAAAATCGTAATTTCCAGTTTTTCCCAAATTTTTCCAATTTCCAGTCGTTTTAGGTATAGGTAAATGTATTGCAAAAATAAAGTATTTGAGATTCTTTAGTTTTAAGTTCAAATACGTTTTTCTGTCCGAGGTTCCGGCGACCGACTTATTAAGCGCCAAAGAGGAGCCTGCAAACGGCATTTTTCGACATAAAAAAATTCAAAAAAATTACTTCCCATTTTCCGAATACCGCCAGTTTCAATAGGGTTCTGAAGCTCTCGGTCCTCTACAACCTCTGAAAATATAAATCGATTTAATTAAGTTTTGCGACCTGTAATCGATTTCATACGATATCGCGGAAATTTTGACTTTGACGTTTAATAGCTCCGAAACGATACGCCCTGTGTAACTGAATTTTTTATCGAAGCTAGATGCACTATCCCTCTATTAACCCAGAAAATTTGAACGTTCCACTTGCAACCATCTCGGAGAAAAAAAATTGAGATTGTCGAAAAACACGAATTGTCAACCGACATACATTTTCCTGACTCACAGCTAAGTATATAGACCGGCCTGAAAGGCGGTCTATAACTAGATTGGATAGACCGCCTAATCGCCCCCCGAAGGGGCTCCATAAGGTTGATAATACCATCATTGTCATGCCCTGAAAATTTCATATTTCTAGGCCATGTTTTAAGGAAGATATCACACTCCTTCGGACTGATGATGCAGAATAGACCGCCCTTCGTAACCATGTCGCTACACGCGGACAACACCTATTACATATAAAAATTTCGATTTGGATCCATTTTAATCCCGAAAAAATTAAAAGCCGTCAAACATTTTCATCAAAAATCGTAATTTCCAGTTTTTCTCAAATTTTTCCCAATTTCCAGTCATTTTAGGTATAGGTAAATGTATTGTAAAAAGACTTTTCGAACACCCTGTATACGTATATACAACACATATAAAAACAAATATAATCGATTTTGCATGAAATCCGGTTTAATTACATTTATCCTGGTACTACTAGGAGTATTTGCTCCAACAATGACTTTTTGGCCAGCTTGTATACAGACATATACCTCCGTACACATAGAAATGCAAATGTATACGATTTGCTTTAAATCCGACAATTAAGTTTATATTTGTACAAATAGCAAAGGTATTTGTCCATACAAAGACTTTTCGGACACCCTGTACTATACATACATACAAACACAACAAACACGACACATAGTACACAACTATCCAAATCAATACATTACGGAAATAGCAAATTATTCGTCGTCACGGCAGCGGAAAATCAAAATTATTTTCACATAAAAAAGTAGCTTACTTCCTTCCCTTTCGATTGCCACTTCAGTCGTTTCAATCAGATAAGCCGTGCGTGAGTTAGAAATTGTCAACTTTATCCTTAATCGTTGCTATAGAAACCATGGGAATAGATTTTTACAGATATATTTTTGAATGATTGACCGAATTCTTCCCAGATATCAAATTTCAACTATCCAACTCAATACATTACGGAAATAGAAAATTATTCGTCGTCACGGCAACGGAAAATCAAAATTATTTTCACATAAAAAAGTAGCTTACTTCCTTCCCTTTCGATTGCCACTTCAGTCGTTTCAATCAGATAAGCCGTGCGTGAGTTAGAAATTGTCAACTTTATCCTTAATCGTTGCTATAGAAACCATGGGAATCGATTTTTACAGATATATTTTTGAATGATTGACCGAATTCTTCCCAGATATCAAATTTCATCTATCCAACTCAATACATTACGGAAATCGCAAATTATTCGTCGTCACGGCAACGGAAAATCAAAATTATTTTCACATAAAAAAGTAGCTTACTTCCTTCCCTTTCGATTGCCACTTCAGTCGTTTCAATCAGATAAGCCGTGCGTGAGTTAAAAATTGTCAACTTTATCCTTAATCGTTGCTATGCCAACCATGGGAATCGATTTTTACAGATATGTTTTTGAATGAGTGCCTGAATTATTCGCAGATAGCAAATTTCAACTATCAAACTCAATACATTACGGAAATCGCAAATTATTCGTCGTCACGGCAACGGAAAATCAAAATTATTTTCACATAAAAAAGTAGCTTACTTCCTTCCCTTTCGATTGCCACTTCAGTCGTTTCAATCAGATAAGCCGTGCGTGAGTTAGAAATCGTCAACTTTATCCTTAATCGTTGCTATGCCAACCATGGGAATCGATTTTTACAGATATATTTTTGAATGAGTGCCCGAATTCTTCCCAGACATCAAATTTCAACTATCCAACTCAATACATTACGGAAATAGCAAATTATTCGTCGTCACGGCAACGGAAAATCAAAATTATTTTCACATAACAAAGTTGCTTACTCCCTTCCCTTTCGATTGTCACCTCACTCGTTTCAATCAGATAAGCCGTGCGTGAGTTAAAAATTGTCAACTTTATCCTTAATCGTTGCTATGTCAACCATGGGAATCGATTTTTACAGATATGTTTTTGAATGAGTGCCCGAATTATTCGCAGATATCAAATTTCAACTATCCAACTCAATACATTACGGAAATCGCAAATTATTCGTCGTCACGGCAACGGAAAATCAAAATTATTTTCACATAAAAAAGTAGCTTACTTCCTTCCCTTTCGATTGCCACTTCAGTCGTTTCAATCAGATAAGCCGTACGTGAGTTAGAAATCGTCAACTTTATCCTTAATCGTTGCTATGCCAACCATGGGAATCGATTTTTACAGATATATTTTTGAATGAGTGCCCGAATTCTTCCCAGACATGAAATTTCAACTATCCAACTCAATACATTACGGAAATAGCAAATTATTCGTCGTCACGGCAACGGAAAATCAAAATTATTTTCACATAACAAAGTAGCTTACTCCCTTCCCTTTCGATTGCCACCTCACTCGTTTCAATCAGATAAGCCGTGCGTGAGTTAGAAATTGTCAACTTTATCATTAATTGTTGCTATAGAAACCACGCGAATCAAAATTTACACATATAATTTTAAATGATTGACCGAATTCTTCCCATATATCAAATTTCCAATCTCCAACTCAATAAATACCGGGAATAGCAAATTGTTCGTCGTCACGGCAACGAAATGTCAAAATTATTTTCACATAAAAAAGTAGCTTACTTCCTTGCCAATCGATTACCACCTCACTCGTTTCAATCAGATCAGCCGTGCGTGAGTTAGAAATTGGCAACTTTATCCTTAATCGTTGCTATAGAAACCATGCGAATAAAAATTTTACATATAGAATTTTGAATAATTGACCGAATTCTTCCCATATATCAACTTTCAACTGTCCAACTCAAACATTAACGTAAATAGCTAGTTGTTCGTCGTCATGCCAACGAAATGTCGAAATTATTTTGAAATAAGAAAATTGCCTAATTCCTTCCCTTTCGATTGGCACCTCACTCGATTTAATCAGATAAGCCGTTCTCAAATAATAACAAACCTAAGCAAATTTTAAATCAGACCAGTCATTGTGATTTACCCCGTACACTAACTAATGGAATAAAACCATTCTATGCAGCTTTGCACCGTCATCGAAAAATAGTTAAAAATGGTTCTGAATGCCCAATTCTTCAAGTTATATGTTCCGTAATCCACACGGGAAGGTCTATAGACGCGTTGCCCGGTACTTTTCAAGCCCAAAACGGTCCAGAAACCCTAAAATTCTCGCAAGAAAAACAGGCATTTAGGCGACATTTAGACCCTTCATATTATAATACATTTCTCCGTATAAACTGATTTTTAAATCCATTTGCAGGGTCTCAGAAAGATAAAAAAAATTGGTATTTAGTGCTTAAATCGCACAATGAAATGCACCATAATTAAAAATATAAAGTCCATTCTGTCTTTTCCATGTATATTCCAAGCCGAAATGGGCCCAGGATCTCTCCAAAATCACTAAAAAATACTGACATTTTTGCATAATTCTGACAGGTCATATTTTTTAATTTCGACGTAAAGATAGGCTGCTTCAACTGATTTTCCAAGGCAGACTATTAATATATGCATTTTTTAAAATTTTTCCTGCACCGATGCTAAAAGAGCTTTTTATTTATAACTTTAACGAAAAAATATATAATTTTAATTAGTGTGGAGTGTTCTCAGATGATGTAGGAAGAAAATAAACCAAAAAAGAGCTGTTAAATAAGAGAAATAATACATAATAATGCCATTTAAAGATGAATCTTGATGGAAAAAAACAGAAAAAAATGAGTTTTTACCCCCTAAATCAGGCCCTGGATCCCCCATTCGGGATTCATGTTAAAGCCTGATTATATCCCCAAGGGATAGCCTTGAAAAAGTTGGAAGAAATTAGATAGGAAAAGATACAGAGTGATTCAAATGTAGAGATGTCATGAAAAAAAATCGTAAAAAATCTAAATTTAATTATCGATTGCTCCTTTCCTATTAAGAATGAAGGAACAAAAAAATACGTCTATAACGTAGTTCGGCGAGGTCTTTCCGATAAGGTACATGGGACTTCGATTTGAATCCATTTTGACCCCCAAAAAAATTGACAACCGTCAAAAATTTGCATGAAAAATCGTAATTTCCACTTTTTCCCAAATTTTTCCAATTTCCAGTCGTTTTAGGTATAGGTAACTGTGTTGCAAAAAGAAAGTATTTGAGATTCTTTAGTTTTAAGTTCAAATACGTTTTTCTGTCCGACGTTCCGGCATCAAGTTATTTAGCGCCAAAGAGAGGTCTGCAAACTGTATTTTTCGACATAAAAAAATTCAAAAAAATTACTTCCCATTTCCCGAATACCGCCAGTTTCAATAGGGTTCTGAAGCTCCCGGTCCTCTACAACCTCCGAAAATATAAATCGATTTAATTAAGTTTTGCGAGCTGTAATCGATCCCATACGAATTCGCGGAAATTTCGACTTTGGCGTTTAATAACTCCGAAACGGAACACCCTAAATAACTGAATTTTTTACTGAAGCTAGATGCACTATCCCTCTATTAACCCAGAAAATTTGAACGTTCCACTTGCAACCGTCTCGGAGAAAAAAAATTGAGATTGTCGAAAAACAGAATCTGACAACCAAAGAACATTTTCCTGAGTGACGGGGCGGTATAGAGACCGGCCTGAAAGGCGGTCTCTAACTAGGGTGCATAGACCGCCTAATCGCCCCCCGAGGGGCTCTATAAGGTCGGTAATATCATCATTGTCATGCCCTGAAAATTTCGTGTCGCTAGGTCATATATTAAGGAAGATATCACACTCCTTCGGACTGATGATGGAGAATAGACCGCCCTTCGTAACCGTATCGCTACATACATAAAAAGGCCTACACGTAGAAACTATTTTTGCCAACGAAAAACTTTTCGGACACCCTGTATACATACAAACAAACATAAACACATATTAATACAAATGTATTCGATTTGCGTGAAATCCGACCTAATAAAGTTTATCTAAGTAATAATAGGAATCCCATACCAAGACTTTTCGGACTCCCTGTATACATTCAAACTAACACCCACACGTTTAAATAGGAATATAGTCGATTTACTTAAAATCCGAATTAATTAGGTTTATTTCGGTACTATCAGAAGTATTTGCCAATACCAAGACTTTTCGAACACCCTGTATAGGTATATACAACACATATAAAAACAAATATAATCGATTTTGCATGAACTCCGGTTTAATTACATGTATCCTGGTACTACTAGGAGTATTTGCTCCTACAATGACTTTTTGGACAGCTTGTATACAGACATATACCTCCGTACACATAGAAATGCAAATGTATACGATTTGCTTTAAATCCGACAATTAAGTTTATATTTGTACAAATAGCAAAGGTATTTGTCCATACAAAGACTTTTCGGACACCCTGTCTGTACTATATATACATACAAACACAACAAACACGACACATAGTACACAACTATCCAAATCAATACATTACGGAAATAGCAAATTATTCGTCGTCACGGCAGCGGAAAATCAAAATTATTTTCACATAAAAAAGTAGCTTACTTCCTTCCCTTTCGATTGCCACTTCAGTCGTTTCAATCAGATAAGCCGTGCGTGAGTTAGAAATTGTCAACTTTATCCTTAATCGTTGCTATAGAAACCATGCGAATCAAAATTAATCAAGCTTAATTAAATGACATTTCAAGCAAATCAAAAATAAACAGCAACCCATACAATCAAAATTAAATAACAAATTACTATTTAACTCGCTCCTCTTAAAAACAGAATTATTTAATTGAATGGCGTTCCTAGCAAATCGAAGATAAAAATTAAAATTTTCCACACTCTCGCAAAATAATAACGATTTTCGCCACTCCGATCTTTTCTAGCGTAAAAATCACGATATTATCGAATAAAAAAAAACAAAAATCGATTCCTGAAGAAAGAGTCGAAAGGGGCGAAAATGTATGTGCTTTTGTGGAAGCAAATGAGCCATGCTCCAGCATCCAAATTTCTCAAGAAATTGGCATTCCAGACCGCACAGTTAGACATGAAAAACTGATTTGAACATGAAACTAAAGAATCTCAAATACTTTTTTTTGCAATACACTTACATATACCTAAAATAACCGGAAATTGGAAAAATTTGGGAAAAACTGAAAATTACGATTTTTCATGCAAATTTTTGACCGTTTTTAATTTTTTTCGGTGTCAAAATGGATTAAAATCGAAATCCCATGTGCCTTATCGGAAAGAGCTCGCCGACATACGTGATAAACGAATTTTTTGGTCCCTTCATTCTTAATAGGAAATAGCAAATTGTTAGTCGTCACGGCAACGAAAAATCAAAATTATTTTCACATAAAAAAGTAGCTTACTTCCTTCCCTTTCGATTGCCACTTCTGTAGTTTCAATCAGATAAGCCGTGCGTGAGTTAGAAATTGTCAACTTTATCCTTAATCGTTGCTATAGAAACCATGGGAATCGATTTTTACAGATATATTTTTAAATGATTGACCGAATTCTTCCCAGATAACAAATTTCAACTATCCAACTCAATAATTTACGGAAATCGCAAATTATTCGTCGTCACGGCAACGGAAAATCAAAATTATTTTCACATAAAAAAGTAGCTTACTTCCTTCCCTTTCGATTGCCACTTCAGTCGTTTCAATCAGATAAGCCGTGCGTGAGTTAAGAATTGTCAACTTTATCCTTAATCGTTGCTATGCCAAACATGGGAATCGATTTTTACAGATATATTTTTGAATGAGTGCCCGAATTATTCCCAGATATCAAATTTCAACTATCCAACTCAATACATTACGGAAATCGCAAATTATTCGTCGTCACGGCAAAGGAAACTCAAAATTATTTTCACATAAAAAAGTAGCTTACTTCCTTCCCTTTCGATTGCCACTTCAGTCGTTTCAATCAGATAAGCCGTGCGTGAGTTACAAATTGTCAACTTTATCATTAATTGTTGCTATGGAAACCACGCGAATCAAAATTTACACATTAATTTTAAATGATTGACCGAATTCTTCCCATATATCAAATTTCCAATCTCCAACTCAATAAATACCGGGAATAGCAAATTGTTCGTCGTCACGGCAACGAAATGTCAAAATTATTTTCACATAAAAAAGTAGCTTACTTCCTTGCCAATCGATTGCCACCTCACTCGTTTCAATCAGATCAGCCGTGCGTTAGTTAGAAATTGGCAACTTTATCCTTAATCGTTGCTATAGACACCACGCGAATCAAAATTTTACATATAGAATTTTGAATAATTGACCGAATTCTTCCCATATATCAACTTTCAACTGTCCAACTCAAAAATTAACGAAAATAGCTAGTTGTTCGTCGTCATGCCAACGAAATGTCGAAATTATTTTGAAATAAGAAAATTGCTTAATTCCTTCCCTTTCGATTGCCACCTCACTCGATTTAATCAGATAAGCCGTTCTCAAATAATAACAAACCTAAGCAAATTTTAAATCAGACCAGTCATTGTGATTTACCCCGTACACTAACTAATGGAATAAAACCATTCTATGCAGCTTTGCACCGTCATCGAAAAATTGTTAAAAATGGTTCTGAATGCCCAATTCTTCAAGTTATATGTTCCGTAATCCACACCGGAAGGTCTGTAGAGGCGTTGCCCGGAATTTTTCAAGCCCAAAACGGTTCAGAAGCCCTAAAACCTCACAAGAAAAACTGGCATTTTTGCGACATTTCGACCCTTCATATTATAATACATTTCTCCGTATAAACTGATTTTTAAATCCATTTGCAGGGTCTCAGAAAGATAAAAAAAATTGGTATTTAGTGCTTAAATCGCCCAATGAAATGCACCATAATTAAAAATATAAAGTCCATTCTGTCTTTTCCATGTATATTCCAAGCCGAAATGGGCCCAGGATCTTTCCAAAATCACTAAAAATATTGACATTTTTGCATAATTCTGACAGGTCATATTTTTTAATTTCGACGTAAAGATAGGCTCCTTCAACTGATTTTCCCAGGCAGACTATTAATATATGCATTTTTTAAAATTTTTCCTGCACCGATTCTAAAAGAGCTTTTTATTTACAACTTTAACGAAAAAATATGTAATTTTAATTAGTGTGGAGTGTTCTCAGATGATGTAGGAAGAAAATAAACCAAAAAAGAGATGATAAATAAGATAAATAATACATAATAATGCCATTTAAAGATGAATTTTGATGGAAAAAAACAGAAAAAATGAGTTTTTACCCCCTAAATCAGGCCCTGGATCACCCATTCGGGATTCATTTTAAAGCCTGATTATATCCCCACGGGATAGCGTTGAAAAAGTTGGAAGACATTAGATAGGAAAAGATACAGAGTGTTTCGAATGTGGAGATGTCATGAAAAAAAATCGTAAAAAATCTAAATTTAATTATCGATTGCTCCTTTCCTATTAAGAATGAAGGAACCAAAAAACACGTTTATAACGTAGTTCGGCGAGGTCTTTCCGATAAGGTACATCGGATTTCGATTTGAATCCATTTTGACCCCCCAAAAAATTCAAAACCGTCAAAGATTTGCATGAAAATTCGTAATTTCCAGTTTTCCCCAAATTTTTCCAATTTCCAGTCGTTTTAGGTATAGGTAAATGTATCGCAAAAAGAAAGAATTTGAGATTCTTTAGTTTTATGTTCAAATACGTTTTTCTGTCCGATGTTCCGGCTTCGACTTATTAAGCTCCAAAAATGGGTTTGCAAACTGCATTTTTCGACATAAAAAAATTCAAAAGTATGACTTCCCATTTTCCGAATACCGCCAGTTTCAATAGGGTTCTGAAGCTCCCGGTCCTCTACAACCTCCGAAAATTTAAATCAATTTAATTAAGTTTTGCGACCTGTAATCGATTTCATACGATATCGCGGAATTTTTGAATGAGTGCCCGAATTCTTCCCAGACATCAAATTTCAACTATCCAACTCAATACATTACGGAAATCGCAAATTATTCGTCGTCACGGCAACGGAAAATCAAAATTATTTTCACATTAAAAAGTAGCTGACTTCCTTCTCTTTCGATTGCCACTTCAGTCGTTTCAATCAGATAAGCAGTGCGTAAGTTATAAATTGTTAACTTTATCCTTAATCGTTGCTATGCCAACCATGGGAATTGATTTTTCCAGATAAATTTTTGAATGATTTACCGAACTCTTTCCAAATATCAAATTTCAACTCTCCAACTCAATAAATACCGGGAATAGCAAATTGTTAGTCGTCACAGCAACGAAAAATCAAAATTATTTTCACATAAAAAAGTGGCTTGCTTCCTCCCCTTTCGATTGCCACTTCAGTCGTTTGAATCAGATAAGCCGTGCGCGAGTTAGAAATTGGCAACTTTATCCTTAACCGTTGCTATAGAAACCACGCGAATCAAAATTTTACACATATAATTTTGAATGATTGACCGACTTCTTCCCTTAAATCAAATTTCAACTCTCCAACTCAATAAATAATGAAAATAGCTAGTTGTTCGTCGTCATGCCAACGAAGTGTGAAATTATTTTCAAATAAGAAAATTGCTTACTTCCTCCCCTTTCGATTGCCACATCACTCTTTTCAATCGACTAAGCCGTTCTCAATTAATATCAAACCTAAGCAAAATTTAAATCAGACCCGTCATTGTGATTTACACCGTATACTACCTAATGGAATAATACATTTCTATGATGCTTTGCAGCGTCATCGAAAAATTGTTAAATATGGTATTTAATGCGTACTTCTTCAAATTATATGTTCCGGAATAGACAAGGGAAGGTCTATAGAGGCGTTGCCCGGTACTTTTCAAGCCCAAAACGGTCCAGAAACCCTAAAATTCTCGCAAGAAGAACTGGCATTTTGGCGACATTTAGACCCTTCATATTATAATACATTTCTCCGTATAAACTGATTTTTAAATCTATTTGCAGGGTCTCAGAAAGATAAAAAAAATTGGTATTTAGTGCTTAAATCGCCCAATGAAATGCACCATAATTAAAAATATAAAGTCCATTCTGTCTTTTCCATGTATATTCCAAGCCGAAATGGGCCCAGGATCTCTCCAAAATCACTAAAAATACTGACATTTTTGCATAATTCTGACAGGTCATATTTTTTAATTTCGACGTAAAGATAGGCTGCTTCAACTGATTTTCCAAGGCAGACTATTAATATATGCATTTTTTAAAATTTTTCCTGCAGCGAAGCAAAAAAACCTTTTTATTTATAACTTTAATGAAAAAATATGTAATTTTAATTAGTGTGGAGTATTCTCAGATGATGGGGGAAGGAAATAATCCAAAAAAGAACTGCTAAATAACAGAAATAATATATAATAATGCCATTTAAAGATGAATTTTGGTTGAAAAAATAGAAAAAATGAGTTTTTACCTCCTAGATCGGGTCCTGGATCACCCGTTCGAGATTTATTTTAAAGCCTGATTATATCCCCAAGGGATAGCGATGAAAAAGTTGGAAGAAATTAGATAGGAAAAGATACAGAGTGATTCAAATGTAGAGATGTCATGAAAAAAAATCGTAAAAATCTAAATTTAATTATCGATTGCTCCTTTCCTATTAAGAATGAGGGGACCAAAAAATACGTTTATAACGTAGTTCGGCGAGGTCTTTCCGATAAGGCACATGGGATTTCGATTTGAATACATTTTCACCCCGAAAAAAATTAAAAACCGTCAAAAATTTGAATGAAAATTCGTAATTTCCAGTTCTTCCCAAATTTTTCCAATTTCCAGTGGTTTTAGGTATAGGTAAATGTATTGCAAAAAGAAAGTATTTGAGATTCTTTAGTTTTATGTTCAAATACGTTTTTCTGTCCGATGTTCCGGCGACCGACTTATTAAGCGCCAAAGAGGAGTCTGCAAACGGCATTTTTCGACAAAAAAAAATTCAAAAGAATTACTTCCCATTTTCCGAATACCGCCAGTTTCAATAGGGTTCTGAAGCTCCCGGTCCTCTACAACCTCCGAAAATTTAAATCGATTTAATTAAGTTTTGCGACCTGTAATCGATTTCATACGATTTCGCGGAAATTTCGACTTTGGCGTTTAATAACTCCAAAACGGAACAGCCTGTGTAACTGAATTTTTTACCGAAGCTAGTCACACTATCACTCTATTAACCCAGAAAATTTGAACGTCCCACCTGCAACCATCTCGGAGAAAAAAAATTGAGATTGTCGAAAAACACGATTAACCAACCGGCGAACATTTTTCTGACCAAGCAGGGGGTATATAGACCGCTTTCGCGGTCTATAACTAGATTGCATAGAGCGCCTAATCGCCCCCCGAGGGGGTTCTATAAGGTCGGTAATATCATCATTGTCATGCCCTGAAAGTTTCGTGTTTCTAGGCCATGTATTAAGGAAGATATCACACTCCTACGGACTGATGATGCAGAATAGAGCGCCCTTCGTAACCGTATCGCTATATACATACAAACACATATTACATATAAATACAATATGTACGATTTCGCTGAAACCCTACTAAATTAAACTTGTCATCTTTCGATCGGCTTTGAACCATACATTAGATAACATCATCTTCCTGAAATGTTCGAGCTGGATGAAGATTGGTGGCGAGCCCTTCGGGCACTCCACTGATGTCTCTATGGAAAAAAATTGTGCATACATATTATGAACGTCGCTTCTTTCAATCTAAGAAGCCGTTCGCGAGTTGTAAGTTGTTAACTTTACCCCTAATCGTTGCTATGGCAATCATTAAAATTGAAAATTGCAAAAATATTTTTCAATGATTGACCGAATTCTACTTAGATGCGAAATTTCTACTCTGCAACTCAATAAATAACGGAGAAATCAAATTGATCGTCGTCATGACTACCAAAAATCGAAATTATTTTCAAATAAAAAAGTAGTTTACTTCCATCCCTTTCGATAGCCACCTCACTCGTTCCAATCGCAGAAGGCGTCCGCGAGTTATAAATTGTCAACTTTATCCTTAATCGTTGCTATGCCAACCATGGGAATCGATTTTTCCAGATATATTTTTGAATGAGTGACCGAATTCTTCCGAGATGTCAGTTTTCAACTTTCCAACTCAATAAATAACGAAAATAGCAAATTGTTCATCGTCCCGGCAACGAAATGTCAAAATTATTTTCACATAAAAAAGTAGTGTACTTTCTAACATTTCGATCGTCACTTTACTGGTTTCAATCAGATAAGCCGTTCGCGAGTTAAAAATGATCAACTTTATGCTCAATCGTTGCTATGGTAATCATCGGAATCAAAATTTATAAAAATATTTTTGAATGATTGACCGAATTCTACCCAGATATCAAATTTCAACTCTAAAACTCAATAAATAATGGAAATAGCAAACTGTTCGGCGTCATGCCAACGAAATGTCGAAATTATTTTCAAATAAAATAGCTTACTTCCTCCCCTTTCGATTGCCACATCACTCTTTTCAATCGAATAATCCGTTCTCAATTAATAACAAATCTAAGCAAAATTTAAATCAGACCCGTCATTGTGATTTACCCCGTATACTACCTCATGGAATAGCCTTTCTATGATGCTTCGCCGCGTCATCGAAAAATTGTTAAAATTGGTATTTAATGACTAATTCTTCAAATTATATGTTCCGAAATCCACACGGGAAGGTCTATAGAGGCATTGCACAGTATTTTTCAAGTCGAAAACGGTTCAGAAACCCTAAAATCTCGCAAGGAAAACCGACATTTTTGCGACATTTCGACCCTTCATATTTTAATACGTTTTTCCGTATGAAACTGATTTTGACATGCATTTGCATGGTCTGGGAAAAATTAAAAAAATTCGTATTTAATGCTTAAATCGTCCAATGAAATGTATTTTAACTAAAAATATAAAGTCCGTTTTACCTTTGCCATGTATATTTCAAGCCGAAATCGGTCCAGGAAGCTTCCAATATCGCTACAAAAACTGTTATTTTCATGACATTTTGACAGGTCATATTTTAATTTCGATGTAAAGAGGGCCAGTTTCATCTGTTTCTCCAAGGCACGGCTTTTATTATATGCACTTTTTAAAATTTTTCCTTTACCGATGCAAAAAAAGGTATTTATTTATAACTTTAACGAAAAAATATGGTATTTTAATTAGTTAGAAGTGTTCTTAGATGATAAGGGATGAAAATAAACCAAAAAAGAACTGTTAAATCGGAGAAACAATATATAATAATGCCTTTTAAAGATGAATTTTGATGGAAAAAAAACAGAAAAATGAGTTTTTACCCCCTAAATCAGGCCCTGGATCACCCATTCGGGATTCATTTTAAAGCCTGATTATATCCCCAAGGGATAGCGTTGAAAAAGTTGGAAGAAGTTAGATAGGAAAAGATATAGAGTGATTCGAATGTAGAGATGTCATGAAAAAAAATCGTAAAAAATCTAAATTTAATTATCGATTGCTCCTTTCCTATTAAGAATGAAGGAACCAAAAAATACGTTTATAACGTAGTTCGGCGAGGTCTTTCCGATAAGGTACATGGGATTTCGATTTGAATCCATTTTGACCCCCAAAAAAATTGACAACCGTCAAAGATTTGCATGAAAATTCGTAATTTCCAGTTTTTCCTAAATTTTTCCAATTTCCAGTCGTTTTAGGTATAGGTAAATGTATTGCAAAAAGAAAGTATTTGAGATTCTTTAGTTTTATGTTCAAATACGTTTTTCTATCCGAGGCTCCGGCTTCGACTTATTCAGTGCCAAAGTGGGGTCTACAAACAGCATTTTTCGACATAAAAAAATTCAAAAAAATTACTTCCCATTTTCCGAATACCGCCAGTTTCAATAGGGTTCTGAAGCTCCCGGTCCTCTACAACCTCAGAAAATTTAAATCGATTTAATTTAGTTTTGCGACCTGTAATCGATTTCATAGGAATTCGCGGAAATTTCGACTTTGACGTTTAATAACTCCGAAACGGAACACCCTGTGTAACTGAATTTTTTACCGAAGCTAGTCACACTACCCCTCTATTAACCCAGAAAATTTGAACGTTCGACTTCCAACCATCTCGGAGAAAAAAAATTGAGATTGTCGAAAAACACGATTTGTCAACCGGCGAACATTTTCCTCACGGACGGGTCGGTATATAGAGCGCTGTTGGCGCTCTATAACTAGGGTGCATAGACCGCCTAATCGCCCCCCGAGGGGGCTCTATAAGGTCGGTAATATCATCATTGTCATGCCCTGAAAATTTCGTGTTGCTAGGCCATATATTAAGGAAGATATCACACTCCTTCGGACTGATGATGGAGAATAGACCGCCCTTCGTAACCGTGTCGCTACACACATACAAACACCACACGTAGAAACTATTTTTGTCCGTTTCGACTTTTTACATTTTCATTTTTTTTTCTCGAAAACTGTTACTGCGGGAACGATAAAATTTTCTGGGTTAATAGAGGGATAGTGCTTCTAGCTTCGATAAAAAATTCGGTTATGCGGGGTGTCGCGTTTCGGAGTTATTAAACGTTAAATTCGAAATTTCCGCGATTTCGTATGGTACACGAGGTCGCAAAACTTAATCAAATCGATTTAAATTTCCGGAGGTCGTAGAGGACTGGGGGCTTCCGAACCCTATTGAAATTGGCGATATTCGGAAAATGGGAAGTTACACTTTTGAATTTTTTTATGTCGAAAAATGCCATATGCAGACCCATCTTTGGTACCTAATAACTCGAGAACGAAACGTCGTATAGAAAAACGGTTTGACACGTCAAACTTTAGAATCTGAAATACTTTCTTTTTGCAATACATTTACCTATACCTAATACGGCCGGAAAGTGGAAAAATTTATGAAAAACCGAAAATTGCATTTTTTGATGAAAATTTGTGACGGTTTTTAATTTTTTTCGTAGTCAAAACGGATCCAAATCAAAATCCCATATACCTGGTCAGAAAGAGCTCCCCGAAATACGTAATTTTCATATTTTTTGGTTTCTTCATTTTTTATAGGAAGGAAGGAATCGACGATTAAATTTCGATTTTTAAAGCTATTTTCCAGGACATCTCTACATTCGAATCAATGTGTCTCCTTCCTATCGAACTTTTTCAGACTTTTTCAACGCTATCCCGTGGGGATATAATCAGGCTTTAAAAAGACTCCCGAATGGGTGATCCAGGACCAGATTTAGGGGGTAAAAACTCATATTTTCTATATTTTTCCATCAAAACCCATCTTTCAACGGCGATATTCCATATTATTCCCTCATATTTAATAGTTATTTTTTGATTTTTTCCTGTATACCTGTCACTTTGACATAAGGAACCATAAAATGTCAGTATTTTTGAATTTAAAAAAAAATTCTTTTGAAAATTTTCACAGGGGTACCCATGAAATTTCCAATTCTGCCATTTAATCGCTCATATCTCGCGACTGGTTCGTTTTATGAAAACGATGTTCATTACCTAAAAGTTGCAGTTAAGTAAGGTCTATAATTTTCTCTTATTGATTTTCCTTCAAACGTCATAATTCCGGAAATATTTTAAAAAAACTGCTTATGAAAATTTCCAAGTTTAGATCCCTATATTTCCAAAAGTATACGTCCTATCGAAAAATTGTCTATTATAAAAAAGTTAGACAATTTTATACCCTATCTGAGTAATTACATACATTTTTTACTAGAAACTTCAAATAACTGAGATAAAAATAAAAACATAAAGCAGTGTCAAATTTTTTTCGATTTTTGGCCGGATTTTGTGAAAAATTGAAAAATTAAAAATATACTTAATTTTACCAATGTTTTGCCATTTTTTCGTTTAAGTGCTGTCACTTAGACATAGGGAACCATAAAATGGCACCCCCCCCCCCGTGATTTGACCTTGGTCCGTATGTTGTCCGTTTCGACTTTTCATATTTTCAATTTTTTTTCTCGAAAACTGTTACTGCGGGAACGATAAAATTTTCTGGGTTAATAGAGGGTTAGTGCTTCTAGCTTCGATAAAAAATTCAGTTATACGGGGTGTCGCGTTTCGGAGTTATTAAACGTTAAATTCGAAATTTCCGCGATTTCGTATGGGACATAATATATATATATATATATATATATATATATATATATATATATATATATATATATATATATATATATATATATAGAAAAATCAAATGAAAATACAGCTGCTCATTCATCCACATCAGAAACCCCAAACACACGGGTGGAAGAATTTGTAAATGAGGCAGTGATTGATCAGAATAAAGTTAAAGAGGTTAAAAAACAGCTACTTTTTGACGAGCCAATAAAGGAACAGTTATCGGAAAGTTACCAAAAATTGCAAAGGAAAGAGAAGCACGTGTTTCTAAAAATTATTCATGGAAGAGTAATAAAGAAGTACCTATGGGTTAGAATCAAAATGTGTGAAGATATTTAAATACCGGAAACAGTCAGCAATCAAAAACAGCAATGAAGATACACTCTACGGAATAACTAAAACGATGCATTTTCGAACAAATAATGATATAAGAAAATTACAAAAAATTTACAGGAAGACAAGGCAACGGAATTTCAAAATTATTTTCACATAAAAAAGTAGCTTACTTCCTTGCCTTTCGATAGCCACCTCACTTGTTTCAATCAGATAAGCCGTGCGTGAGTTAAACATTGTCAACTTTATCCTTAGTCGCTGCTATAGAAACCATGCGAATCATAATTTACACATATTATTTTTGAATGATTGTTGATAGAATTCTTCCCAGATATCAAATATCAGCTATCGAACTCAATACATTACGGAAATAGCAAATTGTTAGTCGTCATGGCAACGAAAAATCAAAATTATTTGCACATAAAAAAGTGGCTTACTTCCTTCCCTTTCGATTGCCACTTCAGTCGTTTCAATCAGATAAGCCGTGCGTGAGTTAGAAATTGTCAACTTTATCCTTAATCGTTGCTATAGAAACCATGGGAATCGATTTTTACAGACATATTTTTGAATGATCGACCGAATTCTTCCCAGATAACAAATTTCAACTATCCAACTCAATACTTTACGGAAATCGCAAATTATTCGTCGTCACGGCAACGGAAAATCAAAATTATTTTCACATAAAAAAGTAGCTTACTTCCTTCCCTTTCGATTGCCACTTCAGTCGTTTCAATCAGATAAGCGGTGCGTAAGTTAAAAATTGTCAACTTTATCCTTAATCGTTGCTATGCCAACCATGGGAATCGATTTTTACAGATATATTTTTGAATGAGTGCCCGAATTATTATCAGATATCAAATTTCAACTATCCAACTCAATACATTATGGAAATCGCAAATTGTTCGTCGTCACGGCAACAGAAAATCAAAATTATTTTCACATAAAAAAGTAGCTTACTTCCTTCCCTTTCGATTGCCACTTCAGTCGTTTCAATCAGATAAGCCGTGCGTGAGTTAAAAATTGTCAACTTTATCCTTAATCGTTGCTATGCCAACCATGGGAATCGATTTTTACAGATATGTTTTTGAATGAGTGCCCGAATTATTCCCAGATATCAAATTTCAACTATCCAACTCAATACATTATGGAAATCGCAAATTATTCGTCGTCACGGCAACGGAAAACCAAAATTATTTTCACATAAAAAAGTAGCTTACTTCCTTCCCTTTCGATTGCCACTTCAGTCGTTTCAATCAGATAAACCGTGCGTGAGTTAGAAATTGTCAACTTTATCCTTAATCGTTGCTATAGAAACCATGGGAATCGATTTTTATAGATATATTTTTGAATGATTGACCGAATTCTTCCCAGATAACAAATTTCAACTATCCAACTCAATACTTTACGGAAATCGCAAATTATTCGTCGTCACGGCAACGGAAATTCAAAATTATTTTCACATAAAAAAGTAGCTTACTTCCTTCCCTTTCGACTGCCACTTCAGTCGTTTCAATCAGATAAGCCGTGCGTGAGTTAAAAATTGTCAACTTTATCCTTAATCGTTGCTATGCCAACCATGGGAATAGATTTTTACAGATATATTTTTGAATGAGTGCCCGAATTATTACCAGACATCAAATTTCAACTATCCAACTCAATACATTACGGAAATAGCAAATTATTCGTCGTCACGGCAATGGAAAATTAAAATTATTTTCACATAAAAAAGTAGCTTACTTCCTTCCCTTTCGATTGCCACTTCAGTCGTTTCAATCAGATAAGCCGTGCGTGAGTTAGAAATTGTTAACTTTATCATTAATTGTTGCTATAGAAACCACGCGAATCAAAATTTACACATATAATTTTAAATGATTGACCGAATTCTTTCCAGATATCAAATTTCAGCTCTCCAACTCAATTAATATCGGAAATCGCAAATTATTCGTCGTCACGGCAACGAAATATTAAAATTATTTTCACATAAAAAAGGAGCTTACTCCATTCCCTTTCGATTGCCACCTCACTCGTTTCAATCAGATAAGCCGTTCGCGAGTTAAAAATGATCAACTTTATACTCAATCGTTGCTATGGTAATCATCAGAATCAAAATTTATAAAAAATATTTTTGAATGATTGACCGAATTCTTCCCATATATCAACTTTTAACTGTCCAACTCAAACATTAACGTAAATAGCTAGTTGTTCGTCGTCATGCCAACGAAATGTCGAAATTATTTTGAAATAAGAAAATTGCTTAATTCCTTCCCTTTCGATTGCCACCTCACTCGATTTAATCAGATAAGCCGTTCTCAAATAATAACAAACCTAAGCAAATATTAAATCAGACCAGTCATTGTGATTTACCCCGTACACTAACTAATGGAATAAAACCATTCTATGCAGCTTTGCACCGTCATCGAAAAATAGTTAAAAATGGTTCTGAATGCCCAATTCTTCAAGTTATATGTTCCGTAATCCACACGGGAAGGTCTATAGACGCGTTGCCCGGTACTTTTCAAGCCCAAAACGGTCCAGAAACCCTAAAATTCTCGCAAGAAAAACAGGCATTTAGGCGACATTTAGACCCTTCATATTATAATACATTTCTCCGTATAAACTGATTTTTAAACCCATTTGCAGGGTCTCAGAAAGATAAAAAAATTGGTATTTAGTGCTTAAATCGCCCAATGAAATGCACCATAATTAAAAATATAAAGTCCATTCTGTCTTTTCCATGTATATTCCAAGCCGAAATGGGCCCAGAATCTCTCCAAAATCACTAAAAAATACTGACATTTTTGTATAATTCTGACAGGTCATATTTTTTAATTTCGACGTAAAGATAGGCTGCTTCAACTGATTTTCCAAGGCAGACTATTAATATATGCATTTTTTAAAATTTTTCCTGCACCGATGCTAAAAGAGCTTTTTATTTATAACTTTAACGAAAAAATATGTAATTTTAATTAGTGTGGAGTGTTCTCAGATGATGTAGGAAGAAAATAAACCAAAAAAGAGCTGTTAAATAAGAGAAATAATACATAATAATGCCATTTAAAGATGAATTTTGATGGAAAAAAACAGAAAAAATGAGTTTTTACCCCCTAAATCAGGCCCTGGATCACCCATTCGGGATTCATGTTAAAGCCTGATTATATCCCCAAGGGATAGCGTTGAAAAAGTTGGAAGAAATTAGATAGGAAAAGATACAGAGTGTTTCGAATGTAGAGATGTCATGAAAAAAAATGGGCAAAAATCGAAATTTAATTATCAATTGCTCCTTTCCTATTAGGAATAAAAGAACTAAAAAATACGTTTGTAACGTATTTCGGCGAGCTCTTTCCGATAAGGCTCATGGGATTTCGATTTGGATCCATTTTGACCCCCAAAAAATTCAAAACCGTCAAAGATTTGCATGAAAATTCGTAATTTCCAGTTTTTCCCAAATTTTTCCAATTTCCAGTCATTTTAGGTATAGGTAAATGTATTGCAAAAAGAAAGTATTTGAGATTCTTTAGTTTTATGTTCAAATACGTTTTTCTGTCCGATGTTCCGGTTTCGACTTATTCGGTGCCAAAGTGGGGTCTACAAAGGGCATTTTTCTACATAAAAAAATTCAAAAAAATTACTTCCCATTTTCCGAATACCGCCAGTTTCAATAGGGTTCGGAACCCCCCGGTCTTCTACAGCCTCTGAAAATTTAAATCGATTTAATTCACTTTTGCGACCTGTAATCGATTTCAACGGAAATCGCTGAAATTTCGACTTTGACGTTTAATAACTCCGAAACGGAACACCCTGTATAACTGAATTTTTTACCGAAGCTAGCCGCACTACCCTCTATTAACCCAGAAAATTTGGTTGCCGCCTCTATAACCGTTTTCGAGAAAAAAAATTGAAAAGGTGAAAATGTCGAAACGGACGACAACATACATACGGCCATACACACACACATTTTTCTGACCAAGGGCTCGGTATATAGACCGAGCCTGAAAGGCGGTCTATAACTAGTACGGATAGACCGCCTAATCGCCCCCTGAGGGGGCTCTATAAGGTCGGTAATATCATCATTGTCATGCCCTGAAAATTTCGTGTTTCTAGGCCAAGTATTAAGGAAGATATCACACTCCTTCGGACTGATGATGGAGAATAGACCGCCCTTCGTGACCCCATCGCTACATACATACAAACACCTACACGTAGAAACTATTTTTGCCAACAAAAATACTTTTCGGACACCCTGTATACATACATACAAACATAAACACATATTAATACAGTAGAGTGTTTTCACAGTTTCTGGACCAATCCAATCCATGGATATATATATCCATTTTACATGGTTATATATGGATATACTGCATTCAATTCCAGGAAATGCGGTACCAGACCAGGATATATATCCAAAAATTCCCCCCACTCTTCACCCCACCAAAATCCCCCCACTCTTCACCCCACCAAAATCCCCCCACTCTTCACACTACCAAAATCCCCCCACTCTTCACACTACCAAACAGGATATATATCCAAACAGGATATATATCCAAACAGGATATATATCCAAACAGGATATATATCCAAAAATTCCCCCCACTCTTCACACTACCAAAATCCCCCCACTCTTCACCCCACCAAAATCCCCCCACTCTTCACACTACCAAAATCCCCCCACTCTTCACACTACCAAACAGGATATATATCCAAACAGGATATATATCCAAACAGGATATATATCCAAACAGGATATATATCCAAAAATTCCCCCCACTCTTCACACTACCAAAATCCCCCCACTCTTCACCCCACCAAAATCCCCCCACTCTTCACACTACCAAAATCCCCCCACTCTTCACACTACCAAACAGGATATATATCCAAACAGGATATATATCCAAACAGGATATATATCCAAACAGGATATATATCCAAAAATTCCCCCCACTCTTCACACTACCAAAATCCCCCCACTCTTCACCCCACCAAAATCCCCCCACTCTTCACACTACCAAAATCCCCCCACTCTTCACACTACCAAACAGGATATATATCCAAACAGGATATATATCCAAACAGGATATATATCCAAAAATTCCCCCCACTCTTCACACTACCAAAATCCCCCCACTCTTCACCCCACCAAAATCCCCCCACTCTTCACACTACCAAAATCCCCCCACTCTTCACACTACCAAACAGGATATATATCCAAACAGGATATATATCCAAACAGGATATATATCCAAACAGGATATATATCCAAAAATTCCCCCCACTCTTCACACTACCAAAATCCCCCCACTCTTCACCCCACCAAAATCCCCCCACTCTTATAATGTAAAATATTGCTCAAACCTAAAATAAATAAGAATACTAGAAGTTGGAGATAAAAAAGTAGACTTTACAATATCGGCGAGAAGATGTATTTTATTGTAGAAACGCGTTACTCAAAAGGGTAAGTGCGGTTAAAACGCAAGTGTTGTACTAATTCGAACAATACACAGGTCAATACAGACCCCATATGTAGAGCGGTAGAAAGGACAACAAATTTTTTATTTGTGGCTTCACTATTGGAGTTATATTCTTAAAAGTGGGTGGGTTGGAATGTACACACTAAAGTATATCTCCTAACACTCCGTGCGCATGTCTAGCAAGCTCGGTGTGCGCGTGGTACGCATTTTGGTCTACTGCGCATATAAAAAAAAATGGCGGCTCCAAAAAAAAAAAAAAAAAAAAAAAAAAAAAAAAAAAAATGGCGGCTCAAAACAAAAAAAAAAATAAAAAAAAAAAACGTTTTTTATATTTTTCGTTTTTTTACAACTGCGCAATAGAGATGCGCATGGGCATGCCCCGCCCAGACGGATTCTCTTTATATTCTCTCTTCTCTTCTCGTTCTGCAGTCGCACCTTGAGCTCGACAGTTGTGTCTTCTCCTTGTTACCTATCCTCAACGGTTAGTTAGCGTTGATATTATATTAATTGTTTAGTTTGCAAAAACAGTATTGTACAAAGTGTTGTGAGACCGGTGAAAATATCCCAAGAACTGTTGAATAAGTATCAGTCTTTTCTGCTTTTTTGTTCAGTTCTCAAGATGTATCAGTGCAGTGAATGCAACAAGAGTTTTATTCATCAATCGAACGTGTATAGACATAAAAAAGAATCGTGTGCCATGAGGCCATCTTGTTCTCGCAAATAAAGAAAGGCTAATACCCAGGTATGTGATGTATCCATGAAAAAAGCTAAAATAGAAGATATTAAAGAAGACAGACCTCCAATACCTAAACTTACTTTATCGCGATGTAAAGATTGTGATACTTGGTACGTGAAAAATAAACTTGCTGCACATTTACGGTCAAACCTACATAAAAGTGCACTTAAAAGTGACGATAATGTAAAAATTTTAACTTCCGCGTTTAAAAACAGGATTGTGTCTTACATGCTGCTTCCATCGAAAAAGTACGTGGACATTGAAGAGTTTTTTGATGAAGTACAACAAAAGTTTGTAAGTTTACTTTCCGAACAGTTAGTTAATCATATAAGTGTTAAGATTAATGTAGAACTGTTTGGACAATATCTCTTACAAACAAAAGAGACAATCGAAACTAAATCGTTTAATACGAAAAATAAGGTCATAACTTCAATAACAGATTTATCTGATATTTACAAGAAATTTTTGTCTGAAATAAAAGAAAAGATGTCAATATTTGCGGAGAATGGTTCAGGTTGGGCGTTGGAAAAAATATTACATTTGGAGCTTAATATAAATAAATTTAATCCAATTTAGAGCTTCATAGCTTGGGGGCACAAACATATAAGTATTTTGGAAGAGAAATCCAAGACTGATGATGATCAAGTTAATAATGTAATTGATATTCTAAAAGATTTAGTTCGTGACGAATATAAAACATAAGAACCCTGGAAAAATATTTTATTTTGAAAATGGCTCTGCTACCAGTAGGAGTTCTATTTCTATCAGCATTCGTTAACAATACTTTGTTCATACAAGTTGATCATAATGTTCGAGAAGCATTTATTTGTCTATCTGTTAATAATGTAAATAATGATAGTTGGCCTTCCACATGGAAAAGAATGAATATAAATAATGATTTATTTACCCACAAAATAGATGATAATATTATAAATGATTCTACCATTGTACAGTATAAGTTAAGATTATATTATTTCAATAAAACTTCAATAGTGACACAGGAATGGAATCAGTTGTATAGAAAATCTTGTATAGAAGAAGAATGTAATTCAAATGTGTGTCTAGTATTATTAAGTATATTGTTAGTAGTGTTTTTATGTTCAATAGGATATATATTATTCAAAGTATATTTGTATTATAAATAAAATTCAATAATAATAAAAACATATATATAATAATGGTTTTTATTCATAACAATACCTATAATTATATAACAATTTTACGTTTGCTAATGCACAATGCCATGGATTCACATTTTTGTGAAAATAACATTCTGGAATTTTCTTAAATTTACTTAATTTTGGTTCTTGGGCAATGGGAATAGCGTATATGAAATCTTCATCCAAAAACTTTTTTAAGAAGTTGATTTTTTCATTCCCTTTCACGTAAATTTTGGGCGATTGGTAAACTTCTAACACATGCTTTAAAATATTATCAATTTCATTAAGTTCTATATTTCCAAATTCCCATTTTAGTCCATGATACTCTTCGCCCCATTTAACCATTTTGAGATCGAGAGCAGATAACACATTTTTTTGAAATGGTGATTTAAACAGATAATTTGAGCAACGAATACCATCATAAATCGCTAATTCTTTTGGAATGTATCCAAAGGAACTGTTATATCCTTGAATGTCGATAAAAAGTTCTGTCTTACACTCATTCATGGTTAGTCGCTAAATGATGTTTAAATCTATAAGATTAGTGTTTAAATCCCCACACCACTCTTACTACTCCCCACTACCACGCTTATTATCCCCACTACCACGCTTGCTTATTTAAGCACTCACCCACAGTTCTACAACCATTATTTCAAGCAAGCATCTGAAAATGTATCAACCAACAAGCCAACAAGAGTTTAGTAAGAAGCGCAATGCAGCTCTCATCAATGAAACCATCTACTACATAAACAAATCCAAATCCAAATGGGTCAGCATTGGATTTTCCTTAGAGAGAAAATATATTCCTGTTGTTAAAATCTGTGGCTACAAATATAATCAAAATGTGATTTTTAATGAAGATCAATGGATTTCCTTCCTTAATAATCAAGGAATTATGTTAAGTTTCATTTATTCCAACAGCACCGGGTGGCAACCCATGAAGGGAAATGGTTATGAGATTCACTTTGTGTTTATTGGTGATGCAAGAATAATTAAGATTACACAAGATGGAGGTAATGAAGTATTCCTTGCTGGTGATACCATAAATGAATTAGTGAACTTGGCAAATTTAATCAAATATCGTGTTGATATCTTAAAAAACCAGGAATTTTCCAAATATTACAATATTTTAGTTAGTGGAATCTCTATGAAAAATGGCGATTTGTTAAAAAATGTATATGATGTTATTTCACCTATGGAAAATAGTTTAAATGTTTGCTGTGTTTTAGAATTATTAAACTTTTACTCAGATTGTGTTCTGGAGGATGTAAACATTCGTATGTAATGAATTTGTAAAAAGTTGTATTGAAAATAAAAATGTATAGGTATATTTTTCTTTTTATTCCGCCCACCTCCTAAATTAATTTTTAAAGCTCTGAACTTACTTTAAGTGTCACATACTCATACAAGATGTGGTTAGCATACATCTCAACGAGTAGCATATAACCTAACAAGCGCTATAGATAATCTATCACAACACTTTAGTAACTTAAAATTTGATGCTGTCCATGAAGCCGAGTATGGATTCGAAAGATTTTATACATATGATATGGAAAGAAAGTATGAAAAAGCTGCAGAAGCCTGTAACATATATTTTCATACTTCTGATCTCTCTCTTATGTTAACCGGGTGGCAACCCATGAAGGGAAATGGTTATGAGAATCACTTTGTGTTTATTGGTGTTGCAAGAATAATTAAGATTACACAAGATGTTGGTAATGAAGTATTCCTAGCTGGTGATACTATAAATGAATTAGTGAACTTGTCAAATTTAATCAAATATCGTTTTGATATCTTAAAAACCAGGAATTTTCCAAATATTTCAATATTTTAGTTAGTGGAATCTCTATGAAAAAATGGTGATTTGTTAAAAAATGTATATGATGTTATTTCACCTATGGAAAATAGTTTAAATATTTGTAATGTTTTAGAATTATTAAACGTTTATTCTGATTGCGTTGTGGAGGATGTAGAAACGTTCGCATGTAGTGAATTTGTAAAGACTTGTATTGAAAAATAAAATTTTAAAATATATTTTTCCTTTTTATTCCTCCCACCTCCTATTCCTCCCACCTCCTATCCTAAATTATTATTTAAAGCTCTGAACTTATTTTAAGTCTCACATACTCATACAAGATGTGGTTAGCATATACATCTCAACGAGTAGCATATAACCTAACAAGCGCTATAGAGAATCTATCACATGACTTTAGTAACTTAAAATTTGATGCTGCCCATGAAGCCGAGTATGGATTCGAACGATTTTATACATATGATGAATGCATGGATATGGAAAGAAAGTATGAAAAAGCTGCAGAAGCCTGTAACATATATTTACATACTTTTGATATAAGAACTTTTCTGCAAACCATAAAGGAAATGGGATTTGAGGAGCATTTGGGTGAAGTAAAACAGTTTATTCCACAAGACATCATTGAAGAAATATTTGAAACCTAATTTATATCAAATAAAAAACTTTATTTCATTTATGTGTTTTATTCAATCATTAAATAATTATTATATAAATTGTATACATTAGTAAGTGCACATATACATGGTGATTTAGAATGATAAAAACAATGAGCTTCTCCTTCTTGTAACGATGGATTTTCATCAAGTTCCATGACTGGTTTTAATGAATATTTTCGAATGTATTCGGATTTCTCTCTCCTTTTTACTACCTCTCCTATGCCACCTCTCTCTTATGCTACCTCTCTCTTATGCCACCTCTCCCTACCACTCCTCTCTCTTATGCTACCTCTCTCTCGCTTTTACTAGCTCTCTCCTCTCTCTTATGATACATACCACCTCTCTCTTATGTTAATTTCTCGCTCTCTCCCTATGCTACTTCTTGCATACAAGCTGCCGTTTTACCATTTGTTTCAAACATTACATAGTTCTAACGTATAAAAAAGAATGTACAAGAAGGTATAAAATGTCTATTTTTTCTGAATTTGGTTTCAGATTTTTCCAATTTATCTTTATAATATTGTTTATTACCTATACCAAATTTAAATTAGATTTATCAGCCACATCGCCAGCTAAAAGCTTGGTTTTTCTCTTCCGAGCCAGAAAACGATTTCTTCCATGCCTAATTACACACTCTTTATGTTTCCCAACTAATACCTCCAAATGAGAGCCATTCGACTTATCATTAACTCAGTCCTCCCAAGAAAACTCTCTTATTTATTTTCTATCGATACTTGCACGGATTTTGCTTTGAAGACCTCACCGCTATAATTATCATCCTTAATTGTTTATAATAGAACAACAAAAGGTGTGTTACGTATGCAAGGAACTCCAGATTATGGATCAAAATTGTCTGCAGACGTTTTTCCCTGCCCCATCCCAATCTTCAATCCTTTAAATCCAGTGTCAATAGATCACATTTTCCTTCTCTCTTCAGACTCCCACGACACATTAGTACTTAGGCTTGAAGTTTTCGTGGACTGTCTCAGATAAAAAAGCCAAGTGTTTCACCTTTATTTGTGAAAAGACAATATTTTGATGTGGAATAAATAATGCATTTTTGAGCTTTTTCTAAGACCGATATCTTTCAAAAATCTTGCTCTTGATGGTAGTTTTCGACTGAACAAACTCCTGGCAACGCATAACTACTCAACTAGAGCACCTTACTTTAAACCAATACTAAATCTAAACTTTCCTAGTGAATCTGAACGTTTATGTCGACAACACCAAAAAAGTATTAATCCAGTACACTTTGACGCTAAGAAATGAAACATCCTTTGAAGCTATTTTTAATAAATTTGATCTTAGATCGGTACACTTAATTGTAGCAGCTCGAAAAGGCGGATTAAAACTTTGTTCTTTAACTTGATGCATTCCAGAATAATATAATGACAACTTGTGTTACTATCTTTATTTAACCCATCAGTGTACATCTTACCTAGTAAAAACATTATTGCATTCACAACTAAAACTATTAATAAAACTCAATTCCAAGTTGCTCCAGTTCTCTTAAAATACTCATAATTTCAGGTGTATTAATGCCATCCGTATTATTCTCTTCCAAACATCGAAATTGGTCTAACATGTCATTGACATCTGTGTACTCTAGGATAGGACTCTCCGTCTAACTTCCTGAAGCCCTCCTCCCCATTTTTCTACTTCGTAGTTCCCATCGCTAGTGTCTTCGATTAATTTTCTCCTTTGGATTTCGTTTTGAAATTTTAAAAATTTTAAATATTTCGTATTTTTCTTTTTAGCCACTATATTATTCAATTCTTTATAAGTGCTTCGGGGAGGAAATAGCTTTTTAATAATATTTACATACTTCCAACCAGACGATGAACTAATGCGTTCACACCGTTTAAAGTTTCTTTTGTGGGCATTTGTTAGAACTAAAATGTTTCTATATTGTAAGAGGTCGTTATCGGTGTACTCTACAGGGTGTTCCTCAGTCAGGAGATTTAGGAGGCCATCTGTTAACTTAAACTCTTTCTCACTAATAATTAGAGTATTTCCTTTAAAAACAGCTGGCACATTTCCAAGAAACCAACTGGAGCACACCTCCCGAAAACCAAACACGTTTTTATTTGACATTTCCATCAACTTTAAAGTTATTTTGCTGATAGCCATCTTATCTCTTTGACATCTAACTTGGTAATGAAGCTTTCTTAGTGATATTAGGATATTTATTAACACGTAATGGCGTCGTAAAATAGACGTAACATAGACGTAACATAGACGTAACATAGACGTAACATAGACGTAACATAGGCGTAACATAGACGTAACATAAACGTAAAATGGTATATGGCCTGTTTTTACCTGGTTTTCAGCTGGTTTTAGCTGTTTTAGCTGGTTTTTAGCTGTTTTAGGAAGAGTCTTTTCTATCAGTTAAAAAAATAGAATATTTCATAACGAGGGAAAAACACAATTTACACTCGTGTGGCATCATTCCGAGCCGAAGGTGAGGGATGATCGAACGCCACACTCGGGTGTCATCATCCCGAGCCGAAGGCGAGGGATGATCACACTCGTGTGACATCATCCCGAGCCGAAGGCGAGGGGTGATCGAACGCCACACTCGTGTAAATTGTGTTTTCTCCCTCGTTAAGAAATATTCTATTTTTTTAACTGATAGAAAAGACTCTTCCTAAAACAGGTAAAAACCAGCTAAAACAGCTAAAACCAGCTGAAAACTAGGTAAAAACAGGCCATATACCATTTTACGTTTATGTTACGTCTATGTTACGCCTATGTTACGTCTATGTTACGTCTATGTTACGTCTATGTTACGTCTATGTTACGTCTATTTTACGACGCCATTACGTGTTAATAAATATCCTAATATCACTAAGAAAGCTTCATTATCAAGTTAGATGTCAAAGAGATAAGATGGCTATCAGCAAAATAACTTTAAAGTTGATGGAAATGTCAAATAAAAACGTGTTTGGTTTTCGGGAGGTGTGCTCCAGTTGGTTTCTTGGAAATGTGCCAGCTGTTTTTAAAGGAAATACTCTAATTATTAGTGAGAAAGAGTTTAAGTTAACAGATGGCCCCCTAAATCTCCTGACTGAGGAACACCCTGTAGAGTACACCGATAACGACCTCTTACAATATAGAAACATTTTAGTTCTAACAAATGCCCACAAAAGAAACTTTAAACGGTGTGAACGCATTAGTTCATCGTCTGGTTGGAAGTATGTAAATATTATTAAAAAGCTATTTCCTCCCCGAAGCACTTATAAAGAATTGAATAATATAGTGGCTAAAAAGAAAAATACGAAATATTTAAAATTTTGAAAATTTCAAAACGAAATCCAAAGGAGAAAATTAATCGAAGACACTAGCGATGGGAACTACGAAGTAGAAAAATGGGGAGGAGGGCTTCAGGAAGTTAGACGGAGAGTCCTATCCTAGAGTACACAGATGTCAATGACATGATAGACCAATTTCGATGTTTGGAAGAGAATAATACGGATGGCATTAATACACCTGAAATTATGAGTATTTTAAGAGAACTGGAGCAACTTGGAATTGAGTTTTATTAATAGTTTTAGTTGTGAATGCAATAATGTTTTTACTAGGTAAGATGTACACTGATGGGTTAAATAAAGATAGTAACACAAGTTGTCATTATATTATTCTGGAATGCATCAAGTTAAAGAACAAAGTTTTAATCCGCCTTTTCGAGCTGCTACAATTAAGTGTACCGATCTAAGATCAAATTTATTAAAAATAGCTTCAAAGGATGTTTCATTTCTTAGCGTCAAAGTGTACTGGATTAATACTTTTTTGGTGTTGTCGACATAAACGTTCAGATTCACTAGGAAAGTTTAGATTTAGTATTGGTTTAAAGTAAGGTGCTCTAGTTGAGTAGTTATGCGTTGCCAGGAGTTTGTTCAGTCGAAAACTACCATCAAGAGCAAGATTTTTGAAAGATATCGGTCTTAGAAAAAGCTCAAAAATGCATTATTTATTCCACATCAAAATATTGTCTTTTCACAAATAAAGGTGAAACACTTGGCTTTTTTATCTGAGACAGTCCACGAAAACTTCAGGCCTAAGTACTAATGTGTCGTGGGAGTCTGAAGAGAGAAGGAAAATGTGATCTATTGACACTGGATTTAAAGGATTGAAGATTGGGATGGGGCAGGGAAAAACGTCTGCAGACAATTTTGATCCATAATCTGGAGTTCCTTGCATACGTAACACACCTTTTGTTGTTCTATTATAAACAATTAAGGATGATAATTATAGCGGTGAGGTCTTCAAAGCAAAATCCGTGCAAGTATCGATAGAAAATAAATAAGAGAGTTTTCTTGGGAGGACTGAGTTAATGATAAGTCGAATGGCTCTCATTTGGAGGTATTAGTTGGGAAACATAAAGAGTGTGTAATTAGGCATGGAAGAAATCGTTTTCTGGCTCGGAAGAGAAAAACCAAGCTTTTAGCTGGCGATGTGGCTGATAAATCTAATTTAAATTTGGTATAGGTAATAAACAATATTATAAAGATAAATTGGAAAAATCTGAAACCAAATTCAGAAAAAATAGACATTTTATACCTTCTTGTACATTCTTTTTTATACGTTAGAACTATGTAATGTTTGAAACAAATGGTAAAACGGCAGCTTGTATGCAAGAAGTAGCATAGGGAGAGAGCGAGAAATTAACATAAGAGAGAGGTGGTATGTATCATAAGAGAGAGGAGAGAGCTAGTAAAAGCGAGAGAGAGGTAGCATAAGAGAGAGTGGTAGGGAGAGGTGGCATAAGAGAGAGGTAGCATAAGAGAGAGGTGGCATAGGAGAGGTAGTAAAAAGGAGAGAGAAATCCGAATACATTCGAAAATATTCATTAAAACCAGTCATGGAACTTGATGAAAATCCATCGTTACAAGAAGGAGAAGCTCATTGTTTTTATCATTCTAAATCACCATGTATATGTGCACTTACTAATGTATACAATTTATATAATAATTATTTAATGATTGAATAAAACACATAAATGAAATAAAGTTTTTTATTTGATATAAATTAGGTTTCAAATATTTCTTCAATGATGTCTTGTGGAATAAACTGTTTTACTTCACCCAAATGCTCCTCAAATCCCATTTCCTTTATGGTTTGCAGAAAAGTTCTTATATCAAAAGTATGTAAATATATGTTACAGGCTTCTGCAGCTTTTTCATACTTTCTTTCCATATCCATGCATTCATCATATGTATAAAATCGTTCGAATCCATACTCGGCTTCATGGGCAGCATCAAATTTTAAGTTACTAAAGTCATGTGATAGATTCTCTATAGCGCTTGTTAGGTTATATGCTACTCGTTGAGATGTATATGCTAACCACATCTTGTATGAGTATGTGAGACTTAAAATAAGTTCAGAGCTTTAAATAATAATTTAGGATAGGAGGTGGGAGGAATAGGAGGTGGGAGGAATAAAAAGGAAAAATATATTTTAAAATTTTATTTTTCAATACAAGTCTTTACAAATTCACTACATGCGAACGTTTCTACATCCTCCACAACGCAATCAGAATAAACGTTTAATAATTCTAAAACATTACAAATATTTAAACTATTTTCCATAGGTGAAATAACATCATATACATTTTTTAACAAATCACCATTTTTTCATAGAGATTCCACTAACTAAAATATTGAAATATTTGGAAAATTCCTGGTTTTTAAGATATCAAAACGATATTTGATTAAATTTGACAAGTTCACTAATTCATTTATAGTATCACCAGCTAGGAATACTTCATTACCAACATCTTGTGTAATCTTAATTATTCTTGCAACACCAATAAACACAAAGTGATTCTCATAACCATTTCCCTTCATGGGTTGCCACCCGGTTAACATAAGAGAGAGATCAGAAGTATGAAAATATATGTTACAGGCTTCTGCAGCTTTTTCATACTTTCTTTCCATATCATATGTATAAAATCTTTCGAATCCATACTCGGCTTCATGGACAGCATCAAATTTTAAGTTACTAAAGTGTTGTGATAGATTATCTATAGCGCTTGTTAGGTTATATGCTACTCGTTGAGATGTATGCTAACCACATCTTGTATGAGTATGTGACACTTAAAGTAAGTTCAGAGCTTTAAAAATTAATTTAGGAGGTGGGCGGAATAAAAAGAAAAATATACCTATACATTTTTATTTTCAATACAACTTTTTACAAATTCATTACATACGTATGTTTACATCCTCCAGAACACAATCTGAGTAAAAGTTTAATAATTCTAAAACACAGCAAACATTTAAACTATTTTCCATAGGTGAAATAACATCATATACATTTTTTAACAAATCGCCATTTTTCATAGAGATTCCACTAACTAAAATATTGTAATATTTGGAAAATTCCTGGTTTTTTAAGATATCAACACGATATTTGATTAAATTTGCCAAGTTCACTAATTCATTTATGGTATCACCAGCAAGGAATACTTCATTACCTCCATCTTGTGTAATCTTAATTATTCTTGCATCACCAATAAACACAAAGTGAATCTCATAACCATTTCCCTTCATGGGTTGCCACCCGGTGCTGTTGGAATAAATGAAACTTAACATAATTCCTTGATTATTAAGGAAGGAAATCCATTGATCTTCATTAAAAATCACATTTTGATTATATTTGTAGCCACAGATTTTAACAACAGGAATATATTTTCTCTCTAAGGAAAATCCAATGCTGACCCATTTGGATTTGGATTTGTTTATGTAGTAGATGGTTTCATTGATGAGAGCTGCATTGCGCTTCTTACTAAACTCTTGTTGGCTTGTTGGTTGATACATTTTCAGATGCTTGCTTGAAATAATGGTTGTAGAACTGTGGGTGAGTGCTTAAATAAGCAAGCGTGGTAGTGGGGATAATAAGCGTGGTAGTGGGGAGTAGTAAGAGTGGTGTGGGGATTTAAACACTAATCTTATAGATTTAAACATCATTTAGCGACTAACCATGAATGAGTGTAAGACAGAACTTTTTATCGACATTCAAGGATATAACAGTTCCTTTGGATACATTCCAAAAGAATTAGCGATTTATGATGGTATTCGTTGCTCAAATTATCTGTTTAAATCACCATTTCAAAAAAATATGTTATCTGCTCTCGATCTCAAAATGGTTAAATGGGGCGAAGAGTATCATGGACTAAAATGGGAATTTGGAAATATAGAACTTAATGAAATTGATAATATTTTAAAGCATGTGTTAGAAGTTTACCAATCGCCCAAAATTTACGTGAAAGGGAATGAAAAAATCAACTTCTTAAAAAAGTTTTTGGATGAAGATTTCATATACGCTATTCCCATTGCCCAAGAACCAAAATTAAGTAAATTTAAGAAAATTCCAGAATGTTATTTTCACAAAAATGTGAATCCATGGCATTGTGCATTAGCAAACGTAAAATTGTTATATAATTATAGGTATTGTTATGAATAAAAACCATTATTATATATATGTTTTTATTATTATTGAATTTTATTTATAATACAAATATACTTTGAATAATATATATCCTATTGAACATAAAAACACTACTAACAATATACTTAATAATACTAGACACACATTTGAATTATATTCTTCTTCTATACAAGATTTTCTATACAACTGATTCCATTCCTGTGTCACTATTGAAGTTTTATTGAAATAATATAATCTTAACTTATACTGTACAATGGTAGAATCATTTATAATATTATCATCTATTTTGTGGGTAAATAAATCATTATTTATATTCATTCTTTTCCATGTTGAAGGCCAACTATCATTATTTACATTATTAACAGATAGACAAATAAATGCTTCTCGAACATTATGATCAACTTGTATGAACAAAGTATTGTTAACGAATGCTGATAGAAATAGAACTCCTACTGGTAGCAGAGCCATTTTCAAAATAAAATATATATATATATAAAATACTTATATGTTTGTGCCCCCAAGCTATGAAGCTCTAAATTGGATTAAATTTATTTATATTAAGCTCCAAATGTAATATTTTTTCCAACGCCCAACCTGAACCATTCTCCGCAAATATTGACATCTTTTCTTTTATTTCAGACAAAAATTTCTTGTAAATATCAGATAAATCTGTTATTGAAGTTATGACCTTATTTTTCGTATTAAACGATTTAGTTTCGATTGTCTCTTTTGTTTGTAAGAGATATTGTCCAAACAGTTCTACATTAATCTTAACACTTATATGATTAACTAACTGTTCGGAAAGTAAACTTACAAACTTTTGTTGTACTTCATCAAAAAACTCTTCAATGTCCACGTACTTTTTCGATGGAAGCAGCATGTAAGACACAATCCTGTTTTTAAACGCGGAATTACATTACATTATCGTCACTTTTAAGTGCACTTTTATGTAGGTTTGACCGTAAATGTGCAGCAAGTTTATTTTTCACGTACCAAGTATCACAATCTTTACATCGCGATAAAGTAAGTTTAGGTATTGGAGGTCTGTCTTCTTTAATATCTTCTATTTTAGCTTTTTTCATGGATACATCACATACCTGGGTATTAGCCTTTCTTTATTTGCGAGAACAAGATGGCCTCATGGCACACGATTCTTTTTTATGTCTATACACGTTCGATTGATGAATAAAACTCTTGTTGCATTCACTGCACTGATACATCTTGAGAACTGAACAAAAAAGCAGAAAAGACTGATACTTATTCAACAGTTCTTGGGATATTTTCACCGGTCTCACAACACTTTGTACAATACTGTTTTTGCAAACTAAACAATTAATATAATATCAACGCTAACTAACCGTTGAGGATAGGTAACAAGGAGAAGACACAACTGTCGAGCTCAAGGTGCGACTGCAGAACGAGAAGAGAAGAGAGAATATAAAGAGAATCCGTCTGGGCGGGGCATGCCCATGCGCATCTCTATTGCGCAGTTGTAAAAAAACGAAAAATATAAAAAACGTTTTTTTTTTTTTTTTTTTTTTTTTTTTTTTTTGAGCCGCCATTTTTTTTTTTTTTTTTTTGAGCCGCCATTTTTTTTTTATATGCGCAGTAGACCAAAATGCGTACCACGCGCACACCGAGCTTGCTAGACATGCGCACGGAGTGTTAGGAGATATACTTTAGTGTGTACATTCCAACCCACCCACTTTTAAGAATATAACTCCAATAGTGAAGCCACAAATAAAAAATTTGTTGTCCTTTCTACCGCTCTACATATGGGGTCTGTATTGACCTGTGTATTGTTCGAATTAGTACAACACTTGCGTTTTAACCGCACTTACCCTTTTGAGTAACGCGTTTCTACAATAAAATACATCTTCTCGCCGATATTGTAAAGTCTACTTTTTTATCTCCAACTTCTAGTATTCTTATTTATTTTAGGTTTGAGCAATATTTTACATTATAAGAGTGGGGGGATTTTGGTGGGGTGAAGAGTGGGGGGATTTTGGTAGTGTGAAGAGTGGGGGGAATTTTTGGATATATATCCTGTTTGGATATATATCCTGTTTGGATATATATCCTGTTTGGTAGTGTGAAGAGTGGGGGGATTTTGGTAGTGTGAAGAGTGGGGGGATTTTGGTGGGGTGAAGAGTGGGGGGATTTTGGTAGTGTGAAGAGTGGGGGGAATTTTTGGATATATATCCTGTTTGGATATATATCCTGTTTGGATATATATCCTGTTTGGATATATATCCTGTTTGGTAGTGTGAAGAGTGGGGGGATTTTGGTAGTGTGAAGAGTGGGGGGATTTTGGTGGGGTGAAGAGTGGGGGGATTTTGGTAGTGTGAAGAGTGGGGGGAATTTTTGGATATATATCCTGTTTGGATATATATCCTGTTTGGATATATATCCTGTTTGGATATATATCCTGTTTGGTAGTGTGAAGAGTGGGGGGATTTTGGTAGTGTGAAGAGTTTTTTTTTTTTTTTTTTTTTTTATTGATAAAGCCTGCGGCGTTTACTGTTATTAAAACTGGTCTGCAAGACCAACCATTAATTTTTCTCTAAATTCTTAAAAACTAAAATCCTTATATACTAAAGTTCACCCAATGGAGTCCTAAAGGTTTATCTGTTGTGACTCATGGCCATGGCACTTAGCACTCACACACTTGCGCACTGTACTATGTTTTCAAAAGTCTATACTAGTTCAAAGGGCTTGGTCCTCTTCAGCCTTCTAACTAGGTCCTGGTTGTCAAGAAGCCTGATGGCTTCGACGTTAACGTGCTGATGGAGTCGAGACTCGTGCTTGATGGCAAATCTTCTAATTTCACTAGCGACATACGGGATACCAAGATCGCGATGTAGGTCACTATTTCGTATGTACCACGGTGCACTAACTATGTTCCGTAATACTTTATTTTGGAAGGTTTGGATGCGTTTGATGTGGCTCTCCTTGGCACAGCCCCATAACTGGATGCCATAAACCCAGACTGGTTTTAAAATCTGGTTGTATATCATGATTTTACAGTGTATTGACAGCTTAGATTTTCGTCCCAAGAGCCAATACAACTGTCTATATTTGAGCCCTAGTTCAGTGCGTTTAGTTCTGATATGTTCCTTCCATCTTAGTTTCGCATCTAAGGTCATCCCCAGGTATTTGGCAGTATTTGCATAGGGAACTATGATACCATTTATGTTAATTGGTTGATGATTGCCTATTCTTTTGTTGGTAAAGTTGACACAAATAGATTTTTGCTCATTAAGCTTAATCTTCCAGTCTGTGGTCCAATTGTAAATCTGGTCGCTAGCATGTTGGAGTTGTCTGGTTACTGCATCTAGGTCTGTTCCTACTGCTAATACAGCAGTGTCATCAGCGAATGTAGCCACAGTTACATTTTCTGTTTGTGGGAGATCACAAGTGTACAGTAAATAAAGGACGGGTCCCAAGACGCTTCCTTGAGGCACACCTGCTTTAACTTCCTTCAGTTTGGAGTATTCATCCTCCTGTTTAATTCTGAACACTCTATCTGTAATGTAGGAGGTTAGCAACTCTACATATTGTTTTGGTAACATTCTGTTTAATTTGTTAATTAGCCCTTTGTGCCAAACTTTATCAAAAGCTTGAGCTACGTCAAGGAAGATAGTTGAGCAGATTAGCTTTTCTTCTAGTGCCCTTTCTATGATGTCTGTTATTCGATGGACTTGGTCTATCGTGGAGTGCTTGCATCTAAAGCCAAATTGATGATTTGGGATTAGGTTACTGTTCTCTATTATAATCTTAAGTCGTTTTAAGAAAAGCTTTTCAAATAATTTTGAAATAATTGGTAGTAGTGATATGGGCCTGTAAGATTTGGCTTCATTCGGTGGTTTGCCTGGTTTTGGTAGCATAATGACTTCAGCCACTTTCCAGACGCTAGGGACGTGTTTTAATCTAAGTGCTGCATTAATTAGGTAAGTCAGCATAACTATACCTTTTTTTGGTAGTTGTTTTAAAATTTCTCCTGTTATAAGGTCAAACCCAGGGGCTTTTTTGGCGCTTAAATTGTTTTTGATTTCGTTCGCTACTTCTTTAGGAGTGACTAGTGCTATTTCATTCTCTTGGATATTCACAGACTCTTCCATATTGACATTGGACTGGATATCATTTGGCTGAAAAATTTCGGCTAGATGTTCTGCAAATGCTTCAGCCTTTTCCTTATTATCTCTTGCCCAAGTACCATCCCTTAATTTGATGGGTGGCATTTGGGTGATTGGCCTTTTGAGTTTTTTCGTTGCCTTCCATAAGGAGAAATCCTTGTCTTCATCAGCTGATAAATTTTCTAGGTAGCTGTTTATAGATGCTTCTCTAAGTTTTTGTATTTCTCGTTTAAGTTGTTGAGTTTTGTTGTTAAGAATATTTTTGTCCGATGGATCCCTAGTGTGTTGCCATCTCCTTCTGGCTCTTCTCTTTTCTTTGACAAGTTCTCTTATTTCCATTGGATAGTTGTTTCCCATTGTTTTTTGAGTGTACGCCTTTGTGTTGTCCCAGGCTATTTTTTGTATGATGTTGTTGAACTTTTCAGCTGCTACTTCTAATTGTTCTTTGGTTCTTAATTGGATTTTAAGGATAATTTTATTTTCCAGTTCATTTCTAAAGCTTTTCCAATCAGTAGTTTTATTAACCAAAGTTGGCCTATTTTCTTTTCTAATTATTTTCTCGCTCAAAGTTAAGATCACAGCTGAGTGATCGGAGTCTAGGTCAAAATTATCTTGAATATCAATAAAATTGGGTGACACTTTTCTTGATATAAAAAAATCTAATAGATCTGGAATTTTATTAGTATCTGTAGGCCAGTATGTTGGTTTACCAGTAGTGTGAAAGTTGCATCCGGTTTCCCTTATAGCTTCCCTAAGTTCTTTACCTTTTGTAGTTGTTAATCTGGATCCCCAATCCATGTGTTTCGAATTGTAGTCACCTCCCACGATGAATCTGTCTCCCAGATGCTGTAGAAAGTTTTTATAATCCGTTTTCTTGAGGTGGACAGTACACTGCAGCAACAGTCAGTCTCTGTTTGGTTGTGTTATTTGTTTTAATTCCTATTGCTGTTAACTGAACTTCTGCACTCCTAATAGGGCATTGTTCATAATGATTAATGCTATTCTTTATTATAACAGCCGTTCCCCCACGTGCCTGATTGTCGGGATGAATCGTTTGGTATACTTGGTAACCCTTTATTTTTAGGTAGGTCTCATTTGTTGAATGTGTTTCTGAGACCAGACACACATCAATACTTTGTGTGTTGAGAAATATTTCTATTTCTTGCATTCTGTTTTGGATGCCATTAGCATTCCAAGTTGCTATTCTTAGATCTTGTTGATGCATTATGGTTTTTCACGAGTTTTGGTTTCCAGTCTGTCTAACCTTTCTGAAAGTTTGTTCATAAGGTTCATCATATTTTGTAACATTAGCATCATGGACTGTTGCTCATTCGGAACTGGTGCAGGTGGAGATTTAGGGCCATGTGCTGCCTGTGCATAGGATACCTCTTTGGTAGTATTTTTAGATGTGAAATTTTTTGGTTGTCCATTTTGTGGTTTCCTTGCATTGTTTGCGTTATTTCGTCTTTTCTGCAGTTCTTTTGCTACCACGCATCCACGGTAGTTTGCGGGATGTGCCTCTCCGCAGTTTGAACATTTAGGTGGTGTTTCCCTTGGCTTGGTGCATTCGGAGGTCAGGTGATTCCCAGCGCATTTGACACAAGTGACTGCGTGTTTGCAGAATTTTTGTGTGTGCTCATATCTTTGGCATTTTTTGCACTGAGGTATCAAATTATTGCTCCTTATCGCTTCAATTTTAACTTTCATATGGCATATATACTGAATTTCGTATATTTTTTTGATATCTTCCGAGTTTTGGAAGGTTAGCATAAATAGGGGTAGGGGGATTATTTTAACCTCGTCCTTAACTTTTGTCTTTTTTATTTTGTTTACGACTTCAAGGATCTTAAAGCCTCTGCTCAATAAATCATCCTTGATGTCTTGTGGATCACACGAAGGGTGTAGGTTTCTCGCCATCACCCTTAGCGGCCTAGTCTGCTTACTTTCAAATGTATGCCATTCCATGTCGGTGCTATTCATGAAGGCAGTGAGATCTCTATATTCAATTTCGGTGTCTACATTGATTTTTAGCTGGTTATTATTCATTAAATTTGCTTTAAATTTAAGATTCTTTGACTCTAGTGTCTGGTTTATATTTTTATAGCTTTTCACATTGCTTAAAATCACAGGTGGTGGTTTTTGTGATTTTGGGACAACTTGTTTATTTTTGGGTGTGGCTAATTTAGGTTCGGAAATATTATCATCTTTTTCTGGCGAGCTAGTGGCTTTTCTTTTTCTTCTCTTATTTTTGGGTAGGAGCCATGCTGTCTCCTGGGCTACTACTTCTTCTTCCTCGTCTGAATTGACTGGGGAATAAGTTTTTTTGGGCTGCAAAGAAACGATTATTTCTCTAAGCTCTTTAATCTCATTAAGTGCTGCATTGAGCTGAGATTCTAAGGTTTTAATTTTTGCTGACTGTTCATTTTGAGGCGAAACAGATGGTCCTCCGCCGTCCTTCATGTTGGATTCCAACCCTAATCCTATGTTTTTATTATAACTTTTTAATTGGAGCGCATTGTCCTTATTTTGCAAATTTGCAACTTTGTCGACAGTCAATGTGAAACGACGAACGTTTGAACTTGACATAGATTTCGCGATAGCTTACGACAAGCTTGCCGCCGGTATCACTCGCGATGATGACACCACTTTTTGTTTTGATTTTCCGATCGATTTTTGAGCACGTCTGCACTGTTCGAATGTTAGCGAGTAACTGAAGAGTGGGGGGATTTTGGTGGGGTGAAGAGTGGGGGGATTTTGGTGGGGTGAAGAGTGGGGGGAATTTTTGGATATATATCCTGGTCTGGTACCGCATTTCCTGGAATTGAATGCAGTATATCCATATATAACCATGTAAAATGGATATATATATCCATGGATTGGATTGGTCCAGAAACTGTGAAAACACTCTACTTAATACAAATATATTTGATTTGCTTGAAATTCGACCTAATAAAGTTTATCTAAGTACTAATAGGAGTATTTGCCCATTCCAAGAATTTTTGGACACCCTGTATACATTCAATCTAACACTCACACGTTTAAATAGGAATATAGACGATTTTCTTGAAATCCGCCTTAATTACGTTTATTTTCGTCGTATTAAAATGAGTTGCAAATACTAAGACTTTTCGGACACCCTGTATACACACGTACAAGCATAAACACATAGTAATACAAATATAGACGATTTTCTTGAAATCCGCCTTAATTAAGTTTATTTAGGTCCTAATAAAAGGAGTTGCACCCTGTATACACACGTACAATCATAAACACATAGTAATACAAATATAGACAATTTTCTTGAAATCCGCCTTAATTAAGTTTATTTTGGTCCTAATAAAAGGAGTTGCAAATAATAAGACTTTTCGGACACCCTGTATACACACGCACAAGCATAAACACATAGTAATACAAATATAGACAATTTTCTTGAAATCCGCCTTAATTAAGTTTATTTTGGTCCTAATAAAAGGAGTTGCAAATAATAAGACTTTTCGGACACCCTGTATACACATGTACAAGCATAAACACATATTAATACAAATATATTCGATTTACTTGAAATTCGACCTAATAATGTTTATCTAAGTAGTAATAGGAGTATTTGCCCTTTCCAAACTAAGACTTTTCCAACACCCTGTATACAAACATATAAATCCGTACACATAGAAATGCAAATATATACCTACGATTTGCTTTAAATCCGACCATCGAGTTACTATTTGTACGAAAGGCAAAGGTATTTGCCCATTCAAAGACTTTTCGGACACCCTGTATACATACATAAAAACACAACACAACACGACACATGGTAATTTAAATATTTTCGATTTTCTTGAAAACCGACCCTATTAATTTTATCTTCGTACTTATGACAAAGTTATTTGCGCATATAAAGACTTTTCGGACACCCTGTAGGCATATACAGAATTACCCACATGCCGAAAGGTATAAAATGTACTTTCGAATCGTTCAGGTTACTTTAAAAGGAAGTCAATTCATTTCCCTAAAATTAAATTTGGCAAAGATATTTCCCCATACAAAGACTTTTTGGACATTCTGTTGTGTACCAACATATAAACAACCACACAAAGGAATGAAAAATTTACGATTTCCTTGAAATAAGACTCATTTAAGTTTTTCTTCGCTCTAATGACAAAGATATTTGCGCATACAAAGACTTTTCGGACACCCTGTAGACATATATACAATCATACACATGCCGGAAGGTATAAAATGTATTTTATAATCGTTCTGGTTACTTTAAAACGATCCGAATCAAGTCATTTCCCTAAAATTAAATTAAAATTATTCAATAATAATTAATATATTGCCCCAAAAGTATACACGCTCATGGTTAGAAAATAAAATGCATATTTTGGGATTTTTTCGATGCCACTGAGCTTCATATTAGAATCTTCAATGATGCTTTGTAGCGTCATAGGAAAATCGATTAAAATGGTATTTAATCGGTATAATATGAAATGAAATGTCTTTCTACCGAAAGTATAAGGTCCCTAAATGCATTGCCCGGTAAATTCGAGGCCGAAGTTGGTCCGGAATCCTTCCAATCTCGCATCAAAATGCTGACATTTTAGCCAAATTGTGACATTTCATACATTATAATTAAATGAATAAATTTCCCCGTATAGAAATTGATTTTTAAATGCCTTTGCAGGACCTCAGCAAAATTAATGAAATTGGTATTTAATGCTCAAATCGTCCAATGAAATGTACCGCTATTAAAAATATAAAGACCATTTTACCTTTGCCATGTATATTTCAAGCCGAAATCGGTTCAGGAAGCTTCCAATATCGCTACAAAAACTGTTATTTTCATGACATTTTGACAGGTCATATTTTAATTTCGATGTAAAGAGGGTCCGTTCAATTGTTTTGTCAAGGCACGGCTTTTATATATGCACTTTTTAAAATTTTTCCTGCAGCGATGCAAAAAAAGGTATTTATTTATAACTTTAACGAAAAAATATGGAATTTTAATTAGTTGGGAGTGTTCTTAGATGATCAGGGAAGAAAATAAACCAAAAAAGAATCGTTAAATAAGAGAAATAATACATAATAATGCCTTTTAAATATGAATTTTGATGGAAAAAAACAGAAAAAATGAGTTTTTACCCCCTAAATCAGGCCCTGGACCACCCATTCGGGATTCATTTTAAAGCCTGATTATATCCCCAACGGATAGCGTTGAAAAAGTTAGAAGAAATTAGATAGGAAAAGATACAGAGTGATTCAAATGTAGAGATGTCATGAAAAAAAATCGTAAAAAATCGAAATTTAATTATCGATTTCTCCTTTCCTATTAGAAATAACAGAACTAAAAAATACGTTTCTAACGTATTTCGGCGAGCTCTTTCCGATAGGGCACATGGAATTTCGATTTGGATCCATTTTGACCCCCCAAAAAATTCAAAACCGTCAAAAATTTGCATGAAAAACGATGCATTTTCGAACAAATAATGATATAAGAAAATTACAGAAAATTTACAGGAAGACAAGGCAACGAAATTTCAAAATTATTTTCACATAAAAAAGTAGCTTACTTCCTTGCCTTTCGATAGCCACCTCACTTGTTTCAATCAGATAAGCTGTGCGTGAGTTAAACATTGTCAACTTTATCCTAAGTCGTTGCTATAGAAACCATGCGAATCAATATTTACACATATAATTTTTGAATGATTGTTGATAGAATTCTTCCCAGATATCAAATATCAGCTATCGAACTCAATACATTACGGAAATAGCAAATTGTTAGTCGTCACGGCAACGAAAAATCAAAATTATTTGCACATAAAAAAGTAGCTTACTTCCTTCCCTTTCGATTGCCACTTCAGTCGTTTCAATCAGATAAGCCGTGCGTGAGTTAGAAATTGTCAACTTTATCCTTAATCGTTGCTATAGAAACCATGGGAATCGATTTTTACAGATATATTTTTGAATGATTGACCGAATTCTTCCCAGATAACAAATTTCAACTCTCCAACTCAATACTTTACGGAAATCGCAAATTATTCGTCGTCACGGCAACGGAAAATCAAAATTATTTTCACATAAAAAAGTAGCTTACTTCCTTCCCTTTCGATTGCCACTTCAGTCGTTTCAATCAGATAAGCCGTGCGTAAGTTAAAAATTGTCAACTTTATCCTTAATCGTTGCTATAGAAACCATGGGAATCGATTTTTACAGATAAATTTTTGAATGATTGACCGAATTCTTCCCAGATATCAAATTTCAACTATCCAACTCAATACATTACGGAAATAGCAAATTATTCGTCGTCACGGCAACGGAAAATCAAAATTATTTTCACATAAAAAAGTAGCTTACTTCCGTCCCTTTCGATTGCCACTTCAGTCGTTTCAATCAGATAAGCCGTGCGTGAGTTAGAAATTGTCAACTTTATCCTTAATCGTTGCTATAGAAACCATGGGAATCGATTTTTACAGACATATTTTTGAATGATTGACCGAATTCTTCCCAGATAACAAATTTCAACTACCAACTCAATACTTTACGAACATCGCAAATTATTCGTCGTCACGGCAACGGAAAATCAAAATTATTTTCACATAAAAAAGTAGCTTACTTCCTTCCCTTTCGATTGCCACTTCAGTCGTTTCAATCAGATAAGCCGTGCGTAAGTTAAAAATTGTCAACTTTATCCTTAATCGTTGCTATGCCAACCATGGGAATCGATTTTTAAAGATATATTTTTGAATGAGTGCCCGAATTCTTCCCAGATATCAAATTTCAACTATCCAACTCAATACATTACGGATATCGCAAATTATTCGTCGTCACGGCAACGGAAAATCAAAATTATTTTCACATAAAAAAGTAGCTTACTTCCTTCCCTTTCGATTGCCACTTCAGTCGTTTCAATCAGATAAGCCGTGCGTGAGTTAGAAATTGTTAACTTTATCATTAATTGTTGCCATAGAAACCACGCGAATCAAAATTTACACATATAATTTTAAATGATTGACCGAATTCTTTCCAGATATCAAATTTCAGCTCTCCAACTCAATAAATATCGGAAATCGCAAATTATTCGTCGTCACGGCAACGAAATATTAAAATTATTTTCACATAAAAAAGGAGCTTACTCCATTCCCTTTCGATTGCCACCTCACTCGTTTCAATCAGATAAGCCGTTCGCGAGTTAAAAATGATCAACTTTATACTCAATCGTTGCTATGGTAATCATCAGAATCAAAATTTATAAAAAATATTTTTGAATGATTGACCGAATTCTGCCCATATATCAACTTCCAACTGTCCAACTCAAAAATTAACGAAAATAGCTAGTTGTTCGTCGTCATGCCAACGAAATGTCGAAATTATTTTGAAATGAGGAAATTGCTTAATTCCTTCCCTTTCGATTGCCACCTCACTCGATTTAATCAGATAAGCCGTTCTCAAATAATAACAAACCTAAGCAAATTTTAAATCAGACCATTCATTGTGATTTACCCCGTACACTAACTAATGGGATAAAACCATTCTATGATGCCTTGCAGCGTCACCTATATATTGTTAAAAATGGTACTGAATGCCCAATTTTTCAAGTTATATGTTCCGGAATTCACACGGGAAGGTCTATAGAGGCGTTGCCCGGTACTTTCAAGCCCAAAACGGTCCAGAAACCCTAAAATTCTCGCAAGAAAAACTGGCATTTTGGCGACATTTAGACCCTTCATATTATAATACATTTCTCCGTATAAACTGATTTTTAAATCCATTTGCAGGGTCTCAGAAAGATAAAAAATTGGTATTTAGTGCTTAAATCGTCCAATGAAATGCACCATAATTAAAAATATAAAGTCCATTCTGTCTTATCCATGTATATTCCAAGCCGAAATGGGCCCCAGGATCTCTCCAAAATCACTAAAAGTATTGACATTTTTGCATAATTCTGACAGGTCATATTTTTTAATTTCGACGTAAAGATAGGCTGCTTCAACTGATTTTCCAAGGCAGACTATTAATATATGCATTTTTTAAAATTTTTCCTGCACCGATGCTAAAAGAGCTTTTTATTTATAACTTGAACGCAAAAATATGTAATTTTAATTAGTGTGGAGTATTCTCAGATGATGGGGGAAGGAAATAATCCAAAAAAGAGCTGTTAAATAAGAGAAATAATACATAATAATGTCATTTAAAGATGAATTTTGGTTGGAAAAAATAGAAAAAATCAGTTTTTACCTCCTAGATCGGGTCCTGGATCACCCGTTCGGGATTTATTTTAAAGCCTGATTATATCCCCAAGGGATGGCGTTGAAAAAGTTGGAAGAAATTAGATAGGAAAAGATACAGAGTGTTTCGAATGTAGAGATGTCATGAAAAAAAATCGTAAAAAATCTAAATTTAATTATCGATTGCTCCTTTCCTATTAAGAATGAAGGAACCAAAAAATTCGTTTATAACGTAGTTCGGCGAGGTCTTTCCGATAAGGTACATGGGATTTCGATTTGAATCCATTTTGACCCCCCAAAAAATTCAAAACCGTCAAAAATTTGCATGAAAATTCGTAATTTCCACTTTTTCCCAAATTTTTCCAATTTCCAGTCGTTTTAGGTATAGGTAAATGTATTGCAAAAAGAAAGTATTTGAGATTCTTTAGTTTTATGTTCAAATTCGTTTTTCTGTCCGAGGTTCCGGCGACCGAGTTATTTGGTGCCAAAGAGGGGTCTGCAAACGGCATTTTTCGACCTAAAAAAATTCAAAAAAATTACTTCCCATTTCCCGAATACCGCCAGTTTCAATAGGGTTCTGAAGCTCCCGGTCCTCTACAACCTCTGAAAATTTAAATCGATTTAATTAAGTTTTGCGACCTGTAATCGATTTCATACGAATTCGCGGAAATTTCGACTTTGACGTTTAATAACTCCGAAACGGAACACCCTGTGTAACTGAATTTTTTACCGAAGCTAGACGCACTATCCCTCTATTAACCCAGAAAATTTAAACGTTCCACCTGCAACCGTCTCGGAGAAAAAAAATTGAGATTGCCGAAAAACACGATTTGTCAACCAACATACATTTTCCTGAGTGACGGGGCGGTATAGAGACCGGCCTGAAAGGCGGTCTCTAACTAGTACGGATAGACCGCCTAATCGCCCCCCGAGGGGGCTCTATAAGGTCGGTAATATCAACATTGTCATGCCCTGAAAATTTCGTGTTTCTAGGCCAAGTATTAAGGAAGATATCACACTCCTTCGGACTGATGATGGAGAATAGACCGCCCTTCGTGACCCCATCGCTACATACATACAAACACCTACACGTAGAAACTATTTTTGCCAACAAAAATACTTTTCGGACACCCTGTATACATACATACAAACATAAACACATATTAATACAAATATATTTGATTTGCTTGAAATTCGACCTAATAAAGTTTATCTAAGTACTAATAGGAGTATTTGCCCATTCCAAGAATTTTTGGACACCCTGTATACATTCAATCTAACACTCACACGTTTAAATAGGAATATAGACGATTTTCTTGAAATCCGCCTTAATTACGTTTATTTTGGTCGTATTAAAATGAGTTGCAAATACTAAGACTTTTCGGACACCCTGTATACACACGTACAAGCATAAACACATAGTAATACAAATATAGACGATTTTCTTGAAATCCGCCTTAATTAAGTTTATTAAGGTCCTAATAAAAGGAGTTGCACCCTGTATACACACGTACAATCATAAACACATAGTAATACAAATATAGACAATTTTCTTGAAATCCGCCTTAATTAAGTTTATTTTGGTCCTAATAAAAGGAGTTGCAAATAATAAGACTTTTCGGACACCCTGTATACACACGCACAAGCATAAACACATAGTAATACAAATATAGACAATTTTCTTGAAATCCGCCTTAATTAAGTTTATTTTGGTCCTAATAAAAGGAGTTGCAAATAATAAGACTTTTCGGACACCCTGTATACACACGTACAAGCATAAACACATATTAATACAAATATATTCGATTTACTTGAAATTCGACCTAATAATGCTAAGTACTAATAGGAGTATTTGCCCATTCCAAGAATTTTTGGACACCCTGTATACATTCAATCTAACACTCACACGTTTAAATAGGAATATAGACGATTTTCTTGAAATCCGCCTTAATTACGTTTATTTTGGTCGTATTAAAATGAGTTGCAAATACTAAGACTTCTCGGACACCCTGTATACACACGTACAAGCATAAACACATAGTAATACAAATATAGACGATTTTCTTGAAATCCGCCTTAATTAAGTTTATTTAGGTCCTAATAAAAGGAGTTGCACCCTGTATACACACGTACAATCATAAACACATGTAATACAAATATAGACGATTTTCTTGAAATCCGCCTTAATTAAGTTTATTTAGGTCCTAATAAAAGGAGTTGCACCCTGTATACACACGTACAATCATAAACACATGTAATACAAATATAGACGATTTTCTTGAAATCCGCCTTAATTAAGTTTATTTTGGTCCTAATAAAAGGAGTTGCAAATAATAAGACTTTTCGGACACCCTGTATACACACGCACAAGCATAAACACATAGTAATACAAATATAGACAATTTTCTTGAAATCCGCCTTAATTAAGTTTATTTTGGTCCTAATAAAAGGAGTTGCAAATAATAAGACTTTTCGGACACCCTGTATACACACGTACAAGCATAAACACATATTAATACAAATATATTCGATTTACTTGAAATTCGACCTAATAATGCTAAGTACTAATAGGAGTATTTGCCCATTCCAAACTAAGACTTTTCCAACACCCTGTATACAAACATATAAATCCGTACACATAGAAATGCAAATATATACCTACGATTTGCTTTAAATCCGACCATCGAGTTACTATTTGTACGAAAGGCAAAGGTATTTGCCCATTCAAAGACTTTTCGGACACCCTGTATACATACATAAAAACACAACACAACACGACACATGGTAATTTAAATATTTTCGATTTTCTTGAAAACCGACCCTATTGATTTTATCTTCGTACGTATGACAAAGTTATTTGCGCATATAAAGACTTTTCGGACACCCTGTAGGCATATACAGAATCACCCACATGCCGAAAGGTATAAAATGTACTTTCGAATCGTTCAGGTTACTTTAAAAGGGAGTCAATTCATTTCCCTAAAATTAAATTTGGCAAAGATATTTCCCCATACAAAGACTTTTTGGACATTCTGTTGTGTACCAACATATAAACAACCACACAAAGGAATGAAAAATTTACGATTTCCTTGAAATAAGACTCATTTAAGTTTTTCTTCGCTCTAATGACAAAGATATTTGCGCATACAAAGACTTTTCGGACACCCTGTAGACATATATACAATCATGCACATGCCGGAAGGTATAAAATGTATTTTAGAATCGTTCTGGTTACTTTAAAACGATCCGAATCAAGTCATTTCCCTAAAATTAAATTAAAATTATTCAATAATAATTAATATATTGCCCCAAAAGTATACACGCTCATGGTTAGAAAATAAAATGCATATTTTGGGATTTTTTCGATGCCACTGAGCTTCATATTAGAATCTTCAATGATGCTTTGTAGCGTCATAGGAAAATCGATTAAAATGGTATTTAATCGGTATAATATGAAATGAAATGTCTTTCTACCGAAAGTATAAGGTCCCTAAATGCATTGCCCGGTAAATTCGAGGCCGAAGTTGGTCCGGACTCCTTCCAATCTCGCATCAAAATGCTGACATTTTAGCCAAATTGTGACATTTCATACATTATAATTAAATGAATAAATTTCCCCGTATAGAAATTGATTTTTAAATGCCTTTGCAGGACCTCAGCAAAATTAATGAAATTGGTATTTAATGCTCAAATCGTCCAATGAAATGTACCGCTATTAAAAATATAAAGACCATTTTACCTTTGCCATGTATATTTCAAGCCGAAATCGGTTCAGGAAGCTTCCAATATCGCTACAAAAACTGTTATTTTCATGACATTTTGACAGGTCATATTTTTTTAATTTCGATGTAAAGAGGGTCCGTTCAATTGTTTTGTCAAGGCACGGCTTTTATATATGCACTTTTTAAAATTTTTCCTGCAGCGATGCAAAAAAAGGTATTTATTTATAACTTTAACGAAAAAATATGGAGTTTTAATTAGTTAGGAGTGTTCTTAGATGATCAGGGAAGAAAATAAACCAAAAAAGAATCGTTAAATAAGAGAAATAATATATAATAATGCCTTTTAAATATGAATTTTGATGGAAAAAAAACAGAAAAAATGAGTTTTTACCCCCTAAATCAGGCCCTGGATCACCCATTCGGGATTCATTTTAAAGCCTGATTATATCCCCAACGGATAGCGTTGAAAAAGTTAGAAGAAATTAGATAGGAAAAGATACAGAGTGATTCAAATGTAGAGATGTCATGAAAAAAAATCGTAAAAAATCGAAATTTAATTATCGATTTCTCCTTTCCTATTAGAAATAAAAGAACTAAAAAATACGTTTCTAACGTATTTCGGCGAGCTCTTTCCGATAGGGCACATGGAATTTCGATTTGGATCCATTTTGACCCCCCAAAAAATTCAAAACCGTCAAAAATTTGCATGAAAATTCGTAATTTCCAGATTTTCCCAAATTTTTCCAATTTCCAGTCGTTTTAGGTATAGGTAAATGTATTAGAAAAAGAAAGTATTTGAGATTCTTTAGTTTTATGTTCAAATACGTTTTTCTGTCCGAAGTTTCGGTTTCGACTTATTCAGTGCCAAAGTGGGGTCTACAAAGGGCATTTTTCGACATAAAAAAATTCAAAAAAATTACTTCCCATTTTCCGAATATCGCCAATTTCAATAGGGTTCGGAACACCCCGGTCTTCTACAACCTCTGAAAATTTAAATCGATTTAGTTAAGTTTTGCGACCTGTAATCGATTGCAACGGAAATCGCTGAAATTTCGACTTTGACGTTTTATATCTCCGAAACGGAACACCCTGTATAACTGATTTTTTTACCGAAGCTAGCCGCACTATCCCTCTATTAACCCAGAAAATTTGGTTGCCCTCCCTCTAACCGTTTTCGAGAAAAAAAATTGAAAAGGTGAAAATGTCGAAACGGACGACAACATACACACGCACGAACACACAACTTTTTTCCAAGGGCTCGGTATAGAGACCGAGCCTGAAAGGCGGTCTCTAACTAGGGTGCATAGAGCGCCTAATCGCCCCCCGAGGGGGCTCTATAAGGTCGGTAATATCATCATTGTCATGCCCTGAATGTTTCGTGTTTCTAGGCCATGTATTAAGGAAGATATCACACTCCTACGGACTGATGATGCAGAATAGAGCGCCCTTCGTAACCGTATCGCTATATACATACAAACACATATTACATATAAATACAATATGTACGATTTCGCTGAAACCCTACTAAATTAAACTGGTCATCTTTCGATCGGCTTTGAACCATACATTAGATAACATCATCTTCCTGAAATGGTCGAGCTGGATGAAGATTGGTGGCGAGCCCTTCGGGCACGCCACTGATGTCTCTATGGAAAAAAATTGTGCATACATATTATGAACGTCGCTTCTTTCAATCTAAGAAGCCGTTCGCGAGTTGTAAGTTGTTAACTTTACCCCTAATCGTTGCTATGGCAATCATTAAAATTGAAAATTGCAAAAATATTTTTCAATGATTGATCGAATTCTACTTAGATGCGAAATTTCTACTCTGCAACTCAATAAATAACGGAGATATCAAATTGATCGTCGTCATGACTACCAAAAATCGAAATTATTTTCAAATAAAAAAGTAGTTTACTTCCATCCCTTTCGATAGCCACCTCACTCGTTCCAATCGCAGAAGGCGTCCGCGAGTTATAAATTGTCAACTTTATCCTTAATCGTTGCTATGCCAACCATGGGAATCGATTTTTCCAGATATATTTTTGAATGAGTGACCGAATTCTTCCGAGATATCAGTTTTCAACTTTCCAACTCAATAAATAACGAAAATAGCAAATTGTTCATCGTCCCGGCAACGAAATGTCAAAATTATTTTCACATAAAAAAGTAGTGTACTTTCTAACATTTCGATCGTCACTTTACTGGTTTCAATCAGATAAGCCGTTCGCGAGTTAAAAATGATCAACTTTATGCTCAATCGTTGCTATGGTAATCATCGGAATCAAAATTTATAAAAATATTTTTGAATGATTGACCGAATTCTACCCAGATATCAAATTTCAACTGTCCAACTCAAAAATTAATGAAAATAGCTAGTTGTTCGTCGTCATGCCAACGAAATGTCGAAATTATTTTGAAATGAGGAAATTGCTTAATTCCTTCCCTTTCGATTGCCACCTCACTCGATTTAATCAGATGAGCCGTTCTCAAATTTGAATTTTCCGAAAATCAAGTTTTACAAATGCATCGGTCGATAAAGAAATTGAGAAAATAAAAAAATATAAAAAATGTTGCATAATACCAATACATCACCGAAAAAAACATAAAATATTTTGCTGCGATATAAATTTCTTTACTTAAAAAATACATTATATGTAGTAGCTTTAGCCCACGACTATGTCCGCGTGGTATTTACAGGTGATAAAATAGGTAGTGATAGTGTAGCTTTGATGTCAGGATTATGAATACATGAAACATGTAAATATCTCATGAAATCCGGCCTCTAGATTCTAGAGACAGGATTTCAGTATTACATGACGACAAAATCGGGGTCGGACTCAAGTAACTTATAGAAAAGGCAATTGAAATGAAATTAATGTCAGATTTTGTCAGGTTGTATTTATGAATTATTGGTCCTAAAAATATTTCGTCCCAAATGGAAAAGCACTAAGAAATTCCAAACCGCCTCTTTTACCCTCCAACCACCCCAACGGTCGTTATTTTTATATCAACTGTTACACAAAATTAGCTTTTCTGACCTCAATAACCCGGAAAATATCACATTAGGTAACATTGTGGGAAAAATTTCCAATTTTCCAGATTCTGGAATTTGACTTGTAAGACCGTTTTTCCATGCGTGGTTTCAATTTCGAGTTGATAGGTATCAAAGATGGGTCTGCAAATGGCATTTCTCAACCTAAAGAAATTCAAAAGAATTACTTCCCATTTTCCGATCCTAATTAATTTCAATAGGGCCTCTGAAACTCTAAAACTCCCAAAAATTTAAAAATTTTCAGTTATAAATACACTGCCGAGCATTAAATTAGGGTCAACCCGTAATTTTAAATTATTATAAAAAATTTAATTTTTTTTTATTTTCGGTTGTAACGTAGTTTACTAACTTTATACGATGATTTTTTCCTGATTGCTTAAAAAAAAAAGTTTTGGTTGTTTTGTTCAAAATTTATTGAAAGTAATGACGACGAAAATTTTATTTTGATATGCTTTTAGTTAAATTTTAGACTTTCCCTCGTATATAGTAAGGATTTTTTAAATGTTATTGGTAAAATTTCAGTTGGGGAACATGCTGAAAATTTTCCAGAATTTTTTTTAACAGGTCTAATAATAAAAAAGGATCCCATATATGGGAAGAACTTCATAGGACACGCTGTACAGGGTCTTCCAACGAGGACTGAACAGGGGTAAAATCACCTTGAAATCCTTGAAAGTCAAAAAATTTGACAAATTTACTATAATATTGCCGAAATGAAATATTCATTAGATGAGAGATTGCAGATTGTTGTTTTGTTCTACAAATGTCAAGAAAAAAATTAATATTTCATTTCGGCAATATAATAGTAAATTTGTCAAATTTTTTGACTTTGAAGGATTTCAAGGTGATTTTATCTTTATTACCTAGTGTATGTTTCAAACAGTTTGAAGTTAAATTATACTGGATAAAACATTAAAATTTAATAAAAATAGCTGTCACAATATTAAATATTTTAATCAGAACGGACATAAAAAAAATCACTCGTTCCGAAAATCGTATAAAAGAAGCTATGTTCCATTTAAAAAACACCTTATCCATAGCGTAACTCTTTTGTTTCTGGTTCAAATAAATTTTTGGTTTCATTTTTGAATTCTGCAGGAAAAAGTACATCCATTGACTATTTTAGATTTTTCTTTAAATACAAGGAAGCTCAAAAATGAGCCCCTGTTCAGTCCTCGTTGGAAGACCCTGTACATATGTCTTTTTGAATTTCCCGAAAATTATACTCTATAAATGCATCGGTCGATAAAGAAATTGAAAAAATAAGAAATATAAAAACTATTGCATAATACTTATGCATCACCAGAAAAACCTTTAAATATTTTGCCGTAGATAAGATAAATTTCTTCAGTTAAGAAATATCCTATATTTGTATACCTACCAAAAAGAATGCTAAGAAGAAATTATCTAAATTACCACATAAATAATTAGATTTAATTTAGGTAAGTACTTACCCAAAAATGAAAAGATAAAATTCTCGTTGGTTTAAATGAGAGCTCACTGTAAATGATTTAATTGTTTTCAAAAATCGAAATATGCAGTTAAAACCACAATATTATTTCTAAAAGGAAAACACAAATTCACATGCACTTTCATAAAACATGCATGCGCTCTGAAATGTTTTCAAATAAAAACATGGCGACTAGTTGGATTCCATGGACTGCCATGATAAACACTACATGGTTACAGTGTTAGTTTATTTTTAGGACCTCCTGTATGTTCTAAACTTAGTTCACTAACATAAAAAAATTAACTCTAGCGCATTTGCAGTGACAGTTTACGTTTAAATAACGATTTTATATCTTTTTAGCTTTACGTGGATTAGGACTTTTACATTTTTGAGCCACCTAGATTGTCGATTAAATTTTTGAGGGGCAATGCTATTTTTTCATGATGCAAAACTTTTTATAAAGAGACACTTTTTTTCGTAAAATCAATAATACAAATCTTTCCACGTGGTAATAACTTTTGAAAACACGCTGTATATATTGTTGTTAATAAAAAACCATATTGTTACCAGTATTACAGCAGCTTGTAAAGTTTCAAATCAATACGACAATAGAAGTAGGTGTGTTGTAAGATTTAAAATAGAATTTTCGAAATAAAAGTAATTTTCTTAGTTATTTGTGCCAAAATGTGATGTTTTTTGCTACGAAAAAACATATAAATTATAAGTTTATAGATGTTAAACACATAAAACTGTCGAAATTTGAAGATATCCATAAAAAACCTAACCTAAAGCTAAATTTTTTTTTCCATATGAAACCGCCGAAAACTGATTTCAGATTCGTGCTCTACGTCCAAAATTAGACGCTATACAAAGTTTCATAAAAAAATTCGGTGTTTTCATTACTCCAAATAATTTCCAGAAAGTATATCAACCTGCCCTGCTCTCCTCTACTTGCAATCAATCACTTGTGCAAGCAAAACTGGCATAATGTAAACGTGCCGGGTACAAACACAGTAAAAACAGGTTTGATAAATAATGGCGGCTAATAGTGACTTAAATTGAAATTTTCGTAAAAAAAGCAATTTTTTTGCCTAAATGTGATGTTTTCGCTACAAAAAAACAAATAAACTATAAATTTGCAAATGCAAAATTTCAGCAACAAATTCGTTGTTTCCATTATTCCGAATGGTTTCATGACACTATCCGGACACATTTAATTTTGAAATTTTCACACATTTTTTTATTAATATTGATATTACTTACGTTTATAAATCACCTTTAATGCGGAAAACACAATATTTTTACTCAGAAATTACTTTATTAGTAAAAAACATGATTTTTATAAACTATTTTATGTTTTTGACGTTTTTGGAACATATTTGAGGTTATGGTATAAATCAATTTTGGAAGACATTTTGGAGTATGGCAACACAGTGTTGCTACATTTATTACTGGTTTTTTGGTGTTTTTATTCTTTTGTATCAAATTTTGACATTTAAGCAAATATATTTATTTGTCCTCAAAAAAGTAAGTCACAGGCAGCAATAATACATTTTATCGAAAATATTAGATCTGTCACCTAATTCAAATTTTTTATGCGAACGGTGGATCGGAGGGCACCCTAAGGTCGGAACAGGGTTAGCACCTGGTTAGGGGCCCTGACAAGTCTCTTTCCTCGCAGGCGAAAAGGGATCGGTGCGCCAGGGTGTTGGTTGGGGTCCTCTTCGGCTGTGTTGTAGAAGCGGTAAAAAGTTCGCCAAGATTAATTTAATTTGGGATTCATTTTTGGTGACACTTCTATTATTTTGAAACCCAATACAATTATTTGATGATTGATATTATTTCCAAGTAATTCTTAATTAATATTTAGGTAAGCGTTCAGATATTATTTCGTAATTCAATTTAGGTGACAGATCTACTATTATGGGAAAAAATAGTATTTATTAGGTCACTGAAAATGCATTTATTAGGTAATTGATAAAATCATACCCATTTTTTATCTTTGTTGAGTTATCAAGCACAAAATATCTATAGGAAAATCTGTCAACTTTGGCAACACTGCATATAACTGACATTTTATTATGCAATTTTTCAATTTTCAATAATTTTTTTAAAGAAAAATACCGAATATTCCGCAAATTTTTTTGCAGAAAAATACCATTTGAAATACCTATTTTCCGATGACATGTGAAAAAATTCATAATGCGGGTGTCCGAATAACGTTCCGGACCCTTCCGAATAATTACCAAAAAGTATATTAACAGTCCCTGCTCTTCCCTACTTGCAATTACATTACATATCAAGTGCTTGTACAAGCAAAACTTGTATAATGTAAACGTACCTTAATATAAATTTCTTTTGTTAAAAAATATGCTATATGGTTTACCAAAGGGTATTCTAACAAAAAATAATAAATAAGTAAATGACCACAGAAATAGTTACATTTAATTTAGGTATGTAGGCACTTACCCAAGAAAGAAAAGATACAATTCTTGTTGGTTTAAATAATAATAACGTAATGTAAATGGAATCAATGGTTTCAAAACCCGAAATGTGCAGTTACAACCACAATTATTTCTATCCGGATTTTGCAGCAAACACAAATTCACTTAAACTTTTATAGAAGACGTTTGCGCTCTAAAACGTCTTCAAATAACAAACATGGCGATATGATAAACTTTACACGGTTACCGTTGTTGCTATGGCAGGTATAATATTGTTCTCAGATTTGTCATTTTATTTTTTTTTAATTTTTTTATCCGATACAATTAATAGCGAAACTCTTAAACTTTTCCAATTTGTAGAGGAATAATGGAAGAAGCTTTAGCAAAAAATTAAAATGTACAGGATGTTTCGTTAAAAAGATATTTTACATCAAAGTCGAAATTTTCACGATTTCTGTTGATTAGATAAAAGTCACCAAAGTGGATTAAATCGTTTTAAATTTTCGGAGGATTTAGAGGACCTAAGGTTACAAAATTTTGTAGATATTGGTTAGGATCGAAAAATTGGAAGTACATTTTTTTGAATTTTTTAAAGTTAAAAATACCATTTGCAGACCCCTTTTTGGTACTGAATAACTCGCAAACGAAACGTCAGACAGAAAAACGGATTGATTCGTAAAACTTCAATATCTGAAATACTTTCTTTTTGCAATACATTTACCTGTAGATAAAACGGCTGGAAAATGGATAAAGTTGGGAAAAACTGGAAATTACGATTTTTGACCCAAATTTTTCACGGTTTTAATTTTTTTTGGGGTAAAAATGGATCCAAATCAAAATCAGATATACCTAGCAGGAAAAAACTCGTCGAAATACGTGGTTTTCAATTTTTTAAATTTGTTTATTCCTTATAGGAAGGGAGCAATCAACAATTAAATTTCTATTTTTTAAATGTTTTTGACCTCGACATCCGTACATTTAAGTCACTCTGTATTTTTTCCTATCTAATTTTTTTCAGATTTTTCAACGCTATCTTACAGAGGGTTAATCAAGCTTTAAAATTAATCTAGAATTGGCCATCCAGGAGCGGATTTAGAAGTTAAAAGCGTTTTTTTTTTATTTTGTACGACAAATCCTATGTTTAACCGGCGTTATTATATACTAATTTTCCTATTTTGAAATTCTTTCGGGATTAAATATATGCGCTGAACATCTGCGAATACTTCCCAATAATTTAAATCGCTTATTTCTTCGTTTTAGTTATAAATAATTAGGTCTATTTGCAGTGGCGGCTGGTGAAATTTCGAAGTTTTATATCTCTGTTCCCACTTACAGGACTCGTACCAAATCTAGGGGTTTTAATAGTGAGCCCACTGGGAATGTTTTGGCGAAGAAAAAAAACATTTTGTAATTTGCGAAAAAAGTTAAATTTTTGGTTTGCCCCTCCTAGGAAAAAAATGAATACGTCTAGATATATTATTTACTATTTTTTTTAAACAAATTTTACATGATTTTGTCGACAGTTTTTAAATTTTGAGAGAAAAAAATGTGTTAGAAAGTTATAGTCATTTGAATTTTTTTAAGCCTAAAATAAAACTTAATTACAATTAAAATCCCTAAATCTGGTACGGGTCCTACAAGTACGAACAGAGATATACAACTTCGAAATTTCACCAGCCGCCACTGTCTATTTGCATCGGGACTGGCAAATTTCAAAATTTTTTAAAGTTTCAACTTTCCGACGACTGCTATGGAAGAACAATTGAATTTCAGTTTATATACGTAGAAATTATTAAAATATGTCGTGTCAAAATTTGGCAAAAATGCCAGTTTTTCTTGCAAGATTGGAAGCTTTCTGGGCCGATTTTGGCTTGAACTATACAGGGTGACGCGGATCTAAATGTACATACGATACCATAAAACAGAGACCACCTTGGGGGTTCTAAATCACCCACATTTAGTAGTCCAATCTTTAACCTTTACCGAGATACAGAGTTTTTTTTTAAATTTTTGCCTAAAATTTATTTTTGTAATATTTCTGTAAGCGCTTGAAATAAAAAATTCATAATGGGTAAGAATATTTTGTACAATTTGTGGGTTTAAAATGGCATATGCAAAAGTTCTAAAATCCAGGTCCATACTTTAAATAAAATAATTTTTTAATTTTTTTTTAAATTCAACACCCTGCATATGGGATTTTTTAAACTTGTAATTTCTACTCCAAACAAGCATAAACATACGATTCTATTGACACGGTTTTCAAAGTTGCCGCACTTACCACGAAGTCATAAAAAATAGACGTTTTTAAGAAATCAATGAGAAAGTACATTTCAAATAAACAAAATCTGCTAAAAAATAGTTGGTAGCCTGATAAAAGTGTCCATATTGACTAGAAATATTATGCACTACTTGTCGGATTAAAATGACATACGAAAGTGGTAGAATCCAGGTCCTCACTTAAATAATTGGCCCACTTATAATTTTCGAAATTTGACACCCTGTACATCAAATTTTGACAAAAAAAAATGCATTTGCAACGAGCATAAAAACTGAAATTATTCACATGATATTCGAAGTTGCCACACTTATTACTTTATCGTAGAAAATAGGACTTTTGCAAATCTACGTTTAGGTAAATTGTTTTATTATTAATGGTTAAAAACAATAAGGATTGAATTCAAAAAATTGGGAAGAAATATTAATACCTAGAAGTGTGAAGATGTCAATGGCGGTCATTTTGAAAATGTTCTAAAATAATTTATTTTATTGTTAAATTATGTGTTTTTGAGGAACAGTATGCCTTGTACTATGTATGATTATCTTTGTGTTATTTTAATTAATTGTTGTTGATTTAGGTTTATTTTAAGTTGCTATAGGTATTAATATTTATTCCCAATTTTTCGAATTCAATCCTTATTGTTTTTAACCATTAATACTGTTAATAAAACAATTTACCTAAATGTAGATTTGCAAAAGTCCTATTTTCTACGAAAAAGTAATAAGTGTGGCAACTTCGAATATCATGTCAATAATTTCAGTTTTTATGCTCGTTCCAAATTCATTTTTTTTTTTTAAAATTTGATGTACAGGGTGTCAAATTTCGTAAATTATAAATGGGCCTATTATTTAAGTGAGGACCTGGATTCTATCACTTTCGTATGTCATTTTAATCCGACAAGTAGTGCATAATATTTCTGGTCAATATGGACACTTTTATCAAGCTACCAACTATTTTTTAGCAGATTTTGTTTATTTGAAATGTACTTTCTCATTGATTTCTTAAAAACGTCTATTTTTTATGACTTCGTGGTAAGTGCGGCAACTTTGAAAACCATGTCAATAGAATCGTATGTTTATGCTTGTTTGGAGTAGAAATTACAAGTTTCAAAAATCCGATATACAGGGTCTTGTCCCCTAGGCTTGGAACCATACATATATTAACATTGTCTTCCTTAAAGGGACCTGCTGGATCATGATTGGTGGCGAGCACTTCGGGCACGTCACTGACGTCCCAAAAAAAAATTGTGCATAAAGATTATGAACATCGCTTCTTTCAATCGAAGAAGCCGTTCGCGTGTTGAAAGTTGTCAACTTTACCCCTAATCGTTGCTATGGCAATCATCACAATTGAAAGTTTGCAAACATATTTTTCGATAATTGACCGAATTCTACTTAGATGCAAAATTTCATCTCTACAACTCAGTAAATAACGTAGAAATTAAATTAATCGTCGTCATGACAACCAAAAATCGAAATTATTTTCAAATAAAAAATTAGTGTACTTCCATCCCTTTCACTAGCCACATCACTCGTTCCAATCAGAAAAGGTGTCCACGAGTTATAAATTATCAACTTTATCCTTAATTGTTGCTATGCCAACCATGGGAATCGATATATACAGATATATTTTTAAATGATTGACCGGATTCTTCCCTGATATCAAATTACAACTCTTGAACTCAATAAATAACGGAAAGGGCAAATTGTTCATCGTCATGGCAACGAAATACCAAAATTATTTTCACATAAAAAAGTAGCTTACTCCGTTCCCTTTCGATTGCCACCTCACTAGTTTCAATCAGATCAGCCGTGCGTGAGTTAGAAATTGGAAACTTTATCCGTAATCGTTGCTATAGAAACCATGCGAATCAAAATTTTACATATAGAATTTTGAATAATTGACCGAATTCTTCCCATATATCAACTTTCAACTGTCCAACTCAAAAATTAACGAAAATAGCTAGTTGTTCGTCGTCATGCCAATGAAATATCGAAATTATTTTGAAATTAGAAAATTGCTTACTTCCTTCCCTTTTTCGATTGCCACCTCACTCGATTTAATCGAATAAGCCGTTCTCAAATAATAACAAACCTAAGCAAATTTTTAATCAGACCCGTCATTGTGATTTACCCCATATACTACCTAATGGGATAAAACCATTGTATGATGCCTTGCAGCGTCACCTATATATTGTTAAAAATGGTACTGAATGCCCAATTCTTCAAGTTATATGTTCCGTAATCCACACCGGAAGGTCTGTAGAGGCGTTGCCCGGTATTTTTCAAGCCCAAAACGGTTCAGAAGCCCTAAAATCTCACAAGAAAAACTGGCAATTTTGCGACATTTCGACCCTTCATATTATAATACATTTCTCCGTATAAACTGATTTTAAAATCCATTTGCAGGGTCTCAGAAAGATAAAAAAAATTGGTATTTAGTGCTTAAATCGCCCAATGAAATGCACCATAATTAAAAATATAAAGTCCATTCTGTCTTTTCCATGTATATTCCAAGCCGAAATGGGCCCCAGGATCTCTCCAAAATCACTAAAAAATACTGACATTTTTGCATAATTCTGACAGGTCATATTTTTTTAATTTCGACGTAAAGATAGGCTGCTTCAACTGATTTTCCAAGGCAGACTATTAATATATGCATTTTTTAAAATTTTTCCTGCACCGATGCTAAAAGAGCTTTTTATTTATAACTTTAACGAAAAAATATGTAATTTTAATTAGTGTGGAGTGTTCTCAGATGATGTAGGAAGAAAATAAACCAAAAAAGAGCTGTTAAATAAGAGAAATAATACATAATAATGCCATTTAAAGATGAATTTTGATGGAAAAAAACAGAAAAAATGAGTTTTTACCCCCTAAATCAGACCCTGGATCACCCATTCGGGATTCATGTTAAAGCCTGATTATATCCCCAAGGGATAGCGTTGAAAAAGTTGGAAGAAGTTAGATAGGAAAAGATACAGAGTGATTCAAATGTAGAGATGTCATGAAAAAAAATCGTAAAAAATCTAAATTTAATTATCGATTGCTCCTTTCCTATTAAGAATGAAGGAACAAAAAAATACGCTTATAACGTAGTTCGGCGAGGTCTTTCCGATGAGGTACATGGGATTTCGATTTGAATCCATTTTGACCCCCAAAAAAATTGACAACCGTCAAAAATTTGCATGAAAAATCGTAATTTCCACTTTTTCCCAAATTTTTCCAATTTCCAGTCGTTTTAGGTATAAGTAAATGTATTGCAAAAAGAAAGTATTTGAGATTCTTTAGTTTTAAGTTCAAATACGTTTTTCTGTCAGAGGTTCCGGCGACCGAGTTATTTGGTGCCAAAGAGGGGTCTGCAAACGGCATTTTTCGACATAAAATAATTCAAAAGAATTACTTCCCATTTTCCGAATATCGCCAGTTTCAATAGGGTTCTGAACCTCCCGGTCCTCTACAACCTCTGAAAATTTAAATCGATTTAATTAAGTTTTGCGACCTGTAATCGATTTCATACGAATTCGCGGAAATTTCGACTTTGACGGTTAATAACTCCGAAACGGTACGCCTTCTATAACTGAATTTTTTACCGAAGCTAGACGCACTATCCCTCTATTAACCCAGAAAATTTGAACGTTCCACCTGTAACCGTCTCGGAGAAAAAAATTTGAGATTGCCGAAAAACACGATTTGTCAACCAACATACATTTTCCTGAGTGACGGGTCGGTATATAGAGCGCTGTTGGCGCTCTATAATTAGCGAAAAAAAGTTAATTTTTTGGGCCGCTTCACCTGAGATGTGAAAAATTATACATAAAGAGCATGGTTATTAAAACTTGATGTAAAACAATATAGGGTGGCTCAAGAATCTAAAAGTCACAATTTAAAATTAAATTTTTAAGCCACCCTGTATGCCCTAGATAAAATTTTTGAATAATCGTGCTCTTTTTTAAAATGTAAAACTTTCTATGACGATACTTTTTTGCTTGCTATGGTATGTTTGCTATGGCATGTACAATATTGTTCTCAGATTCGCGATTTTTTTTATCCTATATAATTAATAGCGAAACTCCTACACTTCTTCATTTTGAAGAGGAATAATGGAAGAAGCTTTAGCAAAAAATTAACATGTACAGGATGTTCCGTTAAAAAAATATACGTCAAAGTCGAATTTTTCGCGATTTCGGTTGAAATTGGATAAAAGTCACAATAGTGGATTAAACCGTTTTAAATTTTCGAAGGTGTTAGGAGACCTAAGGTTACAAAATTTTGTTAATATTGGTTAGGATAGAAAAATTGGAAGTAATTTTTTTTTTAATTTTTTAAAGTTGAAAATGTCATTTGCAGACCCCTCTTTGGTACTAAATAACTCGAAAACGAAACGTCGGACAGAAAAACGGATTCAAACGTAAAACTTCAAAATATCAAATACTTTCTTTTTGCAATACATTTACCTATACCTAAAACGACTAGAAATAGGATAAATCTTGGAAAAACTGGAAATTTAGATTTTTGACCCATATTTTTTACGGTTTTTAATTTTTTCGTGGTCAAAATGGATCCAAATCAAAATCCCATATACCTAGCCGGAAAGAGCTTATCGAAATACGTTGATTTCATATTTTTTAGTTTCTTCGTTCCTTATAGGAATAGAGCAATCGACGATTTAATTTCGATGTTTAGATTTTTTGCTCTCGACATCGGTACATTTGAATCACTCTGTATTTTTTCTACATACATTTTTGACAATTTATTAAACGCTATCTTATAGAGTGATAATCAAGCTTTAAAATGAATCCTAAACCGGTCATCCAGGAGCTTATTTAGAGGGCAAAAATTGAACTTTTTTGATTTTTTCCAACAAATCCTATTTTTAACCGGCATTATTATATACTACGTTTCTAATTAAGTGATTCTTTCTGGGATTATTATAGGAGATGAATATCTAAGAATACCTCGGAATGATTTAAACCACATCTCGGAGAATTTTTTTTCAGATTTCCAATTTTAAATCTGACCCGTCATTGTGATATACACCGTATACTACCTAATGGAATACCCTCTCTATGATGTTTTGCCGCGTCATCGAAAAATTATTAAAATTGGTATTTAATGACTAATTCTTCAAATTATATGTTCCGAAATTCACACGGGAATGTCTTTAGAGGCGTTGCCCGGTATTTGTCAAGCCGAAAACGGTTCAGAAACCCTAAAATCTCGCAAGGAAAACTGACATTTTTGCGACATTTCGACCCTTCATATTTTAATACCTTTCTCCGTATGAAACTGATTTTGACATGCATTTGCATGGTCTGAGAAAAATTTAAAAAATTCGTATTTAATGCTTAAATCGTCCAATGAAATGTATTGTAAATAAAAATACAAAGTCCGTTTTACCTTTGCCATGTATATTTCAAGCCGAAATCGGTCCAGGAAGCTTCCAATATCGCTACAAAAACTGTTATTTTCATGACATTTTGACAGGTCATATTTTAATTTCGATGTAAAGAGGGTCCGTTCAATTGTTTTGTCAAGGCACGGCTTTTATATATGCACTTTTTAAAATTTTTCCTGCAGCGATGCAAAAAAAGGTATTTATTTATAACTTTAACGAAAAAATATGGAGTTTTAATTAGTTAGGAGTGTTCTTAGATGATCAGGGAAGAAAATAAACCAAAAAAGAATCGTTAAATAATGCCTTTTAAATATGAATTTTGATGAAAAAAAAACAGAAAAAATGAGTTGTTACCCCCTAAATCAGGCCCTGGATCACCCATTCGGGATTCATTTTAAAGCCTGATTATATCCCCACGGGATAGCGTTGAAAAAGTTGGAAGAAATTAGATAGGAAAAGATACAGAGTGATTCAAATGTAGAGATGTCATGAAAAAAATCGTAAAAAATCTAAATTTAATTATCGATTGCTCCTTTCCTATTAAGAATGAAGGAACAAAAAAATACGTTTATAACGTAGTTCGGCGAGGTCTTTCCGATAAGGTACATGGGATTTCGATTTGAATCCATTTTGACCCCCAAAAAAATTGACAACCGTCAAGAATTTGCATGAAAAATCGTAATTTCCACTTTTTCCCAAATTTTTCCAATTTTCCAATTTTTAGGTATAGGTAAATGTATTGCAAAAAGGAAGTATTTGAGATTCTTTAGTTTTATGTTCAAATCCGTTTTTCTGTACGACGTTTCGTTTTCGACTTATTCAGTGCCAAAGTGGGGTCTGCAAGCGGCATTTTTCGACATAAAAAAATTCAAAAAAATTAGTTCCCATTTTCCGAATACCGCCAGTTTCAATAGGGTTCTGAAGCTCCCGGTCCTCTACAACCTCTGAAAATTTAAATCGATTTAATTAAGTTTTGCGACCTGTAATCGATCCCATAGGAATTCGCAGAAATTTCGACTTTGACGTTTTATAACTCCGAAACGGAACACCCTGTATAGCTGAATTTTTATCGAAGCTAGACGCACTATCCCTCTATTAACCCAGAAAATTTGATCGTTGCACCTGCAACCATCTCGGAGAAAAAAAATTGAGATTGTCGAAAAACACGATTACTCAACCGGCGAACATTTTTCTGACCAAGAGCTCGGTATATAGAGCGCTGTTGGCGCTCTATAACTAGATTGCATAGAGCGCCTAATCGCCCCCCGAAGGGGCTCTATAAGGTCGGTAATATCATCATTGTCATGCCCTGAAAGTTTCGTGTTTCTAGGCCATGTATTAAGGAAGATATCACACTCCTACGGACTGATGATGCAGAATAGAGCGCCCTTCGTAACCGTATCGCTATATACATACAAACACATATTACATATAAATACAATATGTACGATTTCGCTGAAACCCTACTAAATTAAACTTGTCATCTTTCGATCGGCTTTGAACCATACATTAGATAATATCATCTTCCTGAAATGGTCGAGCTGGATGAAGATTGGTGGCGAGCCCTTCAGGCACGCCACTGATGTCTCTGTGGAAAAAAATTGTGCATACATATTATGAACGTCGCTTCTTTCAATCTAAGAAGCCGTTCGCGAGTTGTAAGTTGTTAACTTTACCCCTAATCGTTGCTATGGCAATCATTAAAATTGAAAATTGCAAAAATATTTTTCAATGATTGACCGAATTCTACTTAGATGCGAAATTTCTACTCTGCAACTCAATAAATAACGGAGAAATCAAATTGATCGTCGTCATGACTACCAAAAATCGAAATTATTTTCAAATAAAAAAGTAGTTTACTTCCATCCCTTTCGATAGACACCTCACTCGTTCCAATCGCAGAAGGCGTCCGCGAGTTATAAATTGTCAACTTTATCATTAATCGTTGCTATGCCAACCATGGGAATCGATTTTTCCAGATATATTTTTGAATGAGTGACCGAATTCTTCCGAGATATCAGTTTTCAACTTTCCAACTCAATAAATAACGAAAATAGCAAATTGTTCATCGTCCCGGCAACGAAATGTCAAAATTATTTTCACATAAAAAAGTAGTGTACTTTCTAATATTTCGATCGTCACTTTATTGGTTTCAATCAGATAAGCCGTTCGCGAGTTAAAAATGATCAACTTTATGCTCAATCGTTGCTATGGTAATCATCGGAATCAAAATTTATAAAAATATTTTTGAATGATTGACCGAATTCTACCCAGATATCAAATTTCAACTCTAAAACTCAATAAATAATGGAAATAGCAAACTGTTCGTCGTCATGGCAACGAAATGTCAAAATTATTTTCACATAAAAAAGTAGCTTACTTCGTTCCCTTACGATTGCCACCTCACTAGTTTCAATCAGATCAGCCGTACGTGAGTTAGAAATTGGACACTGTATCCTTAATCGTTGCTATAGAAACCATGCGAATCAAAATTTACACATATAATTTTGAATGATTGACCGAATTCTTCCCATATATCAAATTTCAGCTCTCTAACTCAATAAATATCGGAAATAGCAAATTTTCCGTCGTCATGCCAACGAAATGTCGAAATTATTTTCAAATAAAATAGCTTACTTCCTCCCCTTTCGATTGCCACATCACTCTTTTCAATCGAATAATCCGTTCTCAATTAATAAAAAATCTAAGCAAAATTTAAATCAGACCCGTCATTGTGATTTACCCCGTATACTACCTCATGGAATAGCCTTTCTATGATGCTTCGCCGCGTCATCGAAAAATTGTTAAAATTGGTATTTAATGACTAATTCTTCAAATTATATGTTCCGAAATCCACACGGGAAGGTCTATAGAGGCATTGCCCAGTATTTTTCAGGTCGAAAACGGTTCAGAAACCCTAAAATCTCGCAAGGAAAACTGACATTTTTGCGACATTTCGACCCTTCATATTTTAATACGTTTTTCCGTATGAAACTGATTTTGACATGCATTTGCATGGTCTGAGAAAAATTAAAAAAATTCGTATTTAATGCTTAAATCGTCCAATGAAATGTATTTTAACTAAAAATAAAAAGTCCGTTTTACCTTTGCCATGTATATTTCAAGCCGAAATCGGTCCAGGAAGCTTCCAATATCGCTACAAAAACTGTTATTTTCATGACATTTTGACAGGTCATATTTTAACTTCGATGTAAAGAGGGTCAGTTTCATTTGTTTCTCCAAGGCACGGCTTTTATTATATGCACTTTTAAAAATTTTTCCTGCACCGATGCAAAAAAAGGTATTTATTTATAACTTTAACGAAAAAATATGGAATTTTAATTAGTTAGAAGTGTTCTCAGATGATAAGGGATGAAAATAAACCAAAAAAGAACTGTTAAATCGGAGAAATAATATATAATAATGCCTTTTAAAGATGAATTTTGATGGAAAAAAACAGAAAAAATGAGTTTTTACCCCCTAAATCAGGCCCTGGATCACCCATTCGGGATTCATTTTAAAGCCTGATTATATCCCCAAGGGATAGCGTTGAAAAAGTTGGAAGAAATTAGATAGGAAAAGATACAGAGTGATTCGAATGTAGAGATGTCATGAAAAAAAATCGTAAAAAATCTAAATTTAATTATCGATTGCTCCTTTCCTATTAAGAATGAAGGAACCAAAAAATACGTTTATAACGTAGTTCGGCGAGGTCTTTCCGATAAGGTACATGGGATTTCGATTTGAATCCATTTTGACCCCCAAAAAAATTGACAACCGTCAAAGATTTGCATGAAAATTCGTAATTTCCAGTTTTTCCCAAATTTTTCCAATTTCCAGTCGTTTTAGGTATAGGTAAATGTATTGCAAAAAGAAAGAATTTGAGATTCTTTAGCTTTATGTTTAAATCCGTTTTTCTGTCCGGAGTTTCGGCGACCGAGTTATTTGGTGCCAAAGAGGGGTCTGCAAACTGCATTTTTCGTCATAAAAAAATTCAAAAAAATTACTTCCCATTTTCCGAATACCACCAGTTTCAATAGGGTTCTGAAGCTCCCGGTCCTCTACAACCTCTGAAAATATAAATCGATTTAATTAAGTTTTGCGACCTGTAATCGATCCCATAGGAATTCGCGGAAATTTCGACTTTGGCGTTTTATAACTCCGAAACGGTACGCCCTGTATAACTGAATTTTTTACCGAAGCTAGACGCACTATCCCTCCATTAACCCAGAAAATTTGAACGTGCCACTTCCAACCATCTCGGAGAAAAAAAATTGAGATTGTCGAAAAACACGATTTGTCAACCGGCGAACATTTTCCTCACGGACGGGTCGGTATATAGAGCGCTGTTGGCGCTCTATAACTAGGGTGCATAGACCGCCTAATCGCCCCCCGAGGGGCTCTATAAGGTCGGTAATATCATTGTCATGCCCTGAAAATTTCGTGTTGCTAGGCCATATATTAAGGAAGATATCACACTCCTTCGGACTGATGATGGAGAATAGACCGCCCTTCGTAACCGTATCGCTACAAACATAAAAACGCCTACACGTAGAAACTATTTTTGCCAACGAAAAACTTTCGGACACCCTGTATACATACATACAAACATAAACACATATTAATACAAATGTATTCGATTTGCGTGAAATCCGACCTAATAAAGTTTATCTAAGTAATAATAGGAATCCCATACCAAGACTTTTCGGACACCCTGTATACATTCAAACTAACACCCACACGTTTAAATAGGAATATAGTCGATTTACTTAAAATCCGAATTTATTAGGTTTATTTCGGTACTATTAGAAGTATTTGCCTATACCAAGACTTTTCGAACACCAGGTATAGGTATATACAACACATATAAAAACAAATATAATCGATTTTGCATGAAATCCGGTTTAATTACATTTATCCTGGTACTACTAGGAGTATTTGCTCCTACAATGACTTTTTGGACAGCTTGTATACAGACATATACCTCCGTACACATAGAAATGCAAATGTATGCGATTTGCTTTAAATCCGACAATTAAGTTTATATTTGTACAAATAGCAAAGGTATTTGTCCATACAGACTTTTCGGACACCCTGTACTATACATACATACAAACACAACAAACACGACACATAGTACACAACTATCCAAATCAATACATTACGGAAAGAGCAAATTATTCGTCGTCACGGCAGCGGAAAATCAAAATTATTTTCACATAAAAAAGTAGCTTACTTCCTTCCCTTTCGATTGCCACTTCAGTCGTTTCAATGAGATAAGCCGTGCGTGAGTTTGAAATTGTCAACTTTATCCTTAATCGTTGCTATAGAAACCATGGGAATCGATTTTTATAGATATATTTTTGAATGATTGACCGAATTCTTCCCAGATATCAAATTTCAACTATCCAACTCAATACATTACGGAAATAGCAAATTATTCGTCGTCACGGCAACGGAAAATCAAAATTATTTTCACATAAAAAAGTAGCTTACTTCCTTCCCTTTCAATTGCCAGTTCAGTCGTTTCAATCAGATAAGCCGTGCGTGAGTTAGAAATTGTCAACTTTATCCTTAATCGTTGCTATAGAAACCATGGGAATCGATTTTTACAGATATATTTTTGAATGATTGACCGAATTCTTCCCAGATAACAAATTTCAACTATCCAACTCAATACTTTACGGAAATCGCAAATTATTCGTCGTCACGGCAACGGAAAATCAAAATTATTTTCACATAAAAAAGTAGCTTACTTCCTTCCCTTTCGATTGCCACTTCAGTCGTTTCAATCAGATAAGCCGTGCGTGAGTTAAAAATTGTCAACTTTATCCTTAATCGTTGCTATGCCAACCATGGGAATCGATTTTTACAGATATATTTTTGAATGAGTGCCCGAATTATTCCCAGATATCAAATTTCAACTATCCAACTCAATACATTACGGAAATCGCAAATTATTCGTCGTCACGGCAACGGAAAATCAAAATTATTTTCACATAAAAAAGTAGCTTACTTCCTTCCCTTTCGATTGCCACTTCAGTCGTTTCAATCAGATAAGCCGTGCGTGAGTTAGAAATTGTTAACTTTATCCTTAATCGTTGCTATGCCAACCATGGGAATCGATTTTTACAGATATATTTTTGAATGAGTGCCCGAATTCTTCCCAGACATCAAATTTCAACTATCCAACTCAATACATTACGGAAATAGCAAATTATTCGTCGTCACGGCAACGGAAAATCAAAATTATTTTCACATAACAAAGTAGCTTACTCCCTTCCCTTTCGATTGCCACCTCGCTCGTTTCAATCAGATAAGCCGTGCGTGAGTTAGAAATTGTCAACTTTATCATTAATTGTTGCTATGCCAACCATGGGAATCGATTTTTACAGATATATTTGTGAATGAGTGACCGAATTCTTCCCAGATGTCAAATTTCAACTATCCAACACAATACATTACGGAAATAGCAAATTACTTGTCGTCACGGAAACGGAAAATCACAATTATTTTCACATAACAAAGTAGCTTACTGCCTTCCCTTTTGATTGCCACCTCACTCGTTTCAATCAGATAAGCCGTGCGTGAGTTAGAAATTGGCAACTTTATCCTTAATCGTTGCTATAGAAACCACGCGAATCAAAATTTTACACATATAATTTTAAATGATTGACCGAATTCTTCCCATGTATCAAATTTCCAATCTCCAACTCAATAAATACCGGGAATAACAAATTATTCGTCGTCACGGCAACGAAATGTCAAAATTATTTTCACATAAAAAAATAGCTTACTTCCTTGCCAATCGATTGCCACCTCACTCGTTTCAATCAGATCAGCCGTGCGTGAGTTAGAAATTGGCAACTTTATCCTTAATCGTTGCTATAGACACCACGCGAATCAAAAGTTTACATATAGAATTTTGAATAATTGACCGAATTCTTCCCATATATCAACTTTCAACTGTCCAACTCAAAAATTAACGAAAATAGCTAGTTGTTCGTCGTCATGCCAACGAAATGTCGAAATTATTTTGAAATAAGAAAATTGCTTAATTCCTTCCCTTTCGATTGCCACCTCACTCGATTTAATCAGATAAGCCGTTCTCAAATAATAACAAACCTAAGCAAATAAATCAGACCAGTCATTGTGATTTACCCCGTACACTAACTAATGGAATAAAACCATTCTATGCAGCTTTGCACCGTCATCGAAAAATAGTTAAAAATGGTTCTGAATGCCCAATTCTTCAAGTTATATGTTCCGTAATCCACACCGGAAGGTCTGTAGTGGCGTTGCCCGGTATTTTTCAAGCCCAAAACGGTTCAGAAGCCCTAAAATCTCACAAGAAAAACTGGCATTTTTGCGACATTTCGACCCTTCATATTATAATACATTTCTCCGTATAAACTGATTTTTAAATCCATTTGCAGGGTCTCAAAAAGATAAAAAAAATTGGTATTTAGTGCTTAAATCGCCCAATGAAATGCACCATAATTAAAAATATAAAGTCCATTCTGTCTTTTCCATGTATATTCCAAGCCGTAATGGGCCCAGGATCTTTCCAAAATCACTAAAAATATTGACATTTTTGCATAATTCTGACAGGTCATATTTTTATAGACCGCCTTTCAGGCTCGGTCTATATACCGAGCCCTTGGTCAGAAAATGTGTGTGCGTATGTGCGTGCGTGCGTGCGTATGTTGTCCGTTTCGACATTTTCACATTTTCAATTTTTTTTCTCGAAAATGGTTAGAGTGGCGGTAACCAAATTTTCTGGGTTAATAGAGGGATAGTGCGGCTAGCTTCGGTAAAAAATTCAGTTATACAGGGTGTTCCGTTTCGGAGCTATTAAACGTCAAATTCGAAATTTCAGCGATTTCCGTTGAAATCGATTACAGGTCGCAAAACTTAAGTAAATCGATTTAAATTTTCGGAGGTTGTAGAGGACCGGGGTGTTCCGAACCCTATTGAAACTGGCGGTATTCGGAAAATGGGAAGTAATTTTTTTGAATTTTATTATGTCGAAAAATGCCCTTTGTAGACCCCAATTTGGCACCGAATAAGTCGAAACCGGAACATCGGACAGAAAAACGTATTTGAACTTAAAACTAAAGAATCTCAAATACTTTCTTTTTGCTATACATTTACCTATACCTAAAACGACTGGAAATTGGAAAAATTTGGGAAAAAGTGGAAATTACGAATTTTCATGCAAATTTTTGACGGTTGTCAATTTTTTTGGGGGTCAAAATGGATCCAAATCGAAATCCCATGTGCCTTATCGGAAAGAGCTCGCCGAAATACGTTACAAACGTATTTTTTAGTTCCTTTATTCCTAATAGGAAAGGAGCAATTGATAATTAAATTTCGATTTTTGACCATTTTTTTTCATGACATCTCTACATTCGAATCACTCTGTATCGTTTCCTATCTAATTTCTTCCAACTTTTTCAACGCTATCCCTTTGGGATATAATCAGGCTTTAAAATGAATCCCGAATGGGTGATCCAGGGCCGCATTTAGGGGGTAAAAACTCATTTTCTCGGTTTTTTTCAACCAAAATTCATCTTTAAAAGGCATTATTATATATTATTTCTCTTATTTAACGATTCTTTTTTGGTTTATTTTCTTCCCTGATCATCTAAGAACACTCCTAACTAATTAAAACTCCATATTTTTTCGTTAAAGTTATAAATAAATACCTTTTTTTGCATCGCTGCAGGAAAAATTTTAAAAAGTACATATATAAAAGCCGTGCCTTGAAAAAAAACAAATGAAACTGACCCTCTTTACATCGAAATTAAAAAATATGACCTGTCAAAATGTCATGAAAATAACAGTTTTTGTAGCGATATTGGAAGCTTCCTGGACCGATTTCGGCTTGAAATATACATGGCAAAGGTAAAACGGACTTTATATTTTTAGTTAAAATACGTTTCATTGGACGATTTAAGCATTAAATACGAATTTTTTAAATTTTTCTCAGACCATGCAAATGCATGTCAAAATCAGTTTCATACGGAGAAATGTATTAAAATATGAAGGGTCGAAATGTCGCAAAAATGCCAGTTTTCCTTGCGAGATTTTAGGGTTTCTGAACCGTTTTCGACTTGTATAATACCGGGCAATGCCTCTATAGACCTTCCCGTGTGGATTTCGGAACATATAATTTGAAGAATTAGTCATTAAATACCAATTTTAACAATTTTTCGATGACGCGGCGAAGCATCATAGAAAGGCTATTCCATGAGGTAGTATACGGGGTAAATCACAATGACGGGTCTGATTTAAATTTTGCTTAGATTTGTTATTAATTGAGAACGGATTATTCGATTGAAAAGAGTGATGTGGCAATCGAAAGGGGAGGAAGTAAGCTATTTTATTTGAAAATAATTTCGACATTTCGTTGGCATGACGACGAAAAATTTGCTATTTCCGATATTTATTGAGTTAGAGAGCTGAAATTTGATATATGGGAAGAATTCGGTCAATCATTCAAAATTATATGTGTAAATTTTGATTCGCATGGTTCCTATAGCAACGATTAAGGATAAAGTTGACAATTTCTAACTCACGTACGGCTGATCTGATTGAAACGAGTGAGGTGGCAATCGAAAGGGAACGAAGTAAGCTACTTTTTTATGTGAAAATAATTTTGACATTTCGTTGCCATGACGACGAACAGTTTGCTATTTCCATTATTTATTTAGTTTTAGAGTTGAAATTTGATATCTGGGTAGAATTCGGTCAATCATTCAAAAATATTTTTATAAGTTTTGATTCCGATGATTACCATAGCAACGATTGAGCATAAAGTTGATCATTTTTAACTCGCGAACGGCTTATCTGATTGAAACCAGTAAAGTGACGATCGAAATGTTAGAAAGTACACTACTTTTTTATGTGAAAATAATTTTGACATTTCGTTGCCGGGACGATGAACAATTTGCTATTTTCGTTATTTATTGAGTTGGAAAGTTGAAAACTGATATCTCGGAAGAATTCGGTCACTCATTCAAAAATATATCTGGAAAAATTGATTCCCATGGTTGGCATAGCAACGATTAAGGATAAAGTTGACAATTTATAATTCGCGGACGCCTTCTGCGATTGGAACGAGTGAGGTGGCTATCGAAAGGGATGGAAGTAAACTACTTTTTTATTTGAAAATAATTTCGATTTTTGGTAGTCATGACGACGATCAATTTTATTTCTCCGTTATTTATTGAGTTGCAGAGTAGAAATTTCGCATCTAAGTAGAATTCGGTCAATCAATGAAAAATATTTTTGCAATTTTCAATTTTAATGAATGCCATAGCAACGATTAGGGGTAAAGTTAACAACTTACAACTCGCGAACGGCTTCTTAGATTGAAAGAAGCGATGTTCATAATATGTATGCACAATTTTTTTCCATAGAGACATCAGTGGCGTGCCCGAAGGGCTCGCCACCAATCTTCATCCAGCTCGACCATTTCAGGAAGATGATGTTATCTAATGTATGGTTCAAAGCCGATCGAAAGATGACAAGTTTAATTTAGTAGGGTTTCAGCGAAATCGTACATATTGTATTTATATGTAATATGTGTTTGTATGTATATAGCGATACGGTTGCGAAGGGCGGTCTATTCTGCATCATCAGTCCGTAGGAGTGTGATATCTTCCTTAATACATGCTCTAGAAACGCGAAACTTTCAGGGCATGACAATGATGATATTATCGACATTATGGAGCCCCCTTTCAGTGCACGACAATGATGATATTACCGATCTTATAGAGCCCCCTCGGGGGGCGATTAGGCGGTCTATCCGTACTATTAGAGACCGCCTTTCAGGCTCGGTCTCTATACCTTGGTCAGAAAAATGTGTGTATGTATGTATGTTGTCCGTTTCGACATTTCCACCTTTTCAATTTTTTTTCTCGAAAACGGTTAGAGGGAGGGCAACCAAATTTTCTGGGTTAATAGAGGGATAGTGCGGCTAGCTTCGGTAAAAAATTCAGTTATTCAGGGTGTTCCGTTTCGGAGATATAAAACGTCAAAGTCGAAATTTCAGCGATTTCCGTTGAAATCGATTACAGGTCGCAAAACTTAACTAAATCGATTTAAATTTTCAGAGGTTGTAGAAGACCGGGGTGTTCCGAACCCTATTGAAATTGGCGATATTCGGAAAATGGGAAGTAATTTTTTTGAATTTTTTTATGTCGAAAAATGCCCTTTGTAGACCCCACTTTGGCACTGAATAAGTCGAAACCGAAACTTCGGACAGAAAAACGTATTTGAACATAAAACTAAAGAATCTCAAATACTTTCTTTTTGCAATACATTTACCTATACCTAAAACGACTGCAAATTGGAAAAATTTGGGAAAATCTGGAAATTACGAATTTTCATGCAAATTTTTGACGGTTTTGAATTTTTTGGGGGGTCAAAATGGATCCAAATCGAAATTCCATATGCCCTATCGGAAAGAGCTCGCCGAAATACGTTAGAAACGTATTTTTTAGTTCTTTTATTTCTAATAGGAAAGGAGAAATCGATAATTAAATTTCGATTTTTTACGATTTTTTTTCATGACATCTCTACATTTGAATCACTCTGTATCTTTTCCTATCTAATTTCTTCTAACTTTTTCAACGCTATCCGTTGGGGATATAATCAGGCTTTAAAATGAATCCCGAATGGGTGATCCAGGGCCTGATTGAGGGGGTAAAAACTCATTTTTTCTGTTTTTTTCCATCAAAATTCATATTTAAAAGGCATTATTATATATTCTCTTATTTAACGATTCTTTTTTGGTTTATTTTCTTCCCTGATCATCTAAGAACACTCCTAACTAATTAAAACTCCATATCTTTTCGTTAAAGTTATAAATAAATACCTTTTTTTGCATCGCTGCAGGAAAAATTTTAAAAAGTGCATATATAAAAGCCGTGCCTTGACAAAACAATTGAACGGACCCTCTTTACATCGAAATTAAAATATGACCTGTCAAAATGTCATGAAAATAACAGTTTTTGTAGCGATATTGGAAGCTTCCTGAACCGATTTCGGCTTGAAATATACATGGCAAAGGTAAAATGGTCTTTATATTTTTAATAGCGGTACATTTCATTGGACGATTTGAGCATTTAGCAATTTCATTAATTTTGCTGAGGTCCTGCAAAGGCATTTAAAAATCAATTTCTATACGGGGAAATTTATTCATTTAATTATAATGTATGAAATGTCACAATTTGGCTAAAATGTCAGCATTTTGATGCGAGATTGGAAGGAGTCCGGACCAACTTCGGCCTCGAATTTACCGGGCAATGCATTTAGGGACCTTATACTTTCGGTAGAAAGACATTTCATTTCATATTATACCGATTAAATACCATTTTAATCGATTTTCCTATGACGCTACAAAGCATCATTGAAGATTCTAATATGAAGCTCAGTGGCATCGAAAAAATCCCAAAATATGCATTTTATTTTCTAACCATGAGCGTGTATACTTTTGGGGCAATATATTAATTATTATTGAATAATTTTAATTTAATTTTAGGGAAATGACTTGATTCGGATCGTTTTAAAGTAACCAGAACGATTCTAAAATACATTTTATACCTTCCGGCATGTGCATGATTGTATATATGTCTACAGGGTGTCCGAAAAGTCTTTGTATGCGCAAATATCTTTGTCATTAGAGCGAAGAAAAACTTAAATGAGTCTTATTTCAAGGAAATCGTAAAATTTTCATTCCTTTGTGTGGTTGTTTATATGTTGGTACACAACAGAATGTCCAAAAAGTCTTTGTATGGGGAAATATCTTTGCCAAATTTAATTTTAGGGAAATGAATTGACTCCCTTTTAAAGTAACCTGAACGATTCGAAAGTACATTTTATACCTTTCGGCATGTGGGTGATTCTGTATATGCCTACAGGGTGTCCGAAAAGTCTTTATATGCGCAAATAACTTTGTCATAAGTACGAAGATAAAATTAATAGGGTCGGTTTTCAAGAAAATCGAAAATATTTAAATTACCATGTGTCGTGTTGTGTTGTGTTTTTATGTATGTATACAGGGTGTCCGAAAAGTCTTTGAATGGGCAAATACCTTTGCCTTTCGTACAAATAGTAACTCGATGGTCGGATTTAAAGCAAATCGTAGGTATATATTTGCATTTCTATGTGTACGGATTTATATGTTTGTATACAGGGTGTTGGAAAAGTCTTAGTTTGGAATGGGCAAATACTCCTATTAAATCAAATCAAATCAAATCAAATCAATAAAGCTTTATTGTCGAAAGAAAATCTTATTGACAAAGCATGCTTAAAATTATAAAAAAAAGTCATTACATGGAGACTCTACATAAGTATAAGTACTTAGATAAACATTATTAGGTCGAATTTCAAGTAAATCGAATATATTTGTATTAATATGTGTTTATGCTTGTACGTGTGTATACAGGGTGTCCGAAAAGTCTTATTATTTGCAACTCCTTTTATTAGGACCAAAATAAACTTAATTAAGGCGGATTTCAAGAAAATTGTCTATATTTGTATTACTATGTGTTTATGCTTGTGCGTGTGTATACAGGGTGTCCGAAAAGTCTTATTATTTGCAACTCCTTTTATTAGGACCAAAATAAACTTAATTAAGGCGGATTTCAAGAAAATCGTCTATATTTGTATTACTATGTGTTTATGATTGTACGTGTGTATACAGGGTGCAACTCCTTTTATTAGGACCTAAATAAACTTAATTAAGGCGGATTTCAAGGAAATCGTCTATATTTGTATTACTATGTGTTTATGCTTGTACGTGTGTATACAGGGTGTCCGAAAAGTCTTAGTATTTGCAACTCATTTTAATACGACCAAAATAAACGTAATTAAGGCGGATTTCAAGAAAATCGTCTATATTCCTATTTAAACGTGTGAGTGTTAGATTGAATGTATACAGGGTGTCCAAAAATTCTTGGAATGGGCAAATACTCCTATTAGTACTTAGATAAACTTTATTAGGTCGAATTTCAAGCAAATCAAATATATTTGTATTAATATGTGTTTATGTTTGTATGTATGTATACAGGGTGTCCGAAAAGTATTTTTGTTGGCAAAAATAGTTTCTACGTGTAGGTGTTTGTATGTATGTAGCGATGGGGTCACGAAGGGCGGTCTATTCTCCATCATCAGTCCGAAGGAGTGTGATATCTTCCTTAATACTTGGCCTAGAAACACGAAATTTTCAGGGCATGACAATGATGATATTACCGACCTTATAGAGCCCCCTCGGGGGGCGATTAGGCGGTCTATCCGTACTAGTTTATAGACCGCCTTTCAGGCCGGTCTATATACCTAGCTGTGAGTCAGGAAAATGTATGTCGGTTGACAAATCGTGTTTTTCGGCAATCTCAATTTTTTTTCTCCGAGATGGTTGCAAGTCGAACGTTCAAATTTTCTCGGTTAATAGAGGGATAGTGCGTCTAGCTTCGGTAAAAAATTCAGTTACACAGGGCGTATCGTTTCGTAGCTATTAAACGTCAAAGTCGAAATTTCCGCGATATCGTATGAAATGGATTAGAGGTCGCAAAACTTAATTAAATCGATTTATATTTTCAGAGGTTGTAAAGGACCGGGAGCTTCAGAACCCTATTGAAACTGGGGATATTCGGAAAATGGGAAGTAATTTTTTTGAATTTTTTTATGTCGAAAAATGCCGTTTGCAGACCCCTCTGTGGCACCAAATAACTCGGTCGCCGGAACGTCGGACAGAAAAACGTATTTGAACTTAAAACTAAAGAATCTCAAATACTGTCTTTTTGCAATACATTTACCTATACCTAAAACGACTGGAAATTGGAAAAATTTGGGAAAAACTGGAAATTACGAATTTTCATGCAAATCTTTGACGGTTTTGAATTTTTTGGGGGGTCAAAATGGATCCAAATCGAAATCCCATGAGCCTTATCGGAAAGAGCTCGCCGAAATACGTTACAAACGTATTTTTTAGTTCTTTTATTCCTAATAGGAAAGGAGCAATTGATAATTAAATTTCGATTTTTGACCATTTTTTTCATGACATCTCTACATTCGAAACACTCTGTATCTTTTCCTATCTCATTTCTTCCAACTTTTTCAACGCTATCCCTTGGGGATATAATCAGGCTTTAAAATGAATCCCGAATGGGTTATCCAGGGCCTGATTTAGGGCTCATTTTTTCTGTTTTTTTCCATCAAAATTCATCTTTAAATGGCATTATTATGTATTATTTCTCTTATTTAACAGCTCTTTTTTGGTTTATTTTCTTCCTACATCATCTGAGAACACTCCACACTACTTAAAATTACATATTTTTTCGTTAAAGTTATAAATAAAAAGCTCTTTTAGCATCGGTGCAGGAAAATTTTTAAAAAATGCATATATTAATAGTCTGCCTTGGAAAATCAGTTGAAGCAGCCTATCTTTACGTCGAAATTAAAAAATATGACCTGTCAGAATTATGCAAAAATGTCAATATTTTTAGCGATTTTGGAAAGATCCTGGGCCCTTTTCGGCTTGGAATATACATGGAAAAGACAGAATGGACTTTCTATTTTTAATTATGGTGCATTTCATTGGGCGATTTAAGCACTAAATACCAATTTTTTTTATCTTTCTGAGACCCTGCAAATGGATTTAAAAATCAGTTTATACGGAGAAATGTATTATAATATGAAGGGTCGAAATGTCGCAAAAATGCCAGTTTTTCTTGTGAGATTTTAGGGCTTCTGAACCGTTTTGGGCTTGAAAAATACCGGGCAACGCCACTACAGACCTTCCGGTGTGGATTACGGAACATATAACTTGAAGAATTGGGCATTCAGAACCATTTTTAACTATTTTTCGATGACGGTGCAAAGCTGCATAGAATGGTTTTATTCCATTAGTTAGTGTACGGGGTAAATCACAATGACTGGTCTGATTTAAAATTTGCTTAGGTTTGTTATTATTTGAGAACGGCTTATCTGATTAAATCGAGTGAGGTGGCAATCGAAAGGGAAGGAATTAAGCAATTTTCTTATTTCAAAATAATTTCGACATTTCGTTGGCATGACGACGAACAACTAGCTATTTTCGTTAATTTTTGAGTTGGACAGTTGAAAGTTGATATATGGGAAGAATTCGGTCAATTATTCAAAATTCTATATGTAAAATTTTGATTCGCGTGGTTTCTATAGCAACGATTAAGGATAAAGTTGCCAATTTCTAACTCACGCAAGGCTGATCTGATTGAAACAAGTGAGGTGACAATCGATTGGCAAGGAAGTAAACTATTTTTTTATGTGAAAATAATTTTGACATTTCGTTGCCGTGACGACGAATAATTTGCTATTCCCGGTATTTATTGAGTTGGAGATTGGAAATTTGATATATGGGAAGAATTCGGTCAATCATTTAAAATTATATATGTGTAAATTTTGATTCGCGTGGTTTCCATAGCAACAATTAATGATAAAGTTGACAATTTCTAACTCACGCACGGCTTATCTGATTGAAACGAGTGAGGTGGCAATCGAAAGGGAAGGGAGTAAGCTACTTTGGTATGTAAAAATAATTTTGATTTTCCGTTGCCGTGACGACGAATTATTTGCTATTTCCGTAATGTATTGAGTTGGATAGTTGAAATTTGATATCTGGGAAGAATTCGGTCAATCATTCAAAAATATATCTGTAAAAATCGATTCCCATGGTTTCTATAGCAACGATTAAGGATAAAGTTGACAATTTCTAACTCACGCACGGCTTATCTGATTGAAACGACTGGAGTGGCAATCGAAAGGGAAGGAAGTAAGCTAATTTTTAATTTGAAAATAATTTTGATTTTCCGCTGCCGTGACGACGAATAATTTGCTATTTCCGTAATGTATTGAATTGGATAGTTGAAATTTGATATCTGGGAAGAATTCGGTCAATCGTTCAAAAATATATGTGTAAAAATCGATTCCCATGGTTTCTATAGCAACGATTAAGGATAAAGTTGACAATTTCTAACTCACGCACGGCTTATCTGATTGAAACGACTGAAGTGGCAATCGAAAGGGAAGGAAGTAAGCTACTTTTTTATGTGAAAATAATTTTGATTTTCCGTTGCCGTGACGACGAATAATTTGCTATTTCCGTAATGTATTGAGTTGGATAGTTGAAATTTGATATCTGGGAAAAATTCGGTCAATCATTCAAAAATATATCTGTAAAAATCGATTCCCATGGTTTCTATAGCAACGATTAAGGATAAAGTTGACAATTTCTAACTCACGCACGGCTTATCTGATTGAAACGACTGAAGTGGCAATCGAAAGGGAAGGAAGTAAGCTAATTTTCAATTTGAAAATAATTTTGATTTTCCGCTGCCGTGACGACGAATAATTTGCTATTTCCGTAATGTATTGATTTGGATTGTTGTGTACTATGTGTCGTGTTTGTTGTGTTTGTATGTATGTATAGTACAGGGTGTCCGAAAAGTCTTTGTATGGACAAATACCTTTGCTATTTGTACAAATATAAACTTAATTGTCGGATTTAAAGCAAATCGTATACATTTGCATTTCTATGTGTACGGAGGTATATGTCTGTATACAAGCTGTCCAAAAAGTCATTGTTGGAGCAAATACTCCTAGTAGTACCAGGATACATGTAATTAAACCGGATTTCATGCAAAATCGATTATATTTGTTTTTATATGTGTTGTATATACGTATACAGGGTGTTCGAAAAGTCTTGGTATGGGCAAATACTTCTACTAGTACCGAAATAAACCTAATTAATTCGGATTTTAAGTAAATCGATTATATTCCTATTTAAACGTGTGGGGGTTAGTTTGAATGTATACAGGGTGTCCGAAAAGTCTTGGTATGGGATTCCTATTATTACTTAGATAAACTTTATTAGGTCGGATTTCACGCAAATCGAATACATTTGTATTAATATGTTTATGTTTGTATGTATGTATACAGGGTGTCCGAAAAGTTTTTCGTTGGCAAAAATAGTTTCTACGTGTAGGCGTTTTTATGTATGTAGCGATACGGTTACGAAGGGCGGTCTATTCTCCATCATCAGTCCGAAGGAGTGTGATATCTTCCTTAATATATGGCCTAGAAACACGAAATTTTCAGGGCATGACAATGATGATATTACCGACCTTATAGAGCCCCCTCGGGGGGCGATTAGGCGGTCTATGCACCCTAGTTTTAGAGACCGCCTTTCAGGCCGGTCTCTATACCTAGCTGCCACTCAGGAAAATGTTCGTTGGTTGTCAGATTCTGTTTTTCGCTAATCTCAATTTTTTTTCTCCGAGACGGTTGCAGGTGGAACGTTCAAATTTTCTGGGTTAATAGAGGGATAGGGTATCTAGCTTCGGTAAAAAATTCAGTTATACAGGGTGTATGGTTTCGGAGTTATTAAACGTCAAAGTCGAAATTTCCGCGATTTCGTATGATATCGATTACAGGTCGCAAAAGTTAATTAAATCGATTTAAATTTTCGGAAGTTGTAGAGGACCGGGGTCTTCCGAACCCTATTGAAATTGGCGGTATTCGGAAAATGGGAAGTAATTCTTTTGAATTTTTTTATGTCGAAAAATGCCGTTTGCAGACCCCTTTTTGGCGCTAAATAACTCGGTCGCCGGAACGTCGGTCAGAAAAGCGTATTTGAACATAAAACTAAAGAATCTCAAATACTTTCTTTTTGCAATACATTTACCTATACCTAAAACGACTGGAAATTGGAAAAATTTCGTAAAAAGTGGAAATTACGAATTTTCATGCAAATCTTTGACGGTTTTTAATTTTTTTCGGGGTGAAAATGGATCCAAATCGAAATCCCATGTGCCTTATCGGAAAGAGCTCGCCGAAATACGTTATAAACGTATTTTTTTGTTCCTTCATTCTTAATAGGAAAGGAGCAATCGATAATTAAATTTAGATTTTTTACGATTTTTTTTCATGACATCTCTACATTTGAATCACTCTGTATCTTTTCCTATCTAATTTCTTCCAACTTTTTCAACGCTATCCCTTGGGGATATAATCAGGCTTTAACATGAATCCCGAATGGGTGATCCAGGGCCTGATTTAGGGGGTAAAAACTCATTTTTTCTGTTTTTTTCCATCAAAATTCGTCTTTAAATGGCATTATTATGTATTATTTCTCTTATTTAACAGCTCTTTTTTGGTTTATTTTCTTCCTACATCATCTGAGAACACTCCACACTAATTAAAATGACATATTTTTTCGTTAAAGTTATAAATAAAAAGCTCTTTTAGCATCGGTGCAGGAAAAGTTTTAAAAAATGCATATATTAATAGTCTGCCTTGGAAAATCAGTTGAAGCAGCCTATCTTTACGTCGAAATTAAAAAATATGACCTGTCAGAATTATGCAAAAATGTCAATATTTTTAGTGATTTTGGAAAGATCCTGGGCCCATTTCGGCTTGGAATATACATGGAAAAGACAGAATGGACTTTATATTTTTAATTATGGTGCATTTCATTGGGCGATTTAAGCACTAAATACCAATTTTTTTTATCTTTCTGAGACCCTGCAAATGGATTTAAAAATCAGTTTATGCGGAGAAATGTATTATAATATGAAGGGTCTAAATGTCGCCAAAATGCCAGTTTTTCTTGCGAGAATTTTAGGGTTTCTGGACCGTTTTGGGCTTGAAAAGTACCGGGCAACGCCTCTACAGACCTTCCCGTGTGGATTACGGAGCATATAACTTGAAGAATTGGGCATTCAGAACCATTTTTAACTATTTTTCGATGACGGTGCAAAGCTGCATAGAATGGTTTTATTCCATTAGTTAGTGTACGGGGTAAATCATAATGACTGGTCTGATTTAAAATTTGCTTAGGTTTGTTATTATTTGAGAACGGCTTATCTGATTAAATCGAGTGAGGTGGCAATCGAAAGGGAAGGAATTAAGCAATTTTCTTATTTCAAAATAATTTCGACATTTCGTTGGCATGACGACGAACAACTAGCTATTTTCGTTAATTTTTGAGTTGGACAGTTGAAAGTTGATATATGGGAAGAATTCGGTCAATTATTCAAAATTCTATATGTAAAATTTTGATTCGCATGGTTTCTATAGCAACGATTAAGGATAAAGTTAACAATTTCTAACTCACGCACGGCTTATCTGATTGAAACGAGTGAGGTGGCAATCGATTGGCAAGGAAGTAAGCTACTTTTTTATGTGAAAATAATTTTGACACATCGTTGCCGTGACGACGAACAATTTGCTATTCCCGGTATCTATTGAGTTGGAGATTGGAAATTTGATATATGGGAAGAATTCGGTCAATCATTTAAAATTATATGTGTAAATTTTGATTCGCGTGGTTTCTATAGCAACAATTAATGATAAAGTTGACAATCTCTAACTCACGCACGGCTTATCTGATTGAAACGAGTGAGGTGGCAATCGAAAGGGAAGGGAGTAAGCTACTTTTTTATGCGAAAATAATTTTGATTTTCCGTTGCCGTGACGACGAATAATTTGCGATTTCCCTAAAGTATTGAGTTGGATAGTTGAAATTTGTTATCTGCGAAGAATTCGGTCAATCATTCAAAAATATGTCTGTAAAAATCGATTCGCATGGTTTCTATAGCAACGATTAAGGATAAAGTTAACAAGTTCTAACTCACGCACGGCTTATCTGATTGAAACGACTGAAGTGGCAATCGAAAGGGAAGGAAGTAAGCTACTTTTTTATGTGAAAATAATTTTGATTTTCCGTTGCCGTGACGACGAATAATTTGCTATTTCCGTAATGTATTGAGTTGGATAGTTGAAATTTGATATCTGGGAATAATTCGGGCACTCATTCAAAAATATATCTGTAAAAATCGATTCCCATGGTTGGCATAGCAACGATTAAGGATAAAGTTGACAATTTTTAACTCACGCACGGCTTATCTGATTGAAACGACTGAAGTGGCAATCGAAAGGGAAGGAAGTAAGCTACTTTTTTATGCGAAAATAATTTTGATTTTCCGTTGCCGTGACGACGAATAATTTGCGATTTCCGTAAAGTATTGAGTTGGATAGTTGAAATTTGTTATCTGGGAAGAATTCGGTCAATCATTCAAAAATATATCTGTAAAAATCGATTCCCACGGTTTCTACAGCAACGATTAAGGATAAAGTTGACAATTTCTAACTCACGCACGGCTTATCTGATTGAAACGACTGAAGTGGCAATCGAAAGGGAAGGAAGTAAGCTACATTTTTATGTGAAAATAATTTTGATTTTCCGTTGCCGTGACGACGAATAATTTGCTATTTCCGTAATCTATTGAGTTGGATAGTTGAAATTTGATATCTGGGAAGAATTCGGTCAATCATTCAAAAATATATCTGTAAAAATCGATTCCCATGGTTTCTATAGCAACGATTAAGGATAAAGTTGACAATTTCTAACTCACGCACGGCTTATCTGATTGAAACGACTGAAGTGGCAATCGAAAGGGAAGGAAGTAAGCTACTTTTTTATGAGAAAATAATTCTGATTTTCCGCTGCCGTGACGACGAATAATTTGCTATTTCCGTAATGTATTGATTTGGATAGTTGTGTACTATGTGTCGTGTTTGTTGTGTTTGTATGTGTGTATAGTACAGGGTGTCCGAAAAGTCCTTGTATGGACAAATACCTTTGCTATTTGTACAAATATAAACTTAATTGTCGGATTTAAAGCAAATCGTATACATTTGCATTTCTATGTGTACGGAGGTATATGTCTGTATACAAACTGTCCAAAAAGTCATTGTAGTACCAGGATAAATGTAATTAAACCGGATTTCATGCAAAATCGATTATATTTGTTTTTATATGTGTTGTATATACCTATACAGGGTGTTCGAAAAGTCTTGGAATGGGCAAATACTTCTAATAGTACCGAAATAAACCTAATTAATTCGGATTTTAAGTAAATCGACTATATTCCTATTTAAACGTGTGGGTGTTAGTTTGAATGTATACAGGGTGTCCGAAAAGTCTTGGTATGGGATTCCTATTATTACTTAGATAAACTTTATTAGGTCGGATTTCACGCAAATCGAATACATTTGTATTAATATGTGTTTATGTTTGTATGTATGTATACAGGGTGTCCGAAAAGTTTTTCGTTGGCAAAAAATAGTTTACGTGTAGGCGTTTTTATGTTTGTAGCGATACGGTTACGAAGGGCGGTCTATTCTCCATCATCAGTCCGAAGGAGTGTGATATCTTCCTTAATATATGGCCTAGCAACACGAAATTTTCAGGGCATGACAATGATATTACCGACCTTATAGAGCCCCCTCGGGGGGCGATTAGGCGGTCTATGCACCCTAGTTATAGACCGCGAAGCGGTCTATATACCGAGCCGTTGGTCAGAAACTGTGTGTGTATGTATGGCCGTGCGTATGTTGTCGTCCGTTTCGACATTTTCACCTTTTCAATTTTTTTTCTCGAAAACGTTTGGAGGTGGGGCAATCAAATTTTCTGGGTTAATAGAGGGATAGTGCGACTAGCTTCGGTAAAAAATTCAGTTATACAGGGTGTTCCGTTTCGGAGTTATAAGACGTCAAAGTCGAAATTTCAGCGATTTCCTATGGGATCGATTACAGGTCGCAAAACTTAATTAAATCGATTTAAATTTTTATAGGTTGTAGAGGTCAGGGAGCTTCAGAACCCTATTGAAACTGGCGGTATTCGGAAAATGGGAAGTATTTTTTCTGAATTTTTTTATGTCGAAAAATGCCCTTTGTAGACCCCACTTTGGCACCGAATAAGTCGAAACCGGAACATCGGACAGAAAAACGTATTTGAACTTAAAACTAAAGAATCTCAAATACTTTCTTTTTGCAATACATTTACCTATACCTAAAACGACTGCAAATTGGAAAAATTTGGGAAAAAGTGGATTTTTCATGCAAATTTTTGACGGTTGTCAATTTTTTTGGGGGTCAAAATGGATTCAAATCGAAATCCCATGTACCTTATCGGAAAGACCTCGCCGAACTACGTTATAAACGCATTTTTTGGTTCCTTTATTCTTAATAGGAAAGGAGCAATCGATAATTAAATTTAGATTTTTTACGATTTTTTTCCTGATATCTCTACATTCGAATCACTCTGTATTTTTTCCTATCTAATTTCTTCCAACTTTTTCAACGCTATCCCTTGGGGATATAATCAGGCTTTAAAATGAATCCCGAATGGGTGATCCAGGGCCTGATTTAGGGGGTAAAAACTCATTTTTTCTGTTTTTTTCCATCAAAAATTCATCTTTAAAAGGCATTATTATATATTATTTCTCCGATTTAACAGTTCTTTTTTGGTTTATTTTCATCCCTTATCATCTGAGAACACTTCTAACTAATTAAAATTCCATATTTTTTCGTTAGTTATAAATAAATACCTTTTTTTGCATCGGTGCAGGAAAAATTTTAAAAAGTGCATATAATAAAAGCCGTGCCTTGAAAAAACAATTGAACGGACCCTCTTTACATCGAAATTAAAATATGACCTGTCAAAATGTCATGAAAATAACAGTTTTTGTAGCGATATTGGAAGCTTCCTGGACCGATTTCGGCTTGAAATATACATGGCAAAGGTAAAACGGACTTTATATTTTCAATTACAATACATTTTATTGGACGATTTAAGCATTAAATACGAATTTTTTTAATTTTTCTGAGACCATGTAAAATGCATGTCAAAATCAGTTTCATACGGAGAAATGTATTAAAATATGAAGGGTCGAAATGTCGCAAAAATGCCAGTTTTTCTTGGGAGATTTTATGGTTTCTGAACCGTTTCCGACTTGACAAATACCGGGCAACGCCTCTATAGACCTTCCCGTGTGGATTCCGGAACAAATAATTTGAAGAATTAGTCATTAAATACCAATTTTAACAATTTTTCGATGACGCGGCAAAGCATCATAGAAAGATATTATTCCATTAGGTTATATACGGGGTAAATCACAATGACTGATGATTTAAATTTTGCTTAGATTTGTTATTAATTGAGAACGGCTTATTCGATTGAAAAGAGTGATGTGGCAATTGAAAGGGGAGGAAGTAAGCTATTTTCTTATTCGAAAATAATTTCGACATTTCATTGGCATGACGACGAAAAATTTTCCGATAGGGTGTGATTTAAACGGGCAGCGAAATTTTACAATTTTGACACATCGTAATATACGATTGGCCGGCGAAATGATGGATTGGGCGGTGAAGCTTGATCCTTATAAAAAGTTTTGCATCGTGAAAAAATAGCATTTCAATTCAAAAATTTGATCTAGTACACAGAAGGTGGCTCAAAAATGTAAAAGTCCAGATCCACGTGAAGCTAAAAAGACATAGAATCGTTATTTAAAGGTAAACTGTCACTGCAAATGTACGAGAGTTAATTTTTTTTATGTTAGTGAATTAAGTTTGGAACATACAGGAGGTCCCAAAAATAATATTAATTTTTTATCTTCGTCTTTACAAAAAAAGTATATCTTAGATTGTCACTTATTTTTCCTCATCCCCTGACGTTACTCTACACTGAGAGCAAATGCTGCTTTTGAAATAGTAAAAGATTATACCGAAAAGGAGAAAGAAATTTTGTTTGTTATCCTAATATTATTTGTTATCCTAATATGTATATGCGTATACAGGGTGTCCGAAAAGTCTTGGTATGGGCAAATACCCAATCAAACCTAATTAATTCGGATTTTAAGTAAATCGACTATATTCCTATTTAAACGTGTGAGTGTTAGTTTGAATGTATACAGGGTGTCCAAAAAGTCTTGGTATGGGCAAATACTCCTATTATTACTTAGATAAACTTTATTAGGTCGGATTTCACGCAAGTCGAATATATTTGTATTAATATGTGTTTATGTTTGTATGCATGTATACAGGGTGTCCGAAAAGTCTTTTTGTTCGCAAAAATAGTTTCTACATGTAGGTGTTTGTATGTATGTAGCGATGCGGTTACGAAGGGCGGTCTATTCTCCATCATCAGTCCGAAGGAGTGTGATATCTTCCTTGATACATGGCCTAGCAACACGAAATTTTCAGGGCATGACAATGATGATATTACCGACCTTATAGAGCCGCCTCGTGGGGCGATTAGGCGGTCTATGCAATCTAGTTTAATTTCGACGTAAAGATAGGCTGCTTCAACTGATTTTCCAAGGCAGACTATTAATATATGCATTTTTTAAAATTTTTCCTGCACCGATGCTAAAAGAGCTTCTTATTTATAACTTTAACGAAAAAATATGTAATTTTAATTAGTGTGGAGTGTTCTCAGATGATGTAGGAAGAAAATAAACCAAAAAAGAGCTGTTAAATAAGAGAAATAATACATAATAATGCCACTTAAAGATGAATTTTGATGGAAAAAAACAGAAAAAATGAGTTTTTACCCCCTAAATCAGGCCCTGGATCACCCATTCGGGATTCATTTTAAAGCCTGATTATATCCCCAAGGGATAGCGTTGAAAAAGTTGGAAGAAATTAGATAGGAAAAGATACAGAGTGATTCAAATGTAGAGATGTCATGAAAAAAAATCGTAAAAAATCTAAATTTAATTATCGATTGCTCCTTTCCTATTAAGAATGAAGGGACCAAAAAATACGTTTATAACGTAGTTCGGCGAGGTCTTTCCGATAAGGTACATGGGATTTCGATTTGAATCCATTTTGACCCCCAAAAAAATTAACAACCGTCAAAAATTTGCATTAAAATTCGTAATTTCCAGTTTTTCCCAAATTTTTCCAATTTCCAGTCGTTTTGGGTATAGGTAAATGTATTGCAAAAAGAAAGTATTTGAGATTCTTTTGTTTTATGTTTAAATACGTTTTTCCGTCCGACGTTCCGGCGACCGAGTTATTTGGTGCCAAAGAGGGGTCTGCAAACTGCATTTTTCGACCTAAAAAAATTCAAAAAAAGTACTTCCCATTTCCCGAATACCGCCAGTTTCAATAGGGTTCTGAAGCTCCCGGTCCTCTACAACCTCTGAAAATATAAATCGATTTAATTAAGTTTTGCGACCTGTAATCGATCCCATAGGAATTCGCGGAAATTTCGACTTTGACGTTTTATAACTCCGAAACGGAACACCCTGTGTAACTGAATTTTTTACCGAAACTAGTCGCACTATCCCTCTATTAACCCAGAAAATTTCAACATGCCACCTGCAACCGTCTCGGAGAAAAAAAATCGAGATTGTGGAAAAACCCGATTCCCCAACCGACGAACATTTTCCTGAGTGGCAAGGCGGTATAGAGACCGGCCTGAAAGGCGGTCTCTAACTAGTACGAGTAGACCGCCTAATCGCCCCCTGAGGGGACTCTATAAGGTCGGTAATATCATCATTGTCATGCCCTGAAAATTTCGTGTTTCTAGGCCATGTATTAAGGAAGATATCACACTCCTACGGACTGATGATGCAGAATAGACCGCCCTTCGTAACCATGTCGCTACACACATACAAACACCACACATAGAATCTACTTTTGCCAAAAAAAACTTTGCGGACACCCTGTATATGTACATACAAACATAAACACATATTAATACAAATGTATTCGATTTGCGTGAAATCCGACCTAATAAAGTTTATCTAAGTAATAATAGGAGTATTTGCCCATACCAAGACTTTTTGGACACCCTGTATACATTCAAACTAACAAACACACGTTTAAATAGGAATATAGTCGATTTACTTAAAATCCGATTTAAGTAGGTGTATCTCGGTACTAGTAGAAGTATTTGCCCATACCAAGACTTTTTGGACACCCTGTATACATACTTACAAACATAAACACATATTAATACAAATATATTCGATTTGCTTGAAATTCGACCTAATAAAGTTTATCTAAGTAATAATAGGAGTCCCATACAAAGACTTTTCGGACACCCTGTATACATATATACAACACATTTAAAAACAAATATAATCGATTTGCATGAAATCCGGTTTAGTTACATTTATCCTGGTACTAGGAGTATTTGCTCCAACCAAAACTTTTTGGACAGCCTGTATACAGACATATATCTCCGTACACATATAAATGCAAATATATACGATTTGCTTTAAATCCGACCATTAAGTTTATATTTGTACAAATAGCAAAGGTATTTGTCCATACAAAGACTTTTCGGACACCCTGTACTATACATACAAACATAAAAACAACCGGAAGGAAATAAACCAAAAAAGAACTGTTAAATAACAGAAATAATATATAATAATGCCGAAATTTGCATGACAAATCGTAATTTCCAGTTTTTCCCAAATTTTTCCAATTTCGAGTCGTTTTAGGTATAGGTAAATGTATTGCAAAAAGAAAGTATTTGAGATTCTTTAGTTTTATGTTCCAATACGTTTTTCTGTCCGAGGTTCCGGCGACCGAGTTATTTGGTGCCAAAAAGGGGTCTGCAAACGGCATTTTTCGACATAAAAAAATTCAAAACAATTACTTCCCATTTTCCGAATACCGCCAGTTTCAATAGGGTTCTGAAGCTCCCGGTCCTCTACAACCTCTGAAAATTTAAATTGATTTAATTAAGTTTTGCGACCTGTAATCGATTTCATACGATATCGCGGAAATTTCGACTTTGACGATTTATAACTCCGAAACGGAACAACCTGTATAACTGAATTTTTTACCGAAGCTAGACGCACTATCCGTCTATTAACCCAGAAAATTTGAACGTTCCACTTGCAAACATCTCGGAGAAAAAAAATTGAGATTGCCGAAAAACACGATTTGTCAACCAACATACATTTTCCTGAGGGACAGCTAGGTATATAGACCGGCCTGAAAGGCGGTCTATAACTAGATTGCATAGAGCGCCTAATCGCCCCCGAGGGGGCTCTATAAGCTCGGTAATATCATCATCGTCATGCCCTGAAAGTTTCGTGTTTCTAGGCCATGTATTAAGCAAGATATCACACTCCTACGGACTGATGATGCAGAATAGAGCGCCCTACGTAACCGTATCGCTACATACGTACAAACACATATTACATATAAATACAATATATACGATTTCGCTGAAACCCTACTAAATTAAGCTTGTCATCTTTCGATCGGCTTGGAACCATACATTTGATAACATCATCTTCCTGAAATGGTCGAGCTGGACGAAGATTGGTGGCGAGCCCTTCGGGCACGCCACTGATGTCTCAATGAAAAAAAAATTGTGCATACATATTATGAACGTCGCTTCTTTCAATCTAAAAAGCCGTTCGTGGGTTGTAATTTGTTAACTTTACCCCTAATCGTTGCTATGGCAATCATTAAAATTGAAAATTGCAAAAATATTTTTCCATGATTGACCGAATTCTACTTAGATGCGAAATTTCTACTCTGCAACTCAATAAATAACGGAGAAATCAAATTGATCGTCGTCATGACTACCAAAAATCGAAATTATTTTCAAATTAAAAAGTAGTTTACTTCCATCCCTTTCGATAGCCACCTCACTCGTTCCAATCGCAGAAGGCGTCCGCGAGTTATAAATTGTCAACTTTATCCTTAATCGTTGCTATGCCAACCATGGGAATCGATTTTTCCAGATATAATTTTGAATGAGTGACCGAATTCTTCCGAGATATCAGTTTTCAACTTTCCGACACAATAAATAACGAAAATAGCAAATTGTTCATCGTCCCGGCAACGAAATGTCAAAATTATTTTCACATAAAAAAGTAGTGTACTTTCTAACATTTCGATCGTCACTTTACTGGTTTCAATCAGATAAGCCGTTCGCGAGTTAAAAATGATCAACTTTATGCTCAATCGTTGCTATGGTAATCATCGGAATCAAAATTTATAAAAATATTTTTGAATGATTGACCGAATTCTACCCAGATATCAAATTTCAACTCTAAAACACAATAAATAATGGAAATAGCAAACTGTTCGTCGTCATGGCAACGAAATGTCAAAATTATTTTCACATAAAAAAGTAGCTTACTTCGTTCCCTTTCGATTGCCACCTCACTCGTTTCAATCAGATCAGCCGTACGTGAGTTAGAAATGGTCAACTTTATCCTTAATCGTTGCTACAGAAAGCATGCAAATCAAAATTTACACATATAATTTTCAATGATTGACCGAATTCTTCCCATATATCAAATTTCAGCTCTCTAACTCAATAAATATCGGAAATAGCAAATTTTTCGTCGTCATGCCAACGAAATGTCGAAATTATTTTCAAATAAAATAGCTTACTTCCTCCTCTTTTCAATCGAATAATCCGTTCTCAATTAATAACAAATCTAAGCAAAATTTAAATCAGACCCGTCATTGTGATTTACCCCGTATACTACCTCATGGAATAGCCTTTCTATGATGCTTCGCCGCGTCATCGAAAAATTGTTAAAATTGGTATTTAATGACTAATTCTTCAAATTATATGTTCCGAAATCCACACGGGAAGGTCTATAGAGGCCTTGCCCCGTATTTTTCAAGTCGAAAACGGTTCAGAAACCCTAAAATCTCGCAAGGAAAACTGACATTTTTGCGACATTTCGACCATTCATATTTTAATACATTTCTCCGTATGAAACTGATTTTGACATGCATTTGCATGGTCTGAGAAAAATTAAAAAAATTCGTATTTAATGCTTAAATCGTCCAATGAAATGTATTGTAAATAAAAATATAATGTCCGTTTTAGCTTTGCCATGTATATTTCAAGCCGAAATCGGTCCGGGAAACTTCCAATATCGCTACAAAAACTGTTATTTTCATGACATTTTGACAGGTCATATTTTAATTTCGATGTAAAGAGTTTCATTTGTTTTGTCAAGGCACGGCTTTTAATATATGCACTTTTTAAAATTTTTCCTGCACCGATGCAAAAAAAGGTATTTATTTATAACTTTAACGAAAAAATATGTAATTTTAATTAGTGTGGAGTGTTCTCAGATGATGTAGGAAGAAAATAAACCAAAAAAGAGCTGTTAAATAAGAGAAATTATACATAATAATGCCATTTAAAGATTAATTTTGATGGAAAAAAAACAGAAAAAATGAGTTTTTACCCCCTAAATCAGGCCCTGGATCACCCATTCGGGATTCATTTTAAAGCCTGATTATATCCCCAAGGGATAGCGTTGAAAAAGTTGGAGGAAATTAGATAGGAAAAGATACAGAGTGTTTCGAATGTAGAGATGTCATGAAAAAAAATGGTCAAAAATCGAAATTTAATTATCAATTGCTCCTTTCCTATTAGGAACAGAAGATCTAAAAAATACGTTTGTAACGTATTTCGGCGAGCTCTTTCCGATAAGGCTCATGGGATTTCGATTTGGATCCATTTTGACCCCCCAAAAAATTCAAAACCGTCAAAGATTTGCATGAAAATTCGTAATTTCCAGATTTTCCCAAATTTTTCCAATTTCCAGTCGTTTTAGGTATAGGTAAATGTATTGCAAAAAGAAAGTATTTGAGATTCTTTAGTTTTAAGTTCAAATACGTTTTTCTGTCCGAGGTTCCGGCGACCGAGTTATTTGGTGCCAAATAGGGGTCTGTAAACGGCATTTTTCGACATAAAACAATTCAAAACAATTACTTCCCATTTTCTGAATACCGCCAGTTTCAATAGGGCTCTGAAGCTCCCGGTCCTCTACAACCTCTGAAAATTTAAATCGATTTAATTAAGCTTTGCGACCTGTAATCGATCCCATAGGAATTCGCGGAAATTTCGACTTTGGCGTTTTATAACTCCGAAACGGAACACCCTGTATAGCTGAATTTTTTATCGAAGCTAGACGCACTATCCCTCTATTAACCCAGAAAATTTGAACGTTCTACCTGCAACCGTCTCGGAGAAAAAAAATTGAGATTGTCGAAAAACCCGATTCCCCAACCGACGAACATTTTCCTGAGTGGCAAGTCGGTATATAGAGCGGCCTGAAAGGCGCTATATAACTAGTACGGGTAGACCGCCTAATCGCCCCCCGAGGGGGCTCTATAAGGTCGGTAATATCATCATTGTTACGCCCTGAAAATTTCGTGTTGCTAGAGCATGTATTAAGGAAGATATCACACTCCTTCGGACTGATGATGCAGAATAGACCGCCCTTCATAACCGTGTCGCGTCACACATACAAACACCACACGTAGAAACTATTTTTGTCAACAAAACACTTTTCGGACATCCTGTATACATACATACAAACATAAACACATATTAATACAAATGTATTCGATTTGCGTGAAATCCGACCTAATAAAGTTTATCTAAGTAATAATATGAGAATTTGCCCATACCAAGACTTTTCGGACACCCTGTATACATTCAAACTAACACCCACACGTTTAAATAGGAATATAGTCGATTAACTTAAAATCCGAATTAGGTAGGTTTATCTCGGTACTACTAGAAGTATTTGCCCATACCAAGACTTTTCGGACACCCTGTATACATACATACAAAGGTAAACACATATTAATACAAATATATTCGATTTGCGTGAAATCCGACCTAATAAAGTTTATCTAAGTAATAATAGGAGTATTTGCCCATACCAAGACTTTTTGGACACCCTGTATACATTCAAACTAACACCCACAAGTTTAAATAGGAATATAGTCGATTTACTTAAAATCCGAATTAAGTAGGTTTATCTCAGTACTAGTAGAAGTATTTGCCCATACCAAGTCTTTTCGGACACCCTGTATACATACATACAAACATAAACACATATTAATACAAATATAATATTCGATTTGCGTGAAATCCGACATAATAAAGTTTATCTAAGTAATAATAGGAGTATTTGCCCATACCACGACTTTTCGGACACCCTGTATACATTCAAACTAACACCCACACGTTTAAATACGAATATAGTCGATTTACTTAAAATCCGAATTAAGTAGGTTTATCTCGGTACTACTAGAAGTATTTGCCCATACCAAGACTTTTCTGACACCCTGTATACATACATACAAAGATAAACACATATTAATACAAATATATTCGATTTGCGTGAAATCCGACCTAATAAAGTTTATCTAAGTAATAATAGGAGTATTTGCCCATACCAAGACTTTTTGGACACCCTGTATACATTCAAACTAACACCCACACGTTTAAATAGGAATATAGTCGATATACTTAAAATCCGAATTAACTAGGTTTATCTCGGTACTAGTAGAAGTATTTGCCCATACCAAGTCTTTTCGGACACCCTGTATACATACATACAAACATAAACACATATTATTACAAATATATTCGATTTGCGTGAAATCCGACTTAGGTACTTAGATAAGCTTTATTAGTAAAGTTTATCTAAGTACTAATAGGAGTATTTGGCCATACCAAGATTTTTGGACACCCTGTATACATTCACACTAAGACCCACACGTTTAAATAGGAATATAGTCGATTTACGTAAAATTCCACCTAATTAAATTTATCTTGGTACCTACTAGTAGAAATATTTGCCCATACTAAGACTTTTCGGACACCCTGTATTCGTATATACAACACAAATAAAAACAAATATAATCGATTTGCCTGAAATTCGGTTTAATTACATTTATCCTGGTGCTACTAGGAGTATTTGCTCCAACCAAGACTTTTTGGACAGCCTGTATACAGACATATATGTAAATCCGTACACATGGAAATGGAAATATATACGATTTGCTTTAAATCCGACAATTAAGTTTATATTTGTACAAATAGCAAAGGTATTTGCCCATACAAACTTTTGTACTTTTCGGACACCCTGTAGACATATATACAATCACGCACATGCTGGAAGATATAAAATGTATTTTCGAATTGTTCTGGTTACTTTAAAACGATCCGAATCAATTCATTTCCCTAAAATTAAATTAAAATGATTTAATAATAATTAATATATTGCCCCAAAGGTATACCCGCTCATGCTTAGGAATTATTTTATATATTATAACTTTATAACAAATATTTGGATGCCACTGAGCGCAATATTAGAATCTTCATTGATGTCTTGTAGCGTCATCGGAAAGTCGATAAAATTGGTTTTTAAAGCCAAATTTATCAAATGAAATGTCTTTCTACATAAAGTATAAGGTCCCTAAATCCCTTGCCATGTAAATTTGAAGCCGAAGTTGGTCCAGAGTCGTTCCTATTTCGCATCAAAATGCTGACATTTTAGCCAAATTGTGACATTTCATACATTATAATAATTATTAAATTAATACATTTTCCCGTATAGAAATTGATTTTTATAATGCAATGTAGGGTCAACAAAAATTTCAAAAAAATGATATTTAATGCCCATCTCGTGCTACGAAATGGTCAGGAATAGATAAAAAAACGTCCATTCTATCAATTCCATGTATATTCCAAGCCGAAACTGGCTCAGGATCTTTAAAATATCGCTAGGAAAACTGGATATTTTGACAGCTCATATTTAACTTCGATCTAAAGCGTCACCAGTTCAATTGTTTTTTTCATGGCATGGTTTAATATTCGCGGTTTTTAAAATTTTTCTGCGCCGAAGGCAGAAAACCTATTTATTTATAACTTTAACACAAAAATATTTAGTTTTAATTAGTTAGCAGTGTTCTCAGATAATGACGGAAGAAAATAAATCAAAAAAGGGCTGTTAAATAAGAGAAATTATACATAATAACGCCATTTAAAGCTGAATTTTGATGGAAAAAAACAGAAAAAATGTGTTTTTACCCCCTAAATCTGCCCCTGCATCACCCATTCGGGATTCATTTTAAAGCCTGATTATATCCCCAAGGGATAGCGTTGAAAAAGTTGGAAGAAATTAGATAGGAAAAGATACAGAGTGATTCGAATGTAGAGATGTCATGAAAAAAAATGGTTAAAAACCGAAATTTAATTATCGATTGCTCCTTTCCTATTAAGAATTAAGGAACCAAAAAATATGAAAATTACGTAGTTCGGCGAGGTCTTTAGGATAAGGTACATGGGATTTCGAGTTGGATACATTTTGTCCCGAAAAAAATTGACAACCGTCAAAGATTTGCATGAAAAATGGTTATTTTCAGTTTTTCCCAAATTTTTTCAATTTCCAGTCGTTTTAGGTATAGGTAAATGTATTGCAAAAAGAAATTATTTGAGATTCTTTAGTTTTATGTTCAAATACGTTTTTCTGTCCTATGTTCCGGTTTCGACTTATTCAGTGCCAAAGTGGGGTCTACAAAGGGCATTTTTCGACATAAAAAAATTCAAAAAAATTACTTCCCATTTTCCGAATACCGCCAGTTTCAATAGGGTTCTGAAGCTCCCGGACCTCTACAACCTCCGAAAATTTAAATCGATTTAATTAAGTTTTGCGACCTGTAATCGATCCCATAGGAAATCGCTGAAATTTCGACTTTGACGTTTTATAACTCCGAAACGGAACACCCTGTATAACTGAATTTTTTACCGAAGCTAGTCGCACTATCCCTCTATTAACCCAGAAAATTTGGTTGCTGCCCCTCTAACCATTTTCGAGAAAAAAAATTGAAAAGGTGAAAATGTCGAAACGGACAACCGACGCACATACACACACACATTTTTCTGACCAAGCAGGGGTATAGAGACCGTCCCGGAACGGGCGGTCTCTAACTAGTACGGGTAGACCGCCTAATCGCCCCCCGAGGGGGCTCTATAAGGTCGGTAATATCATCATTGTCATGCCCTGAAAATTTCGTGTTGCTAGGCCATATATTAAGGACGATATCACACTCCTTCGGACTGATGATGGAGAATAGACCGCCCTTCGTAACCGCATCGCTACATACATACAAACACCACACGTAGAAACTATGTTTGCCAACAAAAGCTTTTCGGACACCCTGTATACATACATACAAACATAAACACATATTAATACAAATGTATTCGATTTGCGTGAAATCCGACCTAATAAAGTTTATCTAAGTAATAATAGGAGTATTTGCCCATACCAAGACTTTTTGGACACACTGTATACATACATACAAACATAAACACATATTAATACAAATATATTCGATTGGCGTGAAATCCGACCTAATAAAGTTCATCTAAGTAATAATAGGAGTATTTGCCCATACCAAGACATTTTGGACACCCTGTATACATTCAAACTAACACCCACACGTTTAAATACGAATATAGTCGATTTACTTAAAATCCGGATTAAGTAGGTTTATCTCGGTACTAGTACAAGGATTTGCCCATACCAAGACTTTTCGGACACCCTGTATACACACATACAAACATAAACACATATTAATACAAATATATTCTATTGGCGTGAAATCCGACCTAATAAAGTTCATCTAAGTAATAATAGGAGTATTTGCCCATACCAAGACATTTTGGACACCCTGTATACATTCAAACTAACACCCAAACGTTTAAATAGGAATATAGTCGATTTACGTAAAATCTGAATTAAGTAGGTTTATCTCGGTACTAGTAGAAGTATTTGCCCATACCAAGACTTTTCGGATACCCTGTATACATACATACAAACATAAACACATATTAATACAAATATATTCGATTTGTTTGAAATTCGACCTAAACCTAAAGTTTATCTAAATAATAATAGGAGTATTTGCTCATACAAGACTTTTTGGACACCCTGTATACATTCAAACTAACACCCACACGTTTAAATAGGAATATAGTCGATTTACTTAAAATCCTAATTAATTAGGTTTATCTCGGTTGTAGTAGAAGTATTTGCCCATACCAAGACTTTTCGGACACCCTGTATATGTATATACAACACATATAAAAACAAATATAACCGATTTGCATGAAATCCGGATTAATTACATTTATACAGGTACTACTAGGAGTATTTGCTCAAACCAACAGTTATTGGACAGCCTGTATACAGACATATATTTCCGTACACATAGAAATGCAAATATATACGATTTGCTTTAAATCCGACAATTAAGTTTATAGTTGTACAAATAGCAAAGGAATTTGTCCATACAAAGACTTTTCGGACATCCTGTACTGTACATACATACAAACACAACAAACACGACACAGTAATTTAAATATTTTATATTTTTATATTTTTGCGATTGAAAACCGGCTCAATTACGTTTATATTCGTACTAATTGCAAAGATGTTTGCGCATACAAAGACATTTTGGACATTCTGTATACATACCAACATATAAACAGCCACACAAAGGAATAAAAAATTTACGTTTTCCTTGAAATAAGACTCATTTAAGTTTTTCTTCTTTCTAATGACAAAGATATTTGCGCATACAAAGACTTTTTGGACATTCTGTATACATACAAACATAAACAACCACACAAAGGAATAAAAAATTTACGATTTCCTTGAAATAAGGCTCAATTATTCTTCTCTTCTTGCTAATGACAAAGATATTTGCGCATACACATACTTTTCGGACACCCTGTAAACATATGTACACTTTAAAACGATCCGAATCAAGTCATTTCCCTAAAATTAAATTAAAATGATTCAATAATAATTAATATATTGTCCCAAAGGTATACACGCTCATGGTTATAAAATAAAAATGCATATTTCTGGATTTTTTCGAAGCCACTGAGCTCCATATTAGAATCTTCAATGATGCTTCGTAGCGTCATAGGAAAATCGATTAAAATGGTATTTAATCGGTATATTATGAAATGAAATGTCTTTCTACTGAAAGTATAAGGTCCCTAATTCCCTTGCCCGGACAATTTCAAGCCGAAGTTGGTCGAGACTGTTTCCAATCTCCCAAGAAAAACTGGCATTTTTGCGACATTTAGACACATATTTTAATACGTTTTTCCGTATAAAACTGATTTTGACATGCATTTGCATGGTCTGAGAAAAATTAAAAAAATTCGTATTTAATGCTTAAATCGTCCAATGAAATGTATTGTAAATAAAAATATAAATCCAGTTTTACCGTTGCCATGTATATTTCAAGCCGAAATCGGTCCAGGAAGCTTCCAATATCGCTACAAAAACTGTTATTTTCATGACATTTTGACAGGTCATATTTTAATTTCGATGTAAAGAGGGTCAGTTTCATTTGTTTTGTCAAGGCACGGCTTTTAATATATGCACTTTTTAAAATTTTTCCATGAAAAAACATCGTAAAAAATCTAAATTTAATTATCGATTGCTCCTTTCCTATTAAGAATGAAGGAACCAAAAAATACGTTTATAACGTCGTTCGGCGAGGTCTTTCCGATAAGGTACATGGGATTTCGATTTGAATCCATTTTGACCCCCAAAAAATTGACAACCGTCAAAAATTTGCATGAAAAATCGTAATTTCCACTTTTTCCCAAATTTTTCCAATTTCCGGTCGTTTTAGGTATAGGTAAATGTATTGCACAAAGAAAGTATTTGAGATTCTTTAGTTTTAAGTTCAAATACGTTTTTCTGTCCGATGTTCCGGTTTCGACTTATTCGGTGCCAAAGTGGGGTCTACAAAGGACATTTTTCGACATAAAAAAATTCAAAAAAATTACTTCCCATTTTCCGAATATCGCCAGTTTCAATAGGGTTCTGAAGCTCCCTGACCTCTACAACCTATAAAAATTTAAATCGATTTAATTAAGTTTTGCGACCTGTAATCGATCCCATAGGAAATCGCTGAAATTTCGACTTTGACGTTTCATAACTCCGAAACGGAACACCCTGTATAAATGAACTTTTTACCGAAGCTAGTCGCACTATCCCTCTATTAACCCAGAAAATTTGATTGCCCCACCTCCAACCGTTTTCGAGAAAAAAAATTGAAAAGGTGAAAATGTCGAAACGGACGACAACATACGCACGGCCATACATACACACACACATTTTCTGACCAAGCAGGGGGTATATAGACCGCTCGGCGGGCGGTCTATAACTAGATTGCGTAGACCGCCTAATCGCCCCCCCCCCCGAGGGGGCTCTATAAGGTCGGTAATATCATCATTGTCATGCCCTGATAATTTCGTGTTGCTAGAGCATGTATTAAGGAAGATATCACACTCCTACGGACTGATGATGCAGAATAGACCGCCCTTCGTAACCGTATCGCTACATACATACAAACACATATTACATATAAATACAATATGTACGATTTCGCTGAAACCCTACTAAATTAAACTTGTCATCTTTCGATCGGCTTTGAACCATACATTAGATTACATCATCTTCCTGAAATGGTCGAGCTGGATGAAGATTGGTGGCGAGCCCTTCGGGCACGCACTGATGTCTCTATGGAAAAAAATTGTGCATACATATTATGAACGTCGCTTCTTTCAATCTAAGAAGCCGTTCGCGAGTTGTAAGTTGTTAACTTTACCCCTAATCGTTGCTATGGCAATCATTAAAATTGAAAATTGCAAAAATATTTTTCAATGATTGACCGAATTCTACTTAGATGCGAAATTTCTACTCTGCAACTCAATAAATAACGGAGAAATCAAATTGATCGTCGTCATGACTACCAAAATTCGAAATTATTTTCAAATAAAAAAGTAGTTTACTTCCATCCCTTTCGATAGCCACCTCACTCGTTCCAATCGCAGAAGGCGTCCGCGAGTTATAAATTGTCAACTTTATCCTTAATCGTTGCTATGCCAACCATGGGAATCGATTTTTCCAGATATATTTTTGAATGAGTGACCGAATTCTTCCGAGATATCAGTTTTCAACTTTCCAACTCAATAAATATCGAAAATAGCAAATTGTTCATCGTCCCGGCAACGAAATGTCAAAATTATTTTCACATAAAAAAGTAGTGTACTTTCTAACATTTCGATCGTCACTTTACTGGTTTCAATCAGATAAGCCGTTCGCGAGTTAAAAATGATCAACTTTATGCTCAATCGTTGCTATGGTAACCATCGGAATCAAAATTTATAAAAATATTTTTGAATGATTGACCGAATTCTACCCAGATATCAAATTTCAACTCTAAAACTCAATAAATAATGGAAATAGCAAACTGTTCGTCGTCATGGCAACGAAATGTCAAAATTATTTTCACATAAAAAAGTAGCTCACTTCGTTCCCTTTCGATTGCCACCTCACTCGTTTCAATCAGATCAGCCGTACGTGAGTTAGAAATTGTCAACTTTATCCTTAATCGTTGCTATAGAAACCATGCGAATCAAAATTTACACATATAATTTTGAATGATTGACCGAATTCTTCCCATATATCAAATTTCAGCTCTCTAACTCAATAAATATCGGAAATAGCAAATTTTTCATCGTCATGCCAACGAAATGTCGAAATTATTTTCAAATAAAATAGCTTACTTCCTCCCCTTTCGATTGCCACATCACTCTTTTCAATCGAATAATCTGTTCTCAATTAATAACAAATCTAAGCAAAATTTAAATCAGACCCGTCATTGTGATTTACCCCGTATACTACCTCATGGAATAGCCTTTCTATGATGCTTCGCCGCGTCATCGAAAAATTGTTAAAATTGGTATTTAATGACTAATTCTTCAAATTATATGTTCCGAAATCCACACGGGAAGGTCTATAGCGGCATTGCCCAGTATTTTTCAAGTCGAAAACGGTTCAGAAACCCTAAAATCTCGCAAGGAAAACTGACATTTTTGCGACATTTCGACCCTTCATATTTTAATACATTTATCCGTACGAAACTGATTTTGACATGCATTTGCATGGTCTGAGAAAAATTTAAAAAATTCGTATTTAATGCTTAAATCGTCCAATGAAATGTATTGTAACTAAAAATACAAAGTCGGTTTTACCTTTGGCATGTATATTTCAAGCCGAAATCGGTCCAGGAAGCTTCCAATATCGCCACAAAAACTGTTATTTTCATGACATTTTGACAGGTCATATTTTAATTTCGATGTAAAGAGGGTCAGTTTCATTTGTTTTGTCAAGGCACGGCTTTTAATATATGCACTTTTTAAAATTTTTCCTGCACCGATGCAAAAAAAGGTATTTATTTATAACTTTAACGAAAAAATATGGAATTTTAATTAGTTAGAAGTGTTCTCAGATGATAAGGGATGAAAATAAACCAAAAAAGAACTGTTAAATCGGAGAAATAATAAATAATAATGCCTTTTAAAGATGAATTTTGATGGAAAAAAACAGAAAAAACGGGTTTTTACCCCCTAAATCTGGCCCAGGATCACCCATTCGGGATTCGTTTTAAAGCCTGATTATATCCCCAAGGGATAGCGTTGAAAAAGTTAGAAGAAATTAGATAGGAAAAAATACAGAGTGATTCGAATATAGAGATGTCATGAAAAAAAATCGTAAAAGATCTAAATTTAATTATCGATTGCTCCTTTCCTATTAAGAATGAAGGAACCAAAAAATACGTTTATAACGTAGTTCGGCGAGGTCTTTCCGATAAGGTACATGGGATTTCGATTTGAATCCATTTTGACCCCCAAAAAAATTGACAACCGTCGAAAATTTGCATGAAAAATCGTAATTTCCACTTTTTCCCAAATTTTTCCAAATTTCCAGTCATTTTAGGTATAGGTAAATGTATTGCAAAAAGAAAGTATTTGAGATTCTTTAGTTTTAAGTTCAAATACGTTTTTCTGTCCGAGGTTCCAGCGACCGAGTTATTTGGTGCCAAAGAGGGGTCTGCAAACGGCATTTTTCGACAAAAAAAAATTCAAAAAAATTACTTCCCATTTTCCGAATACCGCCAGTTTCAATAGGGTTCTGAAGCTCCCGGTCCTCTACAACCTCTGAAAATATAAATCGATTTAATTAAGTTTTGCGACCTGTAATCGATCCCATAGGAATTCGCGGAAATTTCGGCTTTGACGTTTAATAACTCCGAAACGGAACACCCTGTATAGCTGAATTTTTTATCGAAGCTAGACGCACTATCCCTCTATTAACCCAGAAAATTTGAATGTTCCACCTGCAACCATCTCGGAGAAAAAAAATTGAGATTGTCGAAAAACACGATTACTCAACCGGCGAACATTTTTCTGACCAAGAGCTCGGTATATAGAGCGGCCTGAAAGGCGCTCTATAACTAGGGTGCATAAACCGCCTAATCGCCCCCCGAGGGGGCTCTATAAGGTCGGTAATACCATCATTGTCATGCCCTGAAAATTTCGTGTTTCTAGGCCATGTATTAAGGAAGATATCACACTCCTTCGGACTGATGATGGGGAATAGACCGCCCTTCGTAACCGTATCGCTATATACATACCAACACCTATTACATATAAATACAATATACATATACGATTTCGCTGAAACCCTACTAAATTAAGCTTGTCATCTTTCGATCGGCTTGGAACCATACATTAGATAACATCATCTTCCTGAAATGGTCGCCTGAATCGTTGCTATGGCAATCATTAAAACTGAAAATTGCAAAAATATTTTTCAATGATTGACCGAATTCTACTTAGATGCGAAATTTCTACTCTGCAACTCAATAAATAACGGTGAAATCAAATTGATCGTCGTCATGACAACCAAAAATAGAAATTATTTTCAAATAAAAAAGTAGTTTACTTCCATCCTTTTCGATAGCCACCTCACTCGTTCCAATCGCAGAAGGTGTCCGCGAGTTATAAATTGTCAACTTTATCCTTAATCGTTGCTATGCCAACCATGAGAATCGATTTTTCCAGATATATTTTTGAATGATTGACCGAATTCGTCCGAGATATCAGTTTTCAACTTTCCAACTCAATAAATAACGAAAATAGCAAATTGTTCATCGTCCCGGCAACGAAATGTCAAAATAATTTTCACATAAAAAAGTAGTATACTTTCTAACATTTCGATCGTCACTTTACTCGTTTCAATCAGATAAGCCGTTCGCGAGTTAAAAATGATCAACTTTATGCTCAATCGTTGCTATGGTAATCATCGGAATCAAAATTTATAAAAATATTTTTGAATGATTGACCGAATTCTACCCAGATATCAAATTTCAACTCTAAAACTCAATAAATAATGGAAATAGCAAACTGTTCGTCGTCATGGCAACGAAATGTCAAAATTATTTTCACATAAAAAAGTAGCTTACTTCGTTCCCTTTCGATTGCCACCTCACTCGTTTCAATCAGATCAGCCGTACGTGAGTTAGAAATTGTCAACTTTATCAATCGTTGCTATAGAAACCATGCGAATCAAAATTTACACATATAATTTTGAATGATTGACCGAATTCTTCCCATATATCAAATTTCAGCTCTCTAACTCAATAAATATCGGAAATTGCAAATTTTTCGTCGTCATGCCAACGAAATGTCGAAATTATTTTCAAATAAAATAGATCACTTCCTCCCCTTTCGGTTGCCACATCACTCTTTTCAATCGAATAATCCGTTCTCAATTAATAACAAATCTAAGCAAAATTTAAATCAGACCCGTCATTGTGATTTACCCCGTATACTACCTCATGGAATAGCCTTTCTATGATGCGTTAAAATTGGTATTTAATGACTAATTCTTCAAATTATATGTTCCAAAATCCACACGGGAAGGTCTATAGAGGCCTTGCCCAGTATTTTTCAAGTCGAAAACGGTTCAAAAACCCTAAAATCTCGCAAGGAAAACTGACATTTTTGCGACATTTCGACCCTTCATATTTTAATACATTTCTCCGTATGAAACCGATTTTGACATGCATTTGCATGGTCTGAGAAAAATTTAAAAAATTCGTATTTAATGCTTAAATCGTCCAATGAAATGTATTGTAATTAAAAAGAAACATAAGAAATTGAATAAGTTCGTCAATTTTGAAGATATCGAGATCATTTGTTTTTTGTTTGACAAGTTAAGTGAAAGACTATTAAATGATGTTGAAGTTACTCGATATTTCTGAAATAGGAAACTTCCTAATTGAACAAACTCTTAAAACTATTGAAGTGCAAAATGCAATAACATATCAATATTTTCTTATTCACTTTGCATTTTTACAAATAACTACGACTAATCAAGTATACGGTATTCTAGAGAGAATAGAAATAGCTATAAGCTTTTCCAAATTAAATACTTTTCATAATTCAGTGATAGAACCAACTGAATTGTTAGAAGAAATAAAACTTATGAACAAAAATTTAATTAACAAAAAATTGCCTTTTGAGCTCAAAATAGAAAACATATTGCTTTTTGAAAAAAACTATTACAATAAAAAGTTATTTTAAACAAAATAAAATAGTTTTTATACCAGAAGTACCAATAGTGGAAAATGAAGGTTATGATTACTATCACTTATATGCCCTTCCTGTAAAGCAAAATAATACTTTCAGCCCCATACAGAATAAAGAAGAAGATGCCCCTTGTGAGGTCCAACTTTTGAGTCTTTCTCAAAATTTATCAAACTGTCAACTAATTCCAGTGGACATTACAGATGTCAAAGTCCAAAAGGTCGAAAATAGCAAATGGATTTTTGTCTCTCCCGGTATATCAATATTAAAACAAAAATGCGACAACGATCGCGAAAATAAACAAATTAAAGAAACATTTTTAATTGAAATAAATTTAAATTGTGCAGTGCAAGTCGGTAAATTACAAATAAAAAGTTTTCAGAGTGCTCGAAATGACTTTAAACTTATTGAACTGCCGAAATTAAAATTTAATGATACAATATATTTAAAAGACTCTGAAACAAACTTAAAACCATTAAAAATTAATACTGTAAATTTAGATGAACTAAGAAATGTTAAAAACACGTTAGTCACACAGAAACAAAAATTAGACTTAATTTCTAATAAAGACATTTATGGGCCACATAATTCAAGTAATGTTTGGATAATAATAATTTATTTGCTAATTACAGCTTTCATCATAGTATCTGCTGTCATTTATTCCAAAAAATTAGTAAGAAGAATCCAAAAACCGACTGCTGAAGAAATAGAAGTATAAGAAGTCCCGACTGTTCCAAGAGAAGTCCGACTTCCCAATCCAGGTGTTACCCCCCGGATTTCCCTCTAAGGGTGGAGGAGTTATGTGAACACCAGTACCCCAAGATTCCCATAGAAGCTGCAACATCAGCATTATTCTTATCTCATGTAAAAGATTATAAATATATGTAACACGTTTATTTTTCAGGCTTTATTGTTAAAACTTTCGTAGTATAAAGAATAAAGTTCTCTTTTCAAAAATTTCTGTTTTTTTAAAAAGTTGCCTGTTCGAACCAAAAAGTTAAATATCAGATGCAAAATAAAAGAAGAATTTAATATACAAGTTTGCTACAAATGTTATAGCTATGGACACAAAGCTGTGTGATAAAACCAAATTTGCTCTTTTTGTGCTGGTAACCATACTTTGTGGAAATGTCAAGAAAAAAGTCCATTATGTAATAACTGTAAAAATTATAATGAAAAATATAATTCTAACATATCCTATAAGCACGAGGCAATTAGTGTAGATTGTCCGTTACATCAAAAAAAATTGAGAAAAGTAAAGAAAATATTAATTACTCTTAATTATGAACAATTTAAATAATAGGAATATTAGTAAACAAACAGTGGCGGCTCAACAGTAGGGTCAAATGGTCATTGACCCCCCAAATAATTAAAACATACTTTACATGTTTCCTAATTTAACTAATTTAAAACCACAAACTACCTAAAACGCTACAGTCGTGTCATGACATGCAGTGGCGCAGCCAGGAATACGCTCGGGGGGGGGGGGGGGGGGGTTGGTTTGGTTGACAAAAAAATTTGACAAATATTGCTTTATTTTCGTTAGATTTAGATGGATATTGTATAATCTTTAGGCCTTTGGGGGGGGGGGGGTTAACGCCATTAGTGGTTTTGTTTATTTATTTACAGTTTTTATTTAATAGGTAGTTGTTACAGTATACCAATTGTTAAAATGTCGTCGGATCGGTGTGTTATCTGTGAGATTATAGTTATAAAAGAAAATGGTTTGTCACACGAAAAACGTTTGGAATTTAAAGAGCGTGGACGGCCCTTGCCTGAACTAACTTTAAAACAAGTGACCCAGGACAAAAATAAAAGTGTAAATAGATACTTTAAAAAAACGATGTATGATTTGTGTGATTTTATATGTAGTTGCAAAGACAAGAACGTATTTTTTTGCTTTCCTTGTTTGTTGTTTTCATCTTCGGGCGATATATGGAGTAAAACAGGGGTGAATGATTTAAAACATTTAAAGGAAAAAATTAAAAAACACACCTTAGCCGCCGAACATATTAAGTGTATGGTGAGTTTTTCGGCACTTGGTAGAGTGGATATCCGACTACAACTTGACAGTGCTTACAGAAAATCTGTGCAAGTTTTTAATGAAACTGTTTCTCAGAACAGGTACATTTTAAATAAAATATTGAACTGTATAAAATTTTGTGGGGCTTTTGAACTTGCCCTAAGGGGCCATGATGAAAGCGAATCTTCAGAAAGCCCCGATGTTTTTCGAGGACTTATAAATTTTGTTGCAGAGCTGGACTCAATTTTTAAAGACCATTTAGAAAATAGTAAATCTTTTAAAGGAGTTTCAAAAACTATTCAAAACGACTTGCTAGATTCAATCTTGTTTGTTGCACACAAGCATATTATTGAAGAAGTAAAAAATGCACCTTTTTTAGGTATCCAGTTGGACGAAACAACGGATAGTTCGAACAAAACCCAATCTGTTTTTATAATTCGCTATGTTTTGGAAGGCACAATTTTTGAAAGATTTTGGAAATTTATAAAATCCGATGGAAAAACGGCCAGTGATTTGGCAAAAGTAATTTTTCAAGAATTAGAATCTTTAGGGGTTGGTTCAGAAAAATTAATTGCCCAATGTTACGATGGCGCTTCAGTGATGAGTGGAAAATTTGGAGAGGTTCAAAATAAAGTCAAAGAAAAATATCCAAATGCTCATTACATTCACTGTTACGCTCATCAGTTAAATCTAATAATACAAAAAACCGCTAGTAAAGAAAAATGTATTAAAATATTCTTTGCCAATTTACATGCATTTTCAAGCTTTCTTGGAAGATCGCCTAAAAGAACTGAAGTTTTAGATGAAGTAGTTAAAAATCGCCTTCCCAAAGCAGCGCCAACACGGTGGTATTTTAATACTAGATGTGTAGAAACTGTTTTTGAGCATCAGGAAAATTTAAAACTTTTCTTAGAAAAAATTATTGATTTAGAAGACGACCAGAGTACTTTACAACAAGCAACAGGATTACTAAACTATCTAAACAACAGTGACTTTTTATATTGGCTTAATATTTTTCATTTAATTTTACCACATTGTGAAATATTATTTAACGGATTACAGAAAAGAAAAATAGATGCCACGGATGTACACAAAATGATATTTATACAAGATATTCAACAAATTCGAGAGAAAATCCTAAACGATGAAAAATTTTGCGAAATTAAAAGTACTAATAAACGACAAACCACCGGACAGCAGGAATCTAAAAAAAGAATAGCTTTAGAAATATGTGATATTATAATAGTAGAAATGGAAAATCGTTTCAAATTTTCTGATCATCTTGTTCTGGAACAACTATTTCGTAAAGAAAATTATAACGATTTTAAAAAACAATTTCCAGAAAATATTTTAAAATTGATTAAAAATACATACCCCTGTATAGATTCTGCTAAACTCAAAACAGAATTAAGTGTAATTTATGAGAGAGAGGATTTCCGAGAAAATGATGGCGCTGAAGCTCTTTTAAAGCTCTTTAACAACTTAAATTTAAACGCAACTTTTTCGGAAACAATTATGCTGTTAAATATTTTGTGCACTTTACCAATGACAACGGTGGAAAGTGAGCGTAGTATTTCTACTTTAAAAAGGGTTAAAAGTGTGCTGAGAAACACCATGGGACATGATAGATTATGTGCTTTAACGATGTTAAGTATTGAAAAAACATTAATAAAAGACATTCCAAATTTTACCGAGTTAGTGATAGACCATTTTGCGAATTCTAAAGACAGAAAAGTTGACTTAAAGTTTAAAAAAATGTAAATACCTGTGAGCTTAAAAAACTGTGTTGTTATGTTACTTAATGAATCCCGTTGGAGAAAAAGCTACCTGGTAGGTTTTTTTGTTACTTTATTTATTTATATTTTTACAAAATGTGGATGTGCCGCCGCCTAAATTATTAATTCGTCTGAAAGTTTTATAATTTTTTTGACCTCCCAATTTCGTAGACCTTGAGCCGCCACTGCAAACAAATACATTTATAATTCTTTATGTAAACTCGAGATCAATGAAAAATAAAATGGATGAACTGGAAATAATAATTAATAACGAAAATGCTGAAATTATAGTGATTACTGAATGGGTAAAAATAGAAGAACAAAAATATTATAATTTCGTAGACTTTAATTCATTTTATGCGAACCAGAAAGACAGGTGGAGGGCTGGGAATCTTTGTTAGAACTAATCTTGGTGTTGAAATTAACAAAAAAATTTAAAATGAGATTTCATATATTGTGCTTAAAACAAAACCGTTAAATTTTATTATTTGTGCAATTTATAAACCGACATCTATAAAAAATAAAGACTTTATGACATTTCTAGACCAAGAGCTTGAAAAAGTAACAACAGTAAATTCGGAATGATTTTTAATTGGCGACGTAAATATTAATATTTTAGATGAAAACAATGATACAAAATTTCTGATGGATGTTTACAATACAAATAACTTCAAGTTAAGCAACACAAATATTGCAACAAGAGACACAGATAACACTAGTACTTTAATAGACCATGTAGCATCGAATTCACAGAAAGAAATCAAAATAAAATTTATATAGACAGCTCTTTGAGTGACCATGACATGATTCAAAATCATGAAAGCGGACCTGGACAAGCGAATAAGGTTGGGGTACAAAATTAAATTCGCAAAAAAGTCAATTATATTACAACTACAAGATATAAATGAATATAATAGTTTTTTAAGACTTTTACAAAATGATGCCGACAATCGATTCCATACGTATGCCACCCAAGAAACAAAAACGCATGCGTTTGTGATAAAGGGGCTCGACCACCAGCCTGATCCCGAAGAAGTCAAAAATGAACTAAGTCAGGAATATCAGTTCAATATAAAGAATGTTTACATCATGAAAACGAAATTTAAACCTCTCTACTTGGTTGTGACGTCAGCAGAGACAAAGCTCACACAATTACAAACTAAAGCAAAATACCTAAGCGACGTGAGAGTCACGTGGGAGCGACGACGACAAAACAAGGACATAATACAGTGCCGTAGATGCCAGCAATGGGGGCATGCAACTACTTATTGCCACCGTGCCCCCAAATGCCTAACATGCGCAAATAGTCACTTAACACAAAATTGCCCTGGCAATTTACCAGAAAAATGCGCAAACTGTGGCGGAAACCACAAAGTAAACCATCAAAATTGTCCTGTATACCTATATAAAAAAGATAAAATCCAAGAAAATCAATTTATGCAGCACAAGCAATATGTCCCTGCTCCATTACCAGCCAACAACGCCTGGAATGAAAGAAACCCCGGTAGGGCAAGTGCCGGCAACACCGCCAGGGCAAGTGGCGGCACCTTTAACCCCCGTCCCTCCACTTCAGCCCAGCAGCCACCCCATGAAAAAGACGACTATAATTATGAACAACAGTATCCTCCTCTGCGTGGGACAGCCGGCAGAAACCAAAACAGAGCAGCTCCTGAATCGTCATCAGACCAGGTAGGTGACTTTTTGCAGGTGGGCAAAAAGCTACAAAATTATAATTTCGACGAAGTAACGCGTATGTTTAGAGATTTAATAAAAATACTAAAAATGTCAGACAAACATGAGAAAACTGTAGAGCTAATTAATTTTATGCGTAACGCAGATAAGTATGACTACTAGAAAGTTGAAAATAATAAATTGGAACGCCAATGGCGTTTACAAAAAATTAGGGGAGTTAATACAGTTTTTACACTCGCATAATATAGATATAATGATTATTACTGAGACAAAGCTCACGCAAAATATAAAATTAGAAACTACAATATTTATAGGTCCGATAGGAACATTAGGGGCGGCGGTGTTGCCGTCCTGATTAAACAATCCATTCCTCACAGACAGATTGATAATTTTCAATCGCAGATCGAAAATGTCGCTGTGCAGTTGAGGAATGGAGTGGTAATCTGTGGCGGCTACTCCCGCCCAAACCTGCGATTGCAAAACGCAGACGTTGACGTAATATTTAACCATTATCAACAGATTTTACTGATTGGGGATCTTAATGCAAGACATGCGATGTGGCGTAATCACTTGCGCAACAGAAATGGCACTCTGCTGTTCGACTACGCCACAGCGCATGTCTTGCAAATATTAACAACTGATAGGCCAACACATTATCCTACAAACAGGATGAGGCCCACATTTATTGACATGATTGTCAATAAAAATGTCAACAACCTGTCTGATTCCATTGTGTCCGATGAACTCTCGTCGGACCACCTTCGTGTTGAAACAATCTGGGAAACCCAGATTCAGCACGAGGATGGCCCGACGACGATTATCTTTAAAAATGCCAACTGGCCAAGATACAGACAACTCCTGAACCAAAAGAAAATAATTAACAACAACATACAGACAACAGAACAATTAGAACAGGAAGTCGACAAAATTACCAAAGATATCCAAAGCGCGCGTGATGTCATAGGACATAAGGTAAAATTACAGCGTAATGAAGATCGGCTTCCAGCAGACATTTTAGATTTAATTAAATTCAAAAATAACTTAAGACGAAAATGGCAACGCTACAGACGGCTGCAAGATAGAGATAGATTGAGAGTGGTGCAGCAATCCATAAGAGAAAAAATAAACACACATAAAAATGAGGCATGGCAACAAACCCTGAGGGGGTTGTCGACCCAAGACAACTCACTCTGGCGTTTGACCAAACGATTAAAAGGAAAATATGCAAAAATTCCTTCACTTTCTCAGAATATTATACAAACAAACAAAGAAAAAGTCACCACTCTCGCCCAAACTCTTGCCGAAGTCTGTAGCAGCCTACCTGACGCAACAGACGAACAAGAACAAATTACCAACGAGATAAACAATATAATTACCCAAAAATACCCCATCCCTCCAACCGTATATTCCCGACTAATATTAAAGCCCAAAGAAATTTTGAAAATAATAAAATCAACGGCAAACAACAAAGCCCCAGGAGCAGATGGCATTTCGAACATTCTTTTAAAAAAACCTTCCTAAGAAAACGTTTATCCAACTCACACATATCATTAACTCCATAATCCTGTTCCAATATTTTCCAATCCAGTGGAAAAAAGCAACTATTATTCCGATTTTGAAGCCGGGGAAAAACCCGAACCTACCCGATTCCTATAGGCCAATTTCGCTTCTCGACACCATGTCGAAAATTGCCGAAAGAGCTCTCTTAATCAAGTTAAGAGCAGAAGGGCTGGAGGGAAAATCCCACCGTGCCAATTTGGATTCAGGGCGCGGCATAGCACCACCCTGCTGATTGTCAGGGTTGTCCAAGACGCCCTGAACAAATTTAACCGTCAGCAGAACACGGTGATGCTCCTGCTTGATATTAAGAGAGCCTTCGACACACTATGGCACAAAGGGTTATTATATAAATTATTTTTCTACCACCAATTTCCGCTCCACTGGATTACATTATTTTCCTCGTACCTATCAGACAGGCGCATCCAGGTCAGGGTGGAAGGCGACCTTTCCGACCCGCTCCCCATAACGGCGGGCGTGCCGCAAGGGACGGTACTTTCACCGATCTTATATAATCTATATACGGCAGACATGCCGCAGTACCCAACAACAAAATTGGCAATGTACGTTGATGATGCCCTAATATACGCACATTCGTATTACGCGGAAGCCGCGAAGCGACAAATATTGGGGCATCTTCAGCGTTTAATGCCATATTATTCAAAATGGAAAATTACCTTGAATGCAGCAAAGACTGAATGTGCAGTCCTAACTAAAAAGTTTACTAATAATAAAATCGTTATACCTTTACAAATTGACAACACCCCAATATCGCCCACCCGTAGGGTTAAGTACCCTGGGGGTGGTTTTGGATGAGAGATTGTCGTACATTCCGCATGTTACGGCCACATTACAAAAAGCATTTTTGGCAATGCAAAGCGTGTACGCCATTCTCTCACCAAAATCACACCTTTCCCCTCAAAACAAACTGCTTATCGTCAAGCAAATCATTAGGCCTGTGCTTACGTATGGAGCCCCAATCTAGTGCTCCACATCAAACACGCAAATCCAACGACTGCAAAGAATGCAGAATTTGCTACTGCGATGTGTTACGTCAGCAAGAAGAAGAACTCGGATCGCCGATCTCCATCACATGGTAAACATGGAGACTATAGAAGAACACGTAACTAACCTAAGTGAAAAATTTTATAGATCCAAAATACTTAAATAATTCAGACTTAACACGTAACTTAACAGATATACGGTATGACCCAAACAACACCCAAAAGCATGGGCCTATATACAAAAAACTCCCGTTATACTATGAAGTAATTCCGCATTAATAGAGCAAACCGCGACTAAATATAAAAACACTAAACAATCACATTTAAACTTAAAACAATTGTAAATACAACACTGTAAGTATGTATAAATATTGTAAATAAAATAAATTGTAAATAGACCGAACGCTCATATAAACAAAAAATACCTAAAACAAACAATTAAAATATTATTTAATCTTATTAAACATAAAACTAACTAAAATACCAATAAAACACATCCAAAACTTAAACAAACTAAAACAATTCAGTTTTAGAAAAATAAAAAAGATTATATGGTATAAGCTGAAAAATCGCAATACACTCCATAGCAGAAACAGCATCGCTGCGCTCCGGGGACCGCCCAGCCCCGGCGGACCTCGCTGTGGGATTGGCCCGGTCGACTGGTAGCGCGGCGTTCGCTGTTAGTCGGGCACGCTCAGCCACGCGACACAAGAACATCGTGCTCGAAGCGGGAACGGTACTACGTATGCGATTTGATTTGCACTTACAAAACAAAATAAGGGCAAATATAAAATTTTACAATTTAATTCACCTGTATATATATCTCATACTCTAAGCAATAGTGTTAGTTATGTAAATATAGAATAAGATATGTATATATTAAAATTGGACCTGTACATACATTTGTACATACTAAATTATTAACAAACAGACAGCGGTGCAACCGCAATAAGGCGAATTCGCCGCTGCCTGGGCAATGCCGCCCACCATGGGTGGCGCGTGGACGGCGCGTGGACCGCTGACTGGTCGGCGGGCACGCGCTTGGCGCGCGATTAAACACACAACCAAACAATGGCGTCCCATCATAAAAAATTAGCGCAATCATATCTCCTGTATATAGAGTACATTTAAATATATAGAACCCAATACTAGGTAAGTAAGCTGTAAAATAACACATGTAAATATTAATATTAAAATAAGGCCTGTAAATATGCAAACTTGTATATATTAACCATTTTAAAACAGACAAGGCCAATTCGCCATTGACTGTTCAATGCCATCCAAATTGGGTGGCGCGTGGACGGCACGTGGACCGCTGCTGGACCGGCGGTCGCGCGCCTGGCGCGCAAACTACAATCAAACAGTGGTGTCCCAAAATATCCAAATCAGTAAAATCAAAAATCAAACGGCGTACCTACGTCACAGTAGCAATCATTATGTAGCAATGTAAATAATATAAACCGCCCAATTAAAATCTGGCAATACAATGCCAAGTCAACTTTCTAGCTAGTCATAAATATCAAAGTGGTTTTTCTACATTTTCCACATAAAAACTAAGCATAACTTTAAAAGAACAAACATTTAACTCTTCATAACTACAACTACTTGAGCATTAGCAATTTTGTAGCTCTCATACGCCGCAAGGGTCACCGGACGGTTTGTCAGACGATTCAGAAGCTACACTCACAACAACTTCCTTAGGGTCTCCACCAGCCCCCGGCACTGCCGGCTTTTCGGCGGAGAGGACGATATCTCTATCTACTCTTCGTGTGCTCTTTTATTATATATTTGTATTTGTACATAGCACTCCGTACTTTATACTTATATATATTTTTTGTAAGTTTTAGTGAAATTGTTACCTATTGTTATAATAAATGTCTTTAAAAGTGTCTTTAAATTAGAAAATACACCTTACTGCGCTTCCGTGACTGCCCTGTTGATTCATGTTTCAGTGCTGATCTTCGGACCGAAACAGCGAATATCTTGTTAATAAAAAAAACTTTTTCCTAACGCTTATACTAAGCCAGCTTAGTTTAATTTAGTTTAGTTTATTTATTTGTCCATTTGGCTATTTATAATGAAATAGATTGAACACGTCAAAAGGTTTACAAAAATAATTTAAAATATTCACACTTATATCACAAACGGTAAATAAAATAAAACAACACAGAACATTTTAAAAGGTAAACTATTTGGACTACACTATATACTATCCTGTTAGTCAAGATTGTGATAAGGCAAACATCAAATACGGCATATTGAGAAAACGAAATGGATGAAGAAGAATCAAACCTAGCATTGTCAACCAGATAAGTTTCAAACTCTGTAACAGCGTAAAAACAGCTTTGTATTAATATATTTTTAATGTTATTCTTAAATTGGTTTACACTCGTGGCCTCCCTCAAAGCCCGAGGCAGCGCATTGAACAACCTGCTGCTTAATACGTTTAAGGCGCCTACTTGGTCTACAATAGTAGGCCAAGTTTGCTTAGGTTCTTTTGGGTCGCCTATAAGTAGGAACGAATTCTATTCTAGATTATTTGACAAGGGACGACGCCGAGGCGAATGTCAAATATGGTCAAATCTTAACACTACCCTAAGAGAATTTTTGTGTTTCTAATTAAAATCTATTCGAATTTATTATTAAGGAGACCCCTTTTCAAAGGAAGTGTGTCGTAAAGGAATTTTACGTTAAAGGTAACGACAACATTATTTCTTATCCTTACTTGTTTCATAGAAAAAATTTGGAAACATTAATTAGTTAATGTCGTTTGCATTGTCAAGTTTTTGTTGTCAGTAGCTGTGCCGGTTTAAGTAGGTGATTTCTAGCTTGTTATCACTAAGCGCCATTTATGAATATTTTTCTCCATTTTGTATTCATAACACTATGATTGTTTGATAATAAAATTGAGAATTTTTGATATGCTTTTGTTTTATGTTATTATTATTGCTAATGTAGTGTATTAAAATACTACTTGACGTTTTCTGTTGGGTGTCACCACAATGTCTAAAATTGTAAAATAATCATATGTAAACCAAATTTAGAGTTGAAATAACTTTCTCTATTTCCACCTAAGCAAACCTGAGCGCATTTACAAGGATTTAAATTTTAATATTTGGGTTTTCCATATTTAGCCATCTAGAAACGAAGGTGATAAAGAAAGTACATGTATGTTTATTTAAACTTTATTAAAATTATTTACATGTAGACAGATCTACACGTTTTTGGATTTCTAGATTACGAAAAATTTGGCTACATTTCCGTCGGTGGGTCTTAATATCTGTTGGCGTAAAACTCACAAAGTTGACAAGAGACTTATTATGTACAAGACAAATACAAGAACTAGTCCACAAGCCATTATATCATAGATTATCAGTCTATTTCGAAATCCCAAATCCCTAATTCAATCCGTAATTCCTGTTGGTTAGAACCCATACACGCTGGATTAGGCCCCACCCACGAACAAAACTGACGATACGAACGTTCAGTCCTTGGCTCTTCCCATTTGATATACTCTTGCGAAATTTCAAATGGACAGCAGTATCAATGGGAGCAATTCATAGCAAGATCGAAGCAATTATGTCAATATGTATGTATATAGTATGAAAGTTGTCAATAGGGACGAATGGAAACAGAATGAAGGATGAGTGGTTTTAGGGCTTGGCTAAAATAAATGAGGTTTAGGCCATTATGTACCGTGCGTTCAATTTAGCTTGATAACATTTTGATTCACTGTAACTTTTTTGTTTTTAAAGATATCAAGGTAAACAAAAAAAACAAAATGTATGGTTAGTAGCCAAGTTTTTTTTTGAGTTACACCTAAAACAAACACTAACAATTTTCTGAGATAATAGCCTACCTTATATTTTTTAAATGGAACACCCTTTATATTATATATGTATTCAATAGAATACGCTATTCTGATTACAATGATATAACACACTTTATATCTTAATCCACTCATTTTTGACATATCGGCAAAAATATGAAATTTGTATCCTACTTAATCTCAAATACTCTGGTATGCTGAAAACAAATCTAGTCACGGCACTCTTCGAGATTAAGTAGGATTGAAATTTCATATTTTTGCCGATATGTCAAAAACGAGTGGATTAAAATATAAAGTGTGTTATATCATTGTAATCAGAATAGCGTATTCTATTGAATACATATATAATATACAGGGTGTATCCATTTAAAAAAATATAAGGTAGGCTATTATCTCAGAAAATTGTTAGTGTTTTGTTTTATGTGTAACTCAAAAAAAAAACTTGGCTACTAACCCTACATTTTGTTTTTTTGTTTACCTTGATATCTTTAAAACCAAAAAAGTTACAGCGAATCAAAATGTTATCAAGCTAAATTGAACGCACGGTATATACTAGTCATTAAAAATCTAGCTGGTTTTTGCACATTTTTCCAGAAAAAAATTTTAAACAAAGTTTTTATATAAATATATTTAACATCTTTTAAGCATTGCGCAATTTAAGTCTTTCATGGCCGTCTATGGGAAACCGGAAAAGGCGTTTTCCCAAAATAAAAATTTTTCCGTACCACCCAATGCCAACATCAGCCCCAGCCGTAGCCCGGCTGACTTCCCCAAGTGAGCTTATAGTTATAAGTTGTACTTTTGCAATTATGGTCAAAAAAGTTTGCACCAAATGGAAATTTTTTTATTTGAGATTTCTCAGAAAATCGTATTCTTGAGAAAAGTTGGTGATTGTTCCGAAACCTCTAAATACAGTGACAGTTTTTGTAACATTTGCGTACTAAGGTCATAAATTGAAAAAAAGGGAAAATCGCTGAAGAATAAACTACTTCTATTTTTAAAATTGATGAAAACTTTATAAAGGAAAATTGCTTAGAGTCTCATCAAAATTCAAAATACAATTTAAGGTTAAACTTCCAAAGATTTTTGTTGCACACTGTTCCAGAAAACTCGCATTGAAATAAAAAAAACAAGTAGAATTTCATGAACAAAATAAATCATTAAAACTAGCTAGTAAAACTTAACAAAAATTATCCTTTTAATATTTTACCGTCGCATGGATAGGAGTTCCGCATTTTAAAAAAATAAAACGAGTCAGGGCCGCACTCGTGCGATGTATAATTTTGAAAAATATGTCAAACTTTTTCCTTACAATTTTAACTTTAAATTTTGTATTTAGGACTTTAATGAGATCCTAAGGAACTTTCCTTCATAAAATTTTCGTCAATTTTTAAAAATAGAGATAGTTTATTCTTCAGAGATTTTCACTTTTTTGTAATTTATGACCTAAGTACGAAAATGTTAGAAAAACTGTCATCTTATTTAGAGGTTTTGGAACAAGCACCAGCTTTGTTCGGTAATAAAAAATTTTGAGAAACCTCAAATAAAAAAGTTTTCTACTTGGTTCAAACTTTTTTGACCACCCTATATATGTATATATATATATATATATATATATATATATATATATATATATATATATATATATATATATATATATATATATATATATATATATATAGCGTGTGTGTGAATATTGGCAACATATGGAAAACTTTTTTATCTTCGATTTTATAAAAAAAAAACTTATTCTTCATAAAAAGTTGTGCTTACCCCAAAAAGTCCTAATCTGTGAAAAAATCACAGAAATATCATATAGGGTGGTCAAAAAATAAGAAAATATGCTATTATGCTAAGAGTAAAGTACCATAAATTTACAAGATACAAAAAAATTATTAAAAAAAAGTTGTTCACAATTAAATTTAATGTCAAAATGTAAAATCACCGCCACCTACGGACAAAAAATATTTTCTTCTATTTTTTCTTTCCTAAGATATGGAAAACTTCATTATTTCGGATTTTAGAAGAATCCGCTTTTTAATAAAAAGTTTTGCTGAGAAGTCCTGAGGAGGTGTGAACAAATCAACAAAATAACGTACCACAGGGTATAAAAAAAAACAAAAAATGGTTTTCTTATTAAGCTTCAGCTGAGCCACCATCATTTTCAATGCATTTAACGAGGTTTTTTCTAAATCTTCGAACTGCGTTTTCAATTTCAGATCCTTGTAATTCGTTGCAGGCTTGTGTAATTCTGTTTCTTAATTCATTGACAGTTGCAGGTCTGTCCTTATAGACAATTTGTTTTATTCTTCCCCATAGGTAGTAATCTAAAGGGGTGAGGTCCGGTGACCTTGCAGGCCAATTTGCAAGTTGGTTGTCATTGGAAGTAGCGCGCCCAATCTATCTATTTGTGTAATTTACGTTAAGCCATTCCCTTAGTTGCGCGGAAAAATGGCAAGGCGCTCCGTCAAGTTGGAATAATAATCCATGCCTTGTAGCTAATGGCAACTCTTCAATTATGACCATAAATTCTGTTTGTAAAAAATTTAGAAAAATGTTCCCGTTTAAATTATCATCAAAAAAGACCGGGCCCAAAATCATATTTCCCACAATACCACACCATACGTTTATTTTTTCTGAAGTTTGGCTTCTGCATTCAACCACCCAGTGAGGATTTTCGGTGCTCCAATAGCGGGAGTTTTGCGACGAAAAAATGTCATTTGTAGTAAATGTCGCCTCATCGGAAAACAATATTTTATAAGCAAAATTTCTATCATCCTCAAAATGACCCATCATCCAAAAACAAAAATCTAGCCTAATATCATCTTCACTTTCGTTACCCTCTTCATTTCTTGCTGGATCATTAAATTTTAAAAAGTTTGGGGAACAAGCTTTAAATTTTTCTATAATGCGAGCTACTGTGGAATGGGTGATATTGTCTCGTTCAGGATGATTTGCATTGAATTCGTTTGCAGCATCTCTAAATGACCGGTAATTATTGCCCACAATAAGCACAATTTCTACCTTTTCTTGGTTACTCAGTCGCATTTTCAAGCAATTAATTTTTAACAATGACATAGACATCCCAAAAAACTTAAGGTATTTTTATTCGTAGGTGGTTCAAACTTTTTTTCATATCTTTTGAAATAATGGTACTTTATTCTTAGTATAATAGCACATTTTCTTATTTTTTGACCACCCTGTATGTTATTTCTGTGATTTTTTCACAGATTAGGACTTTTTGAGGTAAGCACAACTTTTTATGAAGAATAAGTTTTTTATAAAATCGAAGATAAAAAAGTTTTCATATGTTGCCAATATTCACACACACGCTGTATAATTTTTTATTTGAAGTGCTTACAGAAATATTACAAAAATAAATTTTAGGCAAAACTTATAAAACACCCTGTATCTCGGTAAAGGTTAGAGATTGGACTACTAAATGTGGGTGATTTAGAACCCCCAAGGTGGTCTCTATCTTATGGTATCGTATGTACATTTAGATCCGCGTCACCCTGTATAATAATAATAATAATATATATATATATATATATATATATATATATATATATATATATATATATATATATATATATATACAGGGTGTCTAAAATAGGTGATACCACTATTGCTATCTCCGAAACGGCAAAAGATACGAGGTCGGTTAAATTAGAGAAAATGTGCCATTTTTAGTTCCTACTCATATTTCGCTTACGAAGTTGCCAAATTCTCTACAGTTTCTTATCTACAGGGGATTTTTAAAAAATAGTCGAAAATTTAATTCTTAAATATCTCGAAAACTATTATGGTTAGAAAAAAATTGTTTTAACAAAAATCACCTTCTCTAAAGTATCGTTATTGTTTTGTTTATATCATTTGTTTTTATTGAGTTACTGATACTAACTTGTTTTTTTCAAATACGGACCTGGACTTTTTGCAGTATTTTTTGAAAGAATACTTCATACCCTTTACATCTGTGTATCACTTGATTATGTTTCTCGACGTTTTGGTGAAGAATAGCATCATCAGGATATTCTACCAGTACGGACCTGCAGGGCCGGATTGACAGATTTTTTTTACCGAGCTGAGTCCAGACCGGCCTCCAGTCGGTGCGGCCTCCTTGGGACTCTTCGGAGGCAAATACAATACAAACGAGTTCAAGACTTTTGATTTTAAGTAAATATTCTGTTGAACATAAATATATTCCTATGATTTACAAACAAAACCATTATACAAAACAGAAACCCCAAAAATAAAAGAATACTCTGTTAGCCTTAAACAATAAAAATAAAATGTGATTGTGAAAAAAAATCATAGTTAATAACTAAGAAGCTTTCTCATTGTGTCACTTTTTCGACTATAAAATCTATTACATCTTGCGTTTGACTTTATTTAAAAAACACGGTTTTGACGCACAACGAATTGTCAAATGTGGAACAATGTTCTACCTTCTACCTACAGTTTCGACTTATAAATTTATATCCTAATATCTGAACATAAAATATCATTTTTTTCAAAAATCCTATTAACAAATATTTAGGTTTTTCAGTGTCGCGGGTAATTTAAGGTGTATTTGTGAGGGTATTTTGGACACTCGAAGTGGGGAAAGTTGGATGGGCATGGGCAGCACTGAACGCGATTGCGTCGCACAGTGTAACGGATTTGATATTTCGTGGACATAGGGCAAAACAGCGACTATCCAATTTTAATTTGTTTTGTCTCTAGATTATTCGCAAAATATCTGGAGTTTAGTCGTTTACTAGCTTTTTTCAAATGTATCACCGTAAAGTACTTCCTTTTTAAACGAAAACTTGACTTTTCTGAGAGCAATAAAAAAGATGAGAAAATAAGTCCAACTTTAAAAAATTCATATGTTCTATAAAAAATTCCTCTATTGCAAATTTTAGAGGAAATACTTGTGAAGTTTACTTACATAATGCCATATTATGGAATTTTAGAGAACCGTGGCCCTAGTCGAAGAAATAAAGTTTGGTGTGGTTTTTAAAAAAATGCCTAAATATCCGGTAGTTGTCACATACCTAAGATTACTTACACAACTATTATACATTAGGAATATAAAAAATCTCATCCAACTTTGTCAGCTTATTTGAAAAAAAGAATATTTTTTTAGTAATGTCGCACATGCAGGAATCCAAAGTTGCTTTTAAATGCCGCTTTGAAAATTTTCCAGGTATGTTATTAATCATATTAAATTTTCTAAGAAGTTACAAGTAAATTTTAACTAATTTAACTTTTACTAAGAAAAGTGGCTAGAATAATATTAAATAATATATTCATGAATCTAAGCACCTACCTACATAGTTTTAAAAATACCTTATTACACCCCATTCGAAAATCTTATTTTATTAAACATTATTTTATTCTAAGAAGTAGGTAATAAGTTAACTCATTAAGTACGCTTTGTAATATAATTACGGATGCCACTACGGGTGAAAAGAAAGTAATAAAAGAGCAAAGAAAAAAGAAAATACAAAATGATCTTGCGATACTAATTAAAATAGACGTAAACAGAGTGAGGGTACTACAAACGACGGCAATACTGCTAGAACTTTTTTTCGACATTACGAAAAATCAGCAGCAATCACTGGATTGAACAAAATTCTAATTAACAAATTTGCTGTATTTTTTTAAGCCATTTCTTCGGGTCGAAACTTAAATGTTGATACTTTTCGAGAATATTTGACAGATACTGTTCTGTTCGAGGCTTCCTATGGCCTCTTGCCTGTCCGGCAGCCAGCCATTATGACAGATACTGTAAAGCTGTACGTGTCATTATATAGTTGGTACTATATGCCATCAAGTGTTCACATGTTATTAAAACATTTCCTATATTCCAATTGGACATTTATCTGAAGAGGCATCAGAAGCTAGAAATAAAGAGTTTCGTAAATTCCGAGAACATTACGTTAATTTCTTTAAATCTCCTTATTTCCTTTATTAGACCGAAATAAACTGCGAAAAAAATTATCTGTTCTCAGAAACTGAAACACTTTTTAAAGTAACTAACGTTGAGGAAGACAATTCTGATAGATTAGTCTCCAGCTCAGATGGTGAAAATTAGGTTAATTAAAGTATGATTTTTATAATTAATATTTAAGTCTATTTAACTTAGTTAGGTACTTTAAACCGAAAACAGTATATTTTTATTTATTTTGTCGAAAAATAATTGTATTTTTTTGAGCGACCGATACCTAGTAAGGTACTACACGTAGGTCTAAATTTAGTACCTACAGTAATAACAAACTCCAATGTTTTTATGTTTTTATACGCCACAATTTTTGCAAAATAGCGAAGTAAAGTACCAAAATCCACGAATTTTCGATTTCGTTACACTGTGCGTCGGTTTAGTAATTCTTCGCTGACGAGGAATCACGAATCGAGGATTTAGTTTTTTACGGCCCAGTGTTGCCAACTCGTGGGGAATTTCTCGTTTTCTGGGATTTCTTTAACGAAACTGGGAACATTTCCTGTTTTTTTTTAACAAAAGTGGGAAATTTTGTATTAACAATTATTGTAACAATTTCTGAGTTTTGGTTTGTAATTTACAAATTCTAAATCAAACAATTTTGATACGTTTGAACGTTGGCTTTGCATCATATAATGATAAAAAACTTTTAATTTTAATTTTATTTCACACGTGAGGTAAATAAATGATATTGAAAAATATAATATTTAATATAAAAAACAAATAAGTAAAAATTAATATATAAATAATAATAGGGAACATGCATATAACCCAAAATAAATCTGAAATATTTTTTTTATATTCTCTACATAAATTAAATGTTTATGGCGGTTGATGTTGTCCATTTATTTTGGTTTTTATTAACAAAAAAAGGATTTTATATTGCAAATGGTCGCGCGAATTTCGAAACTTGTAAAACGTGATCCCATAGGCTGTGTCGTCAAAAGTGAACTTATGACTCATCATGAGTACATGGCGAATTCCAGTGTTGTAGAGTCGTCGAAAACTCACTAAAAATGGCATTTAATGCGTAACTCATCCAATGAAATATCCCTGCATTTAAAGTAGAAGGTTCCTAAAATCTTATTCATGTGTACTTCAAGCCGAAATCGGTCCAGGAACCTTTCAATTTTGCAACAAAAATTGGCATTTCTGCGAAATTTTGACATATCATTTTAATACTTTCGAGCAAATAAACTGCAATTCTTTGTTTTCATGACAATCTTCGGAAATTCAAAAATTTTCAAATTTTAGATGTCCCCGATGCAAATAAACCTATTTATTTATAACTTTAATGAAAAAATGAGCGATTTAAATTAGTGGGAGGTATTCTTAAATAATTAACGGATAAAATAAACCCAAAAACAAATCACTAAATAAGGTAAACAGTGTGGAAAAATGTCGGTTGAAAATAGGATTTGTCGGAAAAAATCAAGATAATCCGATTTCAACCCCTTAAATACGCTCCTGGATGACTCATTCAGTATTCATTTTAAAGTGTGATTATCCCTTTATAAGATAGTATTGAAAAATTGGGAAAAAATTGGATAGGAAAAAATACAGAGTGATTCAAATGTACCGATGTCGAGGGCAAAAAAATTAAAAAATCGATATTTAATCGGCGATTGCTCCCTTCTTATAGAGAATGAATAAACTAAATAGTAGGTATGGATATTATATACTTCGACGAGCTCTTTCCGACGACGTATATGGGATTTTAATTTGAACCATTTTGACCCCACAAAAAATTAAAAACCGTGAAAGTTAGGGTCAAAAATCTAAATTTCCAGTTTTTTCCAAATATTTCCATTTTCCAGTGATTCTTTTAGGTAAATAAATGTATTGCAAAAAAAGTATTTGAGATTGTAAAGTTTCACTTATGAATCCGTTTTTCGATCTGACGTTTTGTTTTCGAGTTATTAGGTATCAAAGAGGGGTCTGGAAATGGCATTTTTCGACCAAAAAAAATTCAAAAGAATTACTTGCCATTTTCTGATCCTCATCAGTTTCAGTGGAGTTCTGAAGCTCCGGGTCCACTACAACCTCCGAAAATTTACATCGATTTAATTCACATTTGCGACCTGTACCCGATTTCAACGGAAATCGCGGAACTTTCGATTTTGACGTTTAATAGCTGCAAAACGAAACATCCTGTATAACTGAATTTTTTACCGAAGCTAGTTGAACTATTCCTCTATCAATCCAAAAAATAGATTTCTCTCCCTCTGACTGTTTCCGAGAAAAACAAACCTGTTTGACTTTAGGTTAAGCTTTACGTTAACATGTAGATTGACACTGATTTTTGCTGATCTCCTGACGTCATTTTTAATTAGGGACAGATGGCTGCTTTTTAAATTGTTATAAATTATGCCGAAAAGTAAATATTTTTTGAAGCTAAATTATAAATTATACCGAAAAGTAAATATTTTTTGTAGCTAAATTATCCTAGTAATTTTCATCAAAATATTTTTTTTTGGGTTTGTAATGACTTCCTTAAACGATTTATGCAATACAAAAATATGTGAATATTCCTTATTTACCTACATCGTTTTCAAGGTATTTCCTTTTTATGTTTAGGGTTGAGAAATCTTATGATTCGAAGTTTCGAAGTGGGATAGAGGCTAAGTGCCCAGGCCTTTGGCCTCACCGGCCCCTTTGGGCCGGCGGCCCACCGGGATTTTCTCGGTCGCTCGCCTGTCCCTATCCGGGCCTGCGGACCTGGCCTTTTTCAAGTAAATGCCCCATTTCACAACAACAAAAACCACAAAAGCGATAGGTTGTGAATTGTGCCTTAACATGGAAGATCCCAGGTCCGTATTGTTAGAAATTCCTGATGATGTTTCCATTCTTGATCAAAACGTCGAAAAATATTTTCAAGTCATACACAGTTGTAAAGGGTATAAAGTAATCTTTCACCAAATGGAGCAAAAAGTCCAGGTCCGTATTTGAACAAAAAACAAGTTAGTATCAGTAACTCAATAAAACCAAATGGTATAAACAAAACAATAACGTTACTTTATAGAAGGTAAAAAATCGTATGATTTTTGTTAAAACAATTTTTTTCTAACTATAATAGTTTTCGAGATATTTAAGAATTAAATTTTTGACTATTTTTAAAAAATCCCCTGTAGACAAAAAACTATAGAAAATTTTGCAACTCCGTAAACGGAATATGAATAGGCACTAAAAAAGGCACATTTTCTCTAATTTAACTGACCTCGTATCTTGTACCGTTTCGGAGATAGCAATAGTGGTATCACCTATTTTAGACACCCTGAATATATACAACAATTTTTATCTTTGAATTTAACAAATTTATTTTATTTGGAAAAAGTTCTGCATACCATCAAACCAAAATAATACTCAACAAATCGGGTGAAAGTTTTATGGTATACGAGGAAGAGTCAAAAATTCCAAATTGCGTTAAGAGTAAAGTACCCACATTTTTTACTTTAGACATTTTCTTTATTAAGAAATGTTGTTTTAATTTCAAAGTTATGCCCAAATATCAATTTTCGCTTACTTTGGACAAAAAATAGGACTTAATCTTTTTTTTGTGAATTACCCTGTATAAAAATTAGATCGCTATGATTCAGTACGCAAGTTATATTTTCTGTAGACTTTATTAGACATAACCGTAAATGTTATGTCAGAGTAGTCAGCATGGGTCTGAAGGTTTAAATGGGCTATAATCTATATGGCAACAAGGGATTTGTGGTGAGGGGTAGATGCCCATCACCAGGTAAGGTGAGGTAGATATCATGTGGCTACCACTACAAATTATGATAAAAAATCACGTGATATGCTATGCTATCCATGGATACGGTTGGTTATTTTCGGACCAATAGAACAGCTTTGCTCTAGGAACAGATTTGTTTATTTAGACTGGTGCAACCTGGTCTCATAATGCTGGTTCAGTCTAACAAATAGGGAGTAAACGTTGTTTCACTTTGTCTTTATACTCTTGACTGTTGCAGAGTCTAACAGCAAAGTTAAATGAACCTACCTTCCTTTGCCAGTCGTCCTTTCGTTTGGGCGCCATTTTTTTGGGATCAATAATTATTTATAAGTTTATTACTACTTCAATAATTTGTATTCTTAAAAAGTTTGGCCTTATGGCTTTGTGTTTTTCAGAACAAGAGTGGTGCCTTCAAATTTGAGGTAGGTAATTAATAAATTTACCATTTACCTAAAATTTCTTATTTACTTTAACCTCTGTGAAAAAGGTGAGGTCATCGGCATTTCTCCAAAATAATTTTTATAATATCCAACCGATTTTGTGATATTAAAATGTACCTAATGTGTTTCTAAGTTTCTTGAATATGGGGAACTTTTGTTTTGACACTATCTATGACTTGTGCCCGAATAACAAATAAAATAATTTGAAATAAAATATCGGTCTTGTAAACCAAAAATAAGAAAAATCTTTTAAAACTTCAGGAAAAGAATTTCATCTTTAATCTCTAAAGTTAATATTTTATATAGGCTAATTTTATTATGACGTCTTTTTATAGATATTTGAAATATAATAGATTTTGTCAGTAAAGTTGTATATTATTTAAAAAATAAAAGGTATATCAGTACATAAATCTGGTGTCCATATTGCTTTTAATACACTTGATTTGCTTAATGCATTTGTTAAAAGTTAGGGATTATAAATATTAATAAAGTTTATTTTGTTTTACTTTATTCTAAAGTAAATTTAATAAAAATTTCAGCTATTCCCACAGCACGAAAGAAGAAGACATGGATGATCTGAGTGGTTACACTCAAATGACCTGTATCTTTTTTTAATCTGTGAGTAGTGGTATATAGGGGTCTGTGCGCCAGCCCAAAATGACGTCACATCACCTTGACCTTGAACGTCCACGTGTGTGATTGTTATTTGACCTTGAGTGTTCTATTAGGGCAATGACCTTGATCGTGAACGTGTGTGGTTGATTTTTGACCTTGGTCCTGAACGATAGTTTGGCCTTGACCAAGAACTTGACCTTGAAAAATAAGTTTACCTTGAGCAAGAACTTGGCCTTGAACGCGAGCAGCTGTTTCTTTATTTGTTGATGACCAGGTGTACGACGCTTGTTTCAAAGATACATTTGTGATGCATGTTTTCAAGGTCGTCGGCACAAGAACTTGGCCTTGAACGCGAGCAGCTGTTTCTTTATTTGCTGATGATCAAGTGTACGACGCTTGCTTCAAAGATACATTTGTGATGCATGTTTTCAAGGTCGTCGGCACAAGAGCTTGGCCTTGAACGCGAGCAGCTGTTTCTTTGTTTGCTGATGACCAGGTGTACGATGCTCCTTTCGAGGTTACATTTGTGATGCATGTTTTCAAGGTCGTCGGCACAAGAACTTGGCCTTGAACGCGAGCAGCTGTTTCTTTGTTTGCTTATGACCAGGTGTGCGATGCTTCTTTCAAGGTTACATTTGTGATGCATGTTTTCAAAATCGTCGGATGCATTCTTCTCACTTTGAATAATTATTGGGAATGACCCTGAGCGTGCACGTGCGTGATTGCTGTTTTACCATGACTCTGACCTTGAACGAGAGCTAACCTTGACAATGCCTCGACATAGAGCGATATGTTCACCCTGAACCATATTTGCCATTGACAAGAACACTGACCTTGAACCATACCAAAATAACGTAGGCGTGTCAAAACGACGTAGGTATGACGTAAGCACACTATGGCGAGCATGCACGCGTGATTGTTATTTGACCCTGACATAGACCTTGAAAGAGAGCTGACCTTGACAATGGCTTCACCTTGAGCGAGAGACTGGCCTTGACCTTGAGCCATATGCAGCTTTATGTATATAAACAAGTTTTAAGATTTTCTGTAATCATTTGGTGTTTAACCTCCAGTGTTGGTTGAAGTACTCGTTTTACATTTTTTTTTGTTTTGGTGAGTGTGTGTTCTTTATTCTTTGGTAAGTACATGAAAATGTTTATCTTTGATATATAGGTAAGTTTTCATTATTGGGGTATCCTTGTTAATTACTATTATTATTTGAATTATGCGACCGTTTTTTTCTAGTCAGCTTGTTTTTTAATTGAAGAATAAAATATTTTTGCACTTTACGCCTCATAAAAGTTTTAATTTATTAGAGGTCTTTAAATTAAGAGTAAAGTATACGGTGATTCTGTTTTTCCAGAGGTAAAAATTAGGAATTGGTTTCGTATAGGCTGTGCTGACACGGGAATTATGATTTTTTAATAAAACAGTTCTTTTCGGAGTAGTCTTTTTCCTAAATTTAGCTTAATAATATATATTTAAATTAATTTTTTATAGACCTTTACATATTTAAAAAAATATAGGCTGATTCTTTTTTTTTTTCAAGTGATAATTAAATTTGGCACTATACATGCGTGTTTTGTTTCTAAAGAAAGCTTTTACTATGAATAGTTTGATTCTCTTGTAATGTGACTGGTCCAAGGAGTTTCTTAAAAATTCATATTTTTGGGGGGTCCAATATTAATTTTTATATTAATAAAAAATTATGTATAATATTCAATATTGCGCTAGTATGTAGAGACTAACACCTATGACTTTCTTCCTTCCCTGAATAGAGAATATAAACCATATCAATATACAATTTTATTTTAAATTTTATTTGTTTTGTTCAGAGAATGTGATAAGATTTTTTCACAGCGCTTCGCAACTACCCATACTATCCCATATATTTTGTACTTTAAGAAGTATTTTCCTTGTTTATACAGGCAATACAAATAAATTAGAATATCTTTTTAAGGAAATGTTTGTCTGTGAGTACTGTTCCCGATTATTCGGCAGTAAGGACAACCTCAAACGTCATGGAGATTGTCGCATTAAGATAAAAATCTGCGATGTATGTGGAGCGATCTTTAAGTCCCAGAGGGCTTTCCAGCAACATCAAATGAAGAGCCATCCCACCTTGAAACGGAAGTGCGAGATACCACATACACCCAGGTTAAAGGAAAAACGACTTGACTTAGAAGGTGTGTGATATTTTTTCACTATTGCTTTTAGATACAATATATATAATTTTAATGAGAAGTTTTTTAGCTAAAACAAAAAAAAATTGAAACTTCATTTTTCCAGAACCATCAACGTCAGCCACGAAGTATTGTATCATCTGCGGGGTGGAGGTTTCCACTAATCGTTGGACCGGACATCTTAGAAGCCTTCAGCATAAGAAGAGGTGCTGTGTAAAGCAGGAGGAAGGAGTTCAGCTCGTGAAGACTTCGTTTCGCAACCGAATTGCTACATACCGACTTTCATCCAACCGAGACCCTAACAACGACGTGAAGAAATTCCTGATTACACTGAAGGAGCGGTTTACCCAATTGGTAAAGGTTAGCGTAATAAGTTACGATCTCCTGAAAGTCGGCGTGGAACTCTTCGCACGCTTCCTCCTGCAGACCAAGGAAATGGAAGAAGTCAAGTCATTCAACACCAAATTCCAGCTGGTGAATACGGGGACCGATCTGGAGGAGTTATTCGAACAGTTCATAGCCATACTTGAAAGGAAGTTTTCAGAATTCAAGGAAAAAGACAGCGGTAAGTTATTATTTAAATATATTGTTATTTTGCTTAAGTAGTTTGTTATTTTGCCCAAATACAGTATACCATTTTTTATCTCTTGCTACAGGATGGGCCCTGCAACAACTCCTCCATCTAGATTTAAGTATTAATAAGCTCAAACCCCTGAAACCATCGTCCTACATACCGCTACCGAAAGAAATTGAATCAAAGAAAGCTGTTCCCAACATCCAGAATAATGATAACCAGTGCTTTAAATGGTCAGTCTTAGCAGCCCTGCATCCAGTACATCGGTGCCAACATGCAAATAGGATCGCAAACTATGTGCCTTTTGAGAACGAACTGAGCTTTACAGGTATGAAATTTCCGATTGAGCTTAAAGATATATCAAAGTTTGAGCGACTCAATAATATATCCATCAATGTATATGGGCTTGATAAAGTTTTTGAAAATGGTAAAAATATTATTGAAGTTGTTGGTCCCTTATACTTTACCACATCTCGAAAGGAGAGACATGTTAATTTATTAGTAATCAGCGATGACTATGGAAATAGTCATTATTGTTTAATAAGAAACATGTCTCGTCTGATCTCCAACCAATTGTCTAAACATAGAGAAACTAAATACTTATGCGATGGTTGCTTGTCGTATTTTTATTCGGAACAAAAATTAAAAGCTCATCAAGAGCATGATTGCGGTCACGTTTCGGCTAAAATACCAACAACAAATTTAAAGAAAAATAAATGCGGTGAAGAGGTTCCTGAGAATATCCTGAAATTTACCGATTTTGAAAAGAAATTAAAAGTACCTTTTGTTGTTTATGCCGACTTTGAGACAATCCTAGAACCCCTACATACAGATCAAAATGAGTTAAACCCCGAAATTTCCTATACTGTAAGAACACTCAGACATATCCCATATTCCTTTGCCTACTACATTAAATGCGACTTTGACGATTCTCAGTCGATTTTCAAGAGTTATAGGGGTTATAATGCACATAAAGAATTTGTAGGTCAGTTGGAAGCTGATTGTAAATCACTTTATAACCAACTTATGAAGGATATAGTACCAATGACGCCTTTAACGGCTAAACAGCAAACTGAGTTCCGTGAAGCCACGGTATGTCATATTTGCGAGAGGCCATTTAAGGAAGGAGATGAAAGAGTACGCGATCACGATCACAAGACAGGAAGTTGGAGGGGGGCAAGTCACTCTGTGTGCAATCTAAATTACAAAGACCCAAATTTCATTCCTGTATTTTTCCACAACATGTCCGGTTTTGATTCCCACCTGTTTATCAAAGAATTGGCACTTCATAACGAAAAATTGGATGTTATTGCCCAAAATAAGGAAAAATACATTTCCTTTTCTAAGCACATTTTGGTAGATAAGATTCAAAATAAAGAAGGTAAAGAACAACAGGTATTTTTAAAATTACGCTTTCTCGACAGTTTTCGATTCATGGCCAGTAGTTTAGATAAATTAAGTCAAAATTTAAAACCGGAACAGTGTCGAGAAGTAAGGAAATTTTTCCCATATGAAAATAAATTTCAGCTTATTCGACAGAAGGGTGTTTTCCCATATTCTTACGTGGATTCATTCTCAAAATTAGACGATACCAAGCTTCCATCAATTGATGGCTTCTATAATGTATTACGTAAAGAGGCCATCAAGCAAGAAGATTATGAGCGTGCACAGACTGTGTGGAATTTATTCGAATGCCAAACTTTAGGTCAGTATTCCGATGTTTATTTAAAATCCGATGTTTTAATATTAGCAGATGTTTTTGAGAACTTTAGAGACGTGTGCCTAGCGACTTACAATCTAGATCCTGCGCAATTTTTTACAACGCCTGCGCTATCCTTTTCAGCCGCACTTAAATTTAGTGCTGTAGAAATGGAGCTGTTGACCGATCTAGACATGGTACACTTCTTTAAACACGGTATTCGCGGTGGAGTCAGTCAGTGTAGTGTGAGAAAAGCATTTGCTAACAATAAATTTGTACCTCATTATGACTCTTCCAAACCTACCTCCTACATTATGTACTTGGATGCTACCAACTTGTATGGTGCAGCCATGTCACAATATTTACCAACGGGAAATTTCAAGTGGCTGGATGAGAACGAAATTCAAAATTTAAATTATATGAATATCGCGAAAGATTCAAAAATCGGATACGTTTTGGAAGTGGACTTGGATTACCCCGAAAATTTAAATTATTTACACAATGAACTACCCTTTTGTCCGGAATCCATTATACCTCCAGGTTCAAAATTCAAAATTTCAAAGTTAATACCAAATTTTAAGAAAAAGACGAAATATGTTATTCATTATCAAAATTTGCAACAAGCCACTGAGAATGGCATCAAACTCACAAAAATTCATCGGGCTATCAGCTTCGATCAATCTCCTTGGCTTAAAAAATATATTGATCTAAACACAGCAATGCGAAACAAAGCAAAAAATAAGTTTGAAAAGGACTTTTTCAAACTTATGAACAATGCTGTGTTTGGAAAAACTATGGAAAACGTAGAGAAAAGGGTGAATGTCAAGCTTGTTTCCCATTGGGAAAATGTTGGTAGAAGATTAGGGGCGGAAGCGTTAATCGCAAAACCTCATTTTAAAGACCGTACAATTTTCAGCGAAAATCTAGTTGCAATTCATATGAGAAAACAGAAAGTCTTATATAATAAACCTATTTATGTAGGGTTTTCTATTTTGGATATTTCCAAAACCATTATGTACGACTTTCTGTATAGGTATATCAAACCAAAATACGGTAACAACGCGGTCTTGCTCTATACTGATACAGACTCCCTTGTTTTGCAAATTACAACGGAAAATTTCTATGACGATATAAGGCAAAATTTGGATACATTCGACACGTCTAATTTCACGCAGGATAATCCACATAATGTCCCCGTAAATTCATCCGTTTTGGGTCGAATGAAAGACGAATATGCGAGGAAAGTTATTTGGGACTTTTATGGAACTGGAGCAAAGGCATATTGTGTAAATGTGGCCGGAGAGTTGACCAAAAAGGCTAAAGGTGTCCCCGACTACGTCACTAAAAAAGAACTATCTTTAGATGATTATAGAGAAGCTGTTGACGTAAAGGGGACCCTGATTCACCGTCAAATGAATACATTCTGCTCTCATTTGCACGATATGTATGTTGAACTGAAAAATAAGGTAGCCTTGTCACACGCGGACGACAAGCGTTTCCTTATTCCCGATTCTGAGTACACGCTCGCTTGGGGTCATCGAGATCTGGTTTTGTATAAGGAATCAGTGGGAATTCCATGAGTGGAGACTAACCACAATGGCTATTCTTTGTTTGAATTTACCGTTCGGTACCTGTTGATGGCTTAGAGGTTAGGTTTAGTTTTTTTAGTTTTCATTGTAGTGTTTATTTTTAAAAATATTTTCATGTATTTGTATTATTTATTGACTTTCTATAGCAATAAACTTGGTTTTCGATCGTTGTTTTATGCTATTAGGTAAGGCACTATTTTTTATTGTTTATTTCTGTATTTATTATTTATTTATTGTATTTGGTATTGTAGTGTTTATTTTTAAAAATATTTTCATGTATTTGTATTATTTATTGACTTTCTATAGCAATAAACTTGGTTTTCAATCGTTGTTTTATGCCATTAGGTAAGGCACTATTTGTTATTGTTTATTTCTGTATTTATTATTTATTTATTGTATTTGGTATTGATTTAGGATATTTCTTATTTATTATATATTTATTGTTGTATAAATGTATTATTGTTTATTTCCGGCTACATTATTCCCGGTCAGCATTCAAATAAACAAGTGTGTTGTTTTTAAATAGTTGTTTTATTTCCTAAAGTGTAGCGGAATAAAAAAAAACATAGTTAAAATAATATCATTTATTTAGTAACCTTATAATATTCAGTATTTAATTTATACAATTCATAAACGTGCTCTGAAAAATAATCGAATAACTTTATCAGTCCAACGAAATAGATAGTTTTCTGTAGTGGTGTCCTCAAACTTAATCCTTCTCTTATCACGTTGCGATGAAATACCAAAGTGTATTGGCCAATAATCATAAAAATATCGAGTCAATAAGTGCTGAAACAATCAAACGTACTTAAGAATTCTTCAAATTCCTCACTAGAGAAATAAATCTCTCCAGAACCAATAGTATCCAAAATTACTCGTTTGCGTTTCTCTTCTGTTATGCGGGGGACAACAGTTATAAAATCGCCACTCTCTTACACTCGATTAGACTTAATCACTTGAGTTGGGTCTTCCTCTGTCGAATATTTTGAAGGAGATTCGAACACCCTATCCCATCTAGAGGAGGAGAAGGGGGAGAGGTAGCCATCGGTAACTTTAAATGGTAAGTTTTAATCATTTTCTCACCAAAGATTTATTATCTTCGTAAAACTGGATGTCTCTATCAGTTTACGTATTTTACGCAAATGCTCTCTCAACTTAACCTTTAAATCAACTGTCTCAGTCATGAGCTTGGGATTAAATGCCCCCAAATTTCTTAGGGAATTCTTTAATATAAGGTAAAATTAAACAAGTAATACAATTTAACATCTTTATTTGGGTAAAAAATCATAAATATATTGATACGAGATTTTTGAATTATTAACACTACAAGTACAAAATTTTAAAACATGATAAGAACAAGTCGTTTCACTTAGAACTAATTTCGATACATTGACACTGTTCCCAGTAAATTCTAAATTAATAATATCTGGTGTGTCCTTAAGATACTTAATCTTGAAAAAAGTTTGAATTAAAAAGATCTTCCTTATATGGTGCTCCACAAAGATGACATCAACTTCTCGTAGTCGTCGTAGATAATGCGATAAAGTTAATTGTAAGCGGTTTGGCCAGAATTGTAGTAGAGTCCATGTCGGTACCCATACAGAAACATTGCTTGCTTTTTACAATCACAGAATAGTTCATAAAACGCCTTAACTGGCTTAAAAAGATAGTTATTTATTTACTTTCCATCGTAAATAGCCAATTCTTCAGCTTCAAATTTAGGAAACCCAGAATCCTTGAACGTCTACCACAACAAACTTCATCGCGCCGAAGGGGGTTGAGGGGTGACTGACTACGAGGTCACGTACTTGGCTTGTTAAACCCTGATACTCGAACACTCGAACTTGAATAATTATATAAAAGGCACGTGACTCATAGGAAAAATTTTCTGAACTCTGAAATTCTGACTTGACATCGTTGGTGTTACTCTTGAGGGCCTTCATTTTGCTTGGAACAATCAATAACAAAGAGGCTTCCACAAGCAAAAAATCTGGAATCCAAATGCAGCTCAAACACCCAAAAATAGGTTTTTCATCGTCGCTCTCCACAGGATTCATGGTGATATCTTGATAGAAAATATCAGTTTTTCCATATGATGTATTATCAGAACCCAAATCGAGATAATAATTGTCCGTTGTCGATGAAGCTGTTTTAAACACTTTAGGTTGTTCTACCCACTTTATTTTGAAACACTTAAAAATACGGCAGATATAATCAGGACAGGGCCACCCATAAGAGCAGAGAGAGTGATCTAAAAATACCAGAAGTTCTAGAGACAGGCCGGATTGCTAAATATGCGAGGTAGACATAGATTTATGAACCGCTCACTTTTAAGGAGCCCCGCGACAATACACTGAAATAATAATATCGATTTGAAGAAAGATACAAAACAATTTTCAAAAAAAAAAAAAAACAATTTTTTTTTATTTTTTTTATAATGTTATGTTCTTTATTATCCTTGCCAAAGATGTGGGAACCAAACTTGTCAATAGACATGGTTGTTGCCAGCGGTAGAATAAGGAATAAACATGTGAGAATTAGTATTTATTTAATTATTTTTGCTTCTCTTAGTTCTTCTAAAATCGATATTATTTCATTTTGATGACCAGTATGTCCTGCCATTTGCGATGACATCAACAATTTCAATCTATCTATGATTTCGTTTGGATCGTCATAATAAACGTAATCTAATTTCTTTTTTGATAAATTTAACATAGCTCCCCCCTTTCCACTTTTTGTAGACAGATTTCTTGTAGAACGCGGTCTTTGTGGAGGTAACAAACGTGAAGTGCTTGGTAGAACTGCACGATAACCTGTCTCTGTTGTGCTTCCACGTTTTAATATACCTTTTTGTAATAAGTAAGGTTTAACTATTGTCAAGTATTTAATGTCGGTCGAACCTTGAATTTGACTATTAGGATCAAAATTTCGTCTATATGCATTTGTCCTATTCAAAACATCCATATAATTTTCCATATCATTTGATGTATAACCAACAGGTTCTTTTTTAAAAAGAAGCTCATACAATCCAGGTGTTCCCTCATACCTAACTCCTTCAACTTTAAAATCTTTTCCTATGAAATCCACCACAGAATTAGCAATCTTATATTTATCTGCATCAACATCATGGCTAAACCCATATTTGTTATCAAATTTGCCTTCCGTGTCTTTTATTAGCCCATCCACGAAAGGTCTTAGAAGTGAATGATATGCTTCCAAATATTCTTCATAAGCAGGTGTTCTTGTTAATTCTAAAACATCTTGTCGCAACTCACTTATAGTTGGTTCAATTGTTGTTTCAGGGCTTGATTCTCCTGTACGAGACTGTTGCGAATCTTCAAAAAATACTTCTTCATCTCCTAAAAGTGAGGGCATGTGTGTTGAAAGATATTTACTATATGCATTTGATTTCCTTTGATTAACCTCTGGCGTAGGAAATTGAAATTTTGGAGTCGAAACTAATTGTGGTGAATATACTTCTTTTTTAATGAACGGTTCTGTTTTAATTGTCTGAATTAACTCATGCAAAGGTTGAGTTATTGGTTTAAATTCTTTTTCCATACGAATTTCTTTATCAGATAAATCTGATTTTAAAGCTTTATACTTTTGTCTAACGGCTTGTCTAGTTTTTACCAACTCTTTCGCTGTTTTTTCGTCCATCTTTACAAAAGGTAGGTTGTATACTAGAAAATTATCGTTGTGTCAGAGAGTTATATAGTGGAAATAAAATTATCAAATCCTTTTCTATAGCGACCATCATTAAATTGGCAGTCTTTGTCAATAACGACAAAGTCATATTTATGTTTCCAACACATTGAACACAAGTTTTTAAACTCCTGAAAGCTCATGTCACCATTTACATGATCATCATATATATGTTTCAAGTTTGTAGCATCCTGTTGAAAAATTACCAAGAGGTTGGCATTATCACGTATAAGTTGTTTAGGGATTGATGAATATGTTTGACACAAATAAAAACAATCTGTATTTTTATGACGTCCGAAACAAAAATAATCCCTCATAAGACTTTGATCAGTGCATACTATATCATCAAATACAATCAATGAATTTGGTTTTATTTCAGTGGGTGAAACAATATCCTCAGCGTTCGATGATTCAAAATAACCAATAAACTTTAGTGGAGCAAAAAGCCTTTTTAGATATTCATATTTTGATTGATATAAGGATTTTGAGTACACATATATGTTTTCAAATCTTAATCCATTAGGGTGTGTTATAAGAGAAATCATAACATTTGTCTTCCCACAACCCGATGGTCCTACTATTAAACATCTTTTACAGTTTCCACCAAATAATTGTCCATGTTTTCGATAATTATCATGACATAAATCAAAATTTTTTATCGGTAAAGAAAAATCTTGTTTTTTGATCTTCATTGTTTGAACATCACTATTTAAGTAAGGTTATTTGCGTTTTTAAATCATTTATATATAATGATTAGACATAATAATAATGTCATTCACTGCGTGGAAGGACAGAGAACAGGTAGTGGTTTATTAAATACTCTTATTAATAAATTACCAGTAGAGCTCCATATTCCTTCTTATAACTTTTGTGGGCCTGGTACAAAGTTAAATAAAAGGCTCGCCCGAGGTGATAAGGGAATTAATTTATTAGACGAAGCTTGCAAAGAGCACGATATAGCATATTCGGTATATTCCGATTTAAAAAACAGAAACGAGGCAGATAAAGTATTAGCTAAAAAGGCATTTAATAGATTTAAAGCTTCAGATTCAAATCTAGCCGAAAAACTGTCATCCTTGGCTGTGGCCGGAATCATGAAAGCAAAAACAAAACTCGGTATGGGAATAAGAAAAAGAAGTCATAAACGCAAGAAAGGAGGTCAAATATCCTTTAACCAAGGTGTAAGAAAAGCACGTGAAGAGCTGGTTGGAAAAAAGTTTGCTAATATAAGAAATGCTGCCAGCACAGCTTTATCATCCATTAAAAAATTAAAAATAAAAGAACCTAAACAAAGAATTATTCCAATTCCAAAAACTGGTGGAATTTTACCTTTAATACCTATTTTTGCTGGTTTATCTGCTCTAGGAGCCCTAAGCGGAGGCGCTGCTGGCATTGCGCAAGCAGTAAATTCTGCCAAAAATGCACAGAAGAAGTTAGAAGAACAAACAAGACACAACAAAGAAATGGAAAAAATATCGATAGGGAAAGGGCTTTATTTAAAACCTTATAAGCAAGGGTGTGGTCTATATCTTAAACCATATTCAAAAAACTGTTAAATTTGCTACCTCGCCGACCTTTGACAAATATAGATTTATTAAAGTATGCAAAAATATTAAAGTTGCAACATTTTAGAGGTGTCTTTATGAGAAACAAGTTACCCAAAAAAATAAAAAAATATGAAACCGGTATTATAAATTTAGATGATGATATGGGGGAAGGCACTCACTGGACAGCGTATGTTAAAAATAATAATAACATAATTTACTTTGATAGTTTTGGAAATTTACGACCACCAAATGAAGTTATAACTTATTTCTATAGCGATGGTAGCAACAACAATATTAAATATAACTATGAGAAATATCAATCTTTTAATACCTCAACTTGTGGACAGTTATCATTACAGTTTATTTATAATAATACGTAACTGTGTTTCCATTTTATTCTTATTTCGACCATCATGTCGTTTACTATAGCTCTTTCCACAAATTCAGCTATACTTCAAGCAGATTTCCATCCACCTATTTACTTAGATCCTAACACTTCCTACGTTGTCGGACTTACCAACTTTGAAACTTTTAATGCAATACCAAATATTGATAAAAGTAATAATAAAGTATATTTTGGAAAAAATAATGAATTTTTAACAATTCCTACGGGAAGTTATGAAATGGACGATGTTAATAAATATTTACAGACTGAATTCCAAAAAAGAAATATTTCATTTCACCTCTATGCAAATAACAACACATTAAAATCAACAATAAAGTCTACTACAGATATTATTTTTAAAGATGGAACAATAGGAAAACTTTTGGGTTTTAATAATGGGATAATATCTGGTGATGGAGTTCCAAGAACATCGCAAAATCCAGCAGAGATTATAAAAGTTAATTCTTTATGCATAGACTGCAGTATCGCAGAAGGTTCCTATCTGAACGGAAAGCCAGTACACATTATTCATCAGTTTTTCCCTAATGTTAGCCCTGGATTTAAAATAATAGAAAGCCCCCAAAATATTATTTATTTTCCTGTTACAGTAAAAGTAATAGATAAAATAACAATAAAGGTAATAGACCAAGATTTAAATATTGTTGATTTTCGAAACGAAACTGTAACAATAAGGTTGCATATAAAAGAAGTATAATGGTTATCCTTTATAATAGAAAAACCTTCAATTTACCCACAAAAATTAATAAAAACTATAAGAAGACTAAACACCGTAAACCAAAGATTAGTAGAAAGAGAAACACACAAGGGATAACACCTGAAAATATAAGCTTTTTGAAATCTCTAGGTTTAAAGGTTTTAGTATAATGGATATCCTTAACGTAGCAGAAGGTCTTTTCATAGATAATTCAATTGTGCATTCCGAAGTTCATGGTTATGAACCATACCTACCTACAAAATTGGGAAATAATGATGAAATTATAATACCTGTTCATGAAGTAGACAAGTATACGCTTCCTTCCGAAAGCTTTCTTTACATAGAGGGTAAACTAACAAAAGATAATAATACTATCTCAAATACATTAAAATTGATAAACAATGGGATTGCATTCCTTTTTAAAGAAATGCGTTATCAACTAAACGGTGTTACAATAGATTCAGTTAGAGATGTTGGGTTAACTTCGACAATAAAGGGATACATGTCGTATAATAAAAATGAATGTAATAGACTTAAAAACGCAGGCTGGTTTCCTATGGAATCTTCACAAGTTGTTGACGCAACAACAGGATTATTTAATGTTTGCATTCCGCTTAAATTCTTAATGGGGTTTTTTGAAGACTACAAAAAAATTATTTTAAATGCCAAACAAGAACTTATTTTAGTACGAGATAATTCGGACAAAAATGCAACAATTAATACTGCAGATGAAAATCCAAAAATTGAGCTTACTAAGCTAACTTGGAATATACCTCACATTTCAGTAGCTATTCCTCAAGAATTAGCATTATCTAAAATAATTAATAAGAATACTGATATAATAATTGCTTTCCGGAGTTGGGAACTGATTGAATACCCAGAATTATTAAAAACTAATCGTCATAACTGGCCTGTCAAAACATCTACGAAAGTTAATACCCCACGTCATGTAGCAATTGCTTTTCAAAAAGACTTAAGGGATAAATCAACAACTGATATGTCTCTATTTTCCAACGTTAAATTACGAAACATCAAAGTATTTTTAAACTCTGAGAGATATCCCTACAACGATCTATTTTTAGACTTTGCTAAAAATAAATTTGCATCATTATATGAAATGTTCTCACAATTTCAAAAATCTTACTATGGAATAACACCTGAACCCATTTTTTCTCCAAAGGAATTTAATACTTATGCTCCTATCGTATATATCGATTGTTCACATCAGAAAGAAACAATTGAATCCGGACCTATTGTTATGAGAGTTGAGTTTGAATTACATGATGATCTTAAAGACAAAATATCTGCCTATTGTCTTATTATGCATGACAAAGTATTTAGTTACAATCCATTAACCAAAAATGTTAGACAACTTTAAAGCGCATGTCTAACTATATAAAATCAATGCTCTACTATTCTTTCCTACCATTATGGGTGAAGATCTAGAACTTCGAGTATCCTACTTTTTAAAAGAACTGAAAAAATTAAAACAACAACTACAAGAATATTCTGACAAGAAATCTATGATTAAACAATTCTCATTTTTGAAATTATGAGGTTATTAATTGTCGATGTGCAAGGATTTAACATAGAAAATAAGAAGTTTATTCCCAAAGAGTTGGCTGCCTATGATGGACACAAAATATGCCACTATATCTTTAAATCACCATTTGATATAAAATACCTACCACCTGACTTACATAAACAAGCTGTATGGTTAATGAAAAATCATCACTGTATTCCTTGGAATGAAGGATATACACCAATTCACAAATTTTCTGAAATAATCAAGAATCTAACAGAAAAGGCTGATCAAGTTTATGTGAAAGGGAGAGAGAAATCCGAATGCATCCGAAAATATTCATTAAAACCAGTCATAGAACTTGATGAAAATCCAAAATTACAAGAAGGAGAAGCTCATTGTTTTTATCATTCTAAATCACCATGTATATGTGCACTTACTAATGTATACAATTTATATAATAATTATTTAATGATTGAATAAAACACATAAATAAAATAAAGTTTTTTATTTGTTATAAATTAGGTTTAAAATACTTCTTGAATAATTTCAGGTGACAAAAACTTCTTTACTTCATCCAAATGCTCCTCAAATCCCATTTGTTTCATCGTGTACAGAAAATACTTTAAATCAGAAGTATGTAAATATATGTTACAGGCTTCGGCAGCTTTTTCATACTTTCTACCCATTTCTATACATTCTTCATACGTATAAAATCTTTCAAATCCATACTCGGCTTCATAGGCAGCATCAAATTCTAAATTACTGAAGTGTTGTGATAGATTCTCTATAGCACTTGTTAGGTTATATGCTACTGGTTGAGATGTATATGCTAACCACATCTTGTTGGAGAATGTTCAGACTTAAAGTAAGTTCAGAGCTTTAAATATTAATTTAGGAGGTGGGGGGAATAAAAAGAAAAATATATTTATAAGTTTTTATTTTCAATACAACTTTTTACAAATTCATTACATGTAAATGTTTCTACATCCTCCACAACACAATCTGAGTAAAAGTTTAATAATTCTAAAACACAGCAAACATTTAAACTATTTTCCATAGGTGAAATAACATCATATACATTTTTTAACAAATCACCATTTTTCATAGAGATTCCACTAACTAAAATATTGTAATATTTGGAAAATTCCTGGTTTTTTAAGATATCAAAACGATATTTGATTAAATTTGACACGTTCACTAATTCATTTATGGTATCACCAGCTAAGAAAACTTCATTACCACCATCTTGTGTAATCTTAATTATTCTTGCATCACCAATAAACACAAAGTGAATCTCATAACCATTCCCCTTCATGGGTTGCCACCCGGTGTTGTTGGAATAAATGAAACTTAACATAATTCCTTGATTATTTAGTAAGGAAATCCATTGATCTTCATTAAAAATCACATTTTGATTATATTTATATCCACAGAGTTTAACAACAGGAATATATTTTCTCTCTAAGGAAAATCCAATGCTGACCCATTTGGATTTGGATTTGTTAATGTAGTAAATTGTTTCATTGATGAGAGCTGCATTGCGCTTCTTACTAAACTCTTGTTGGTTATAGTTTGTTGGTTGATACATTTTCAGATGCTTGCTTGAAATACTGTGAGTAGAACTGTGGGTGAGCGTTTAAATAAGCAAGCGTGGTAGTGGGGAAAGCAAGAGTGGTGGGGATAGTAAGAGTGGTGGGGGGATTTAAACACTAATCTTATAGATTTAAACATCATTTAGCGACTAACCATGAATGAGTGTAAGACAGAACTTTTTATCGACATTCAAGGATTCAATTGTTCTTTTGGGTACATTCCAAAAGAATTAGCGATTTATGATGGGATTCGTTGCTCAAATTATCTGTTTAAATCACCATTTCAAAAAAATATGTTATCTACCCCTGATATCAAACTGGTTAAATGGGGCGAAGAGTATCATGGACTAAAATGGGAATTTGGAAATATAGAACTTAATGAAATTGATGATATTTTAAAGCATGTGTTAGAAGTTTACCAATCGCCCAAAATTTACGTGAAAGGGAATGAGAAAATAAACTACTTAAAAAAGTTTTTGAATGAAGATTTCATATACGCTATTCCCATTGGTCAAGAACCAAAATTAAGTAGATTTAAGAAAATTCCAGAATGTTATTTTCACAAAAATGTGAATCCATGGCATTGTGCATTAGCAAACGTAAAATTGTTATATAATTATAGACATTGTTATGAATAAAAACCTTTATTATAAATATGTTTTTTTACTATTGAATTTTATTTATAGTACAAATATACTTTGAATAATATATATCCTATTGAACATATAAACACTACTAACAATATACTTAATAATACTACACACATATTTGAACTACATTCTTCTATACAAGATTTTCTATACAACTGATTCCATTCCTGTGTCACTATTGAAGTTTTATTGACATAATATAATCTTAACTTATACTGCACAACGGTAGAATCATTTATAATATTATCATCTATTTTGTGGGTAAATAAACCATTATTTATATTCATTCTTTTCCATGTTGAAGGCCAACTATCATTATTTACATTATTAACAGATAGACAAATAAATGCTTCTCGAACATTAGGATCAACTTGTGTGAACAAAGTATTGTTAACGAATGCTGATAGAAATAGAACTCCTACTGGTAGCAGAGCCATTTTCAAAATAAAATATTTTCCCAGGGATCTTATGTTTTATATTCGTCATGAACTAAATTTTTTAGAATGTCAATTACATTATTAACTTGGTCATCATTAGTCTTGGATTTCTCTTCCAAAATACTTATATGTTTGTGTCCCCAAGCTAAAGTTCTAAAAGAATCTGGAATTATATAGCGTTTATCATCTTTTGGAGATAAAGCAACTTTATTTTTTAATTGTGTGAACATTTCATGTAAAATTGAATGAAAAATATTCATTTTTCTAAATTTGATCTCAGAATTTTCAACTACATCTTTATAATCTTGTTTAGTAATGGAATTTTCTATAACATATTTTTTAACACCCTTTGCCTTTTTTTCAGATTTCTCTTCTAAATTTACACAGTAAGCTTTAGCTCCCGTCCCATAAAAACTTGAAATTGGTTTGCCCGCAAATTCATCTTTCATTCGCCCTAATACTGATTTATTCTTAGTAATATTATGAATATTGTTTTCATTGAAATTAGAAGTGTCAAATTTGTCTAAATTGTCTTGCATATCTTTATAAAAATTTTCAGTCTCTACTTGCAAGATCAAACTATCTGTATCCGTGTATAACAAAATTGCTTCGTCTCCATACTTGCTTTTAATATAATCATAATAAAAATCATATAAAACGGTTTTTGATAATTCCAAGACTGTGAAGCCAATATAAACAGGTTTATTGTAAGTCACTTTTACTCTTTCCATTTGTATCGCAACCAAATTTTCATTAAAGACTAATCGATTTTTAAAATTTGGTTTAGCAATCAATGTCTGCGCTCCTTGTTTTTTACCAATATTCTCCCAGTGTGTGATTAATCTAATGTCAACTCGCTTATCAATGTTTTCTAAAGATTTACCATAAATGGCATTATTAAATAATTTATAAGTATCCTTTTCCAACTTATTTTTAGATTTGTTCCTCATTTCGGTATTTAAATCGATATACTGTTTAAGAAATGCAACCTGTTTAAATTTAATAACTCTATGAATTTTAGTTAATTTTAATCCATTTTGAAGCACCTGTTTCAGATTTCGGTAATGAATAACATATGTTTCTTTATGGTTTAAATTACATATTAATTTCTTTTGTTTTGAACCAGGTGCACAAATATTTTCAGCCAAAAAAGGTAATTCGTTGTGCTCTTGATGTAAACCTTGAGGATACTTTAAATCTACTTCCAAAACGAACCCGAATTCAGCATCGTCAGGAAGAGACATCACAACAAGGTCTTCAATTTCTTCATCGTTCAACCAAGAAAAATCACTTACGGGGAGACATTGACTCATACTATGTCCATACAAGTTAGTGGCATCCAAATACATTATAAATGAATTTGGTTTGCTTGGATCATAATTTTCCAAGAATGGATTATTAGCTTCTGCTTTTCGAACGCTGCAATGACAGACACCACCTCTTATATTATTTTTAAAAAAATGTATCATATCTATATCCGTTAATAATTCTAATTTAACATCAGTCATTTTTAACATTGAATCCCAACTTAAACCTGGTAATGTATAATACTGTGCAGGATCTAGCTTAAAATTATTTAAAGATACATTTCGAAACGCTTCAAAAAAATCTGTTAATATGAGAACATCTGACAATAAATAAATTTTGGTATAATCCATAAGATTTTGACAATTAAATAAATTCCAAATATTAAAAGCTCTATTGTAATCCGATGGACACATAGGTTCATCTTTAAGTTTATCATAAAAATGTTCAATAGCTGGGAGTTCATTTTCATGTAATTTTTCGAAAGAATCAACGTAAGAATAAGGATAAACACCTTTTTTACGAATTTCGTTGAACTGGTTAGGATCTTCAAAATATTTTTTAATCTCAATGCACTGATTTGATTCCAAGCTTTCACCAAGCTTTTCCAAAGAGGAACCAACGAAACGGAATGAATCCAAAAATCTCATTTTTATAAAAATACTTTTTTCGCTATTATCCTTGTCTTTTACTTTGTCAACCAATATGGATTTTGAAAATGAAATATATTTTTCCTTAGTTTGTGCAAGTACATCAATATTATCTTCTTCACAGCACAATTGTTTAACAAATAAATGACTATCATAACCAGTTAAATTATGAAAAAAGATGGGTATAAAATTTGGAATTTGAAAGTTTAAGTTGCAGATACTGTGAGCTGCATTTCGAAATTTACCAGTTAAATGACCATGATCCCTGACTTTTTCATTTTCTTCAATTGTTTTATTACAAATATGACAAATTTTGCTATTTTTATAAGATAGTTCTTCCTCATCTGTTAAAGGAAGCATTTTCACTACAGGTTTAAGATGGTCATTATAAATTCTATGTGCATGACCTTCAATTCGTTTACAAAATTCATCAGCTGCATCCAAACCAAAATAGAAATCTAGTATCGACAAAGAATCATCATATGAGCACTTAATAAAATAGCAAAAAGCGTACGGTTCGTGTTTAAATGTATTTAAAGTATAAGAATTCTGTTCGTTTCCCGGTTCTTGATGCTGTAAAGGTTTTAAAAAGCATTCAAAGTCTGCATATATGACAAACGGAACTTTTAGTTGTTTTTGAAAATTTTCAAACTGTAGAATATTTTCTGGTATATTTTGACCGTACTTATTTATTTTAATGTCATTGGTAGGAACTTTTGTAAACAAATGATTACAATCATGTGATTGGTGTAATTTTAATTTTTCCATTGATGTAAAATAAATTAAACATCCATCACAAAAATATTTTTTATGGTCTCTTTTATTAATCTGAGATGACACTAATCTTGACATGTTCTTAATCCAACAATAATGGTTGTTTTCACCTTCACTTATTAACAACAAATTTATGTGTACTGGAAGTTTTTTACTAGTGTAATGAAGAGGACCTACTACTTCATACTTGAATTTACTATCTTCATAAACACTCTCTAAACCATAAACATTTATAGATATTTGATTAAGCGTTTCAAACTTCTGTATATCCTTTAATTTCACAGGAAAATCTATTCCTTCAAAACTTAAATACTCAAAAAAATTAGGGTATGAACTTGTTCTATCAAAATTAATATTAGCAGGAAACAGTGCACTTATCACACTCCATGCAAAACAATATGAATCATTATTTTTGATATTAATAACAGCTTTTTTATTTGAAATTTGTTTTGGTAATGGTATATACGATGAAGCTCTAATTGGATTATACTTGTTTATATTAAGCTCCAAATGTAAGATTTTTTCCAATGTCCAACCTGATCCATTTTCCGCAAATATTGACACCTTTTCTTTAATTTCAGACAAAAACTGTTTATAAATATCACTTAAACTTGTTGTCGAAGTTATGACCTTATTTTTTGTGTTAAATGATTTAATTTCGATTCTCTCTTTTGTTTGTAAAATATATTGTCCAAATAGTTCTACATTAATCTTAACACTTCTATGCTTAACTAATTGTTCGGAAAGTAAACTTACAAATTTTTGTTGTACTTCATCAAAAAATTCTTCAATGTCCACACACTTTTTCGATGGCAGCAACATGTAAGACACAATCCTGTTTTTAAAAGCAGAAGTTAAAATTTTCACATCATCGTCACTTTTAAGTGCACTTTTATGTAGGTTTGATCGTAAATGGGCAGAAAGTTTATTTTTCACGTACCAAGTAACACAATCTTTACATCGCGATAAAGTAAGTTTAGGTATTGGAGGTCTGTCTTCTTTAATATCTTCTATTTTAGCTTTTTTCATGGATACATCACATACCTGGGTATTAGCCTTCCTTTTTTCTCCCGAACAAGATGGTCTCATGGCACACGATTCTCTTTTATGTCTATACACGTTCGATTGATGAGTAAAACTCTTGTTGCATTCACCGCACTGATACATCTTGAGAACTGAACAAAAAGTAGAAAAGGTTGATATTTATTCAACAGTTCTTGGGATATTTTAACTGCTCTCACAACACTTTGCACAATACTAAACAATTAATATAATATCAACGCTAAGTCAACTAACCGCTGAGGATATATAGGTAACAAGGAGAAGACACAACTGTATTATATCCAGCTGAAGATACGACTGCGAACACTTAAGAACGAGAAGCGAAGAGAGAATATAAAGAGAATCCGTCTGGGCGGAGCATACGCATGCCCATGCGCATCTCTATTGCGCAGTTGGGATTTTTTTTTTTTTTTTTTTTGTCTGGGATTTTTTTTTTTCGTCTGGGATTTTTTTTTTTTTTTTTTTTTTTTTTTTTTTCGTACGACACGTTAAACATGACCTAACGTAGTCTGCTACATTTCTAAACATTCCTGGCCAATCATATCTTTTGGCGATTCTTGATATTGTTTTTGCTATTCCCATATGTCCTGCAGTAGGTTCATCATGATTTTCTTTTAGTACTTGGTTTCTTAAATTTTCTGAAACACAAAGTTTCCAAGGATTTGATAATTCGGGTTCTGTGAAATCGGTTCTTTCGAAGAAATGTTTATATAATTTTCCATTAATAATTTTGAAATCGGGAAAGTTTTTGGATTTTCCTGAACTTCTTTCATTTTTTTAGTGTACCAGACACACTGAACTTCTTCTGTTAAACAAATATTGATTGGCGACCTTGATAAGGTGTCAGCTAATTTATTCAAAACACCTTTCTTGTATCTAATATCAAATGAATATTGTTGAAGATCCATGACCCATCTGGCCAATCTTCCACTCGGATTCTTTAAAGACTGCAACCATTTTAATGACTGATGATCGGTTTCGACTACAAAATTATACCCTTCCAAATATGGTCTCATTTTCTGAATTCCCCACACAATCGCAAGGCATTCTTTTTCCGTAACCGAATAATTCTTCTCCGGATTTGTTAGAGTTCGACTAGCATAAGCGATGATTCTGTCATGTCCTTCTTGGTTCTGAAGAAGGGCTGCTCCAATGCCATCTTGACAGGCATCAGTTTGGAGTATAAATGGTAAATTAAAATCTGGACAAGCTAAAATAGGCGCTTTTGTTAAAATTTCTTTTAATTTTTCGAAAGTTTCTTTTTGCTCTTCTTTCCATTCCCATATTTTCTTCTTCTGTAATAGTTTAGTTAAAGGAGAAACCAATTTAGAATAATTTGGAATAAAACGTCTGTACCAAGATGTATCTCCGATGAATCGACGAACTTCACGGACATTCTTTGGTTCTTGCATGTTTTGAATAGCGCTCACTTTTTCGGGATCTGTACTAATACCTTCTTCTGAGATGTAGTGACCTAAATATTTAAAACTCTTTTGAAAGAATTTACATTTTTCTGAATTTATTCTTAATTTTGCGTCACGCAATCTTCTAAAAACTTCCTTAACATTTTGTACATGTTCAGAAAAATTTCTTCCTAAGATAATTATATCGTCTAAATAAACAAAAGATTTTGAATCTAATTCTGGGCCAATGATAGAATCTAGCAATCGTTGAAAAGTTGCTCCAGCTGAATGTAAACCAAACGGCATAACTTTAAATTGAAATAAACGTCGTTCGGGAACTGTAAACGCCGTAATTGACTTACTGTCTTCAGAAAGTGGGACTTGCCAATAACCTTGCTTTAAATCCAAACTAGTAAAATATTTTGAACCCCGTAATTTGTCCAAAATGGCATGAATAAAAGGTAATGGATAAGCATCTTTTTGAGAAACGTAATTAATTTTACGAAAATCGATGCAAAACCTTGGTTTTCTATCCTTTTTCTTTACAATTACTACAGGTGAACTCCATGGACTATTTGAAGGTTCTATAATTCCATCTTCAAGCATTTTATTTACTTCTTCGTTTATGATTGCTTGCATCGCAGGATTTTGGGGCCGATATCTTTGCTTAATGGGTCTTGAATTAGTTAAATAAATTTTATGTTCCGTTAATGGCGTGGGACCTTGAACTTTTTCAAATTTTGGCAATTCTTCTTCTAGGAATTGTTGAAGTTTTTGTTCATCATATGTTTCAGTGCATAGGTTTTCCAACATCTGTTCTTGGCCCTTTACATCTTCGGAAAATTGTATCGTATAAGGTATGGTTGAATTCTGCAACCATATAATTTCCTTCGAGACCGGATCCAATAATATTTTTCTATTGCTAAGAAAATCCATACCCAAAAGCATGGGAAAATTTAAACCAGGTAAACATCAAAAAATTTCTAAATCTGGTTCATTTTTGATTTTAAAAGGAATGGAAATTTTTTCAAAGATCCTTAAGATTTCGCCGTTGGCGACTCTTATAAAATTTTGGGATTCTCTTCTTTCAAAGTTTAATTCTCGACATAATTTGGCGACATCTTCATTCATGAAAGATTTACTTGAACCTGTATCAACGACTGCATTTAATACAACATCGCCAACTGTTATGTCTACATGTTTTTGATATAATTTTATTACACTCTCCGTGTATAAAAAATAAATTCAAAATTTCTGCATTAGAATAAGAGTTATTTGCCATTTTGTTTGATAATTTAAAAAATAGACCTTTCCCCAAAGCCAATTTACTTGACATGTTTTCTTTTTCATTTGTTTATAAACAAATTCTGCCAAAACCTACTATTAAATGTTTTTAAACATTTTTATTTAGTTATTAATTTTCTAAAATGCCTGTAAGTTCGAAACGGTTAAAGATAGGTATAGGAACATGGTATACAGTTTGGTAGGAAATTTGTTCTAGTTTTTGTTAGAAAAATAAAATTCAGGGTGTTCTATTTAAAAAAGTTGAGTTTTTTGCATTTATTTATATTACGAAGATACAATTTTTTTGAGACGCCCTGTATAAAAATACTTTAATAATTCGTCACAATTCTAAGAAAGCAATATTTTGGAAAACTTCTGCAAAAATTTTAACTTTCTAGGTGCCTTGGTCACAAAAATATTTGATTTTTTAGGGAGCAGGTTTTAGCCCCAAAAATTTACTTATGAATTAATATTTCAAAAACTACCAGAGATAGGCATAGGATATTATACACAAAAAAATTTGTATTATAAATCAGAATCAAAATGTAAAATAATATACAGGGTGTCTCATTTAAAATTCCGAAGTTGCTATGAGTTTCAGAATCATCTGGCAACACTGCCTCTTTCAAAATATTTTTAAACGATAGAACACCATTTCCTATAACTACACCCAAATTTTCAGAAAAACATCTTCTGTCGTTTTCTAAATACTTCTAATAGGCCACTGAGTTTGGCGCACCCGTATATATATATATATATATATATATATATATATATATATATATATATATACATCACCCTATCATTTTTGCTTCCGAAAGGGGTCTAATCCCTATCATTTCTGCTACCGCTGCAAACTTGCTGCCGTATATCGGACGCAAGATTAACTTAGGCGTTTTTCTCGAACATGGCTATAAATTTTAAGTCCCACATTGTCGCAATGGCTGGTCCAAAGTACCATACCTTACGTAAAGAAATTGTTCTTTGACAGTTTAAAGCATAAACTAGTGGCGGGGAATAATAGCGGTACGAAATGGAAGTAAAAATGATCGAAAAATAAATGAAGACGTATAAATTTTAGTTGTAAAAATTTCCGATAGAGGCGCAAAATTATACATGCGTATATTAAAAGTTTTACTGGTCGGTGGATTTTGCTACCAGAAACTTGGCAACGCTAAAGTATGATAAAATTGTATTTAAATATTAGTTCTATAATTATGAAGTGTCCGTGACGCAGTGAACAGCATTTTCGCTAAGTGGTATGCTTTTTAACAGTCTTCTCAAGAGGAGGTTATCAATTATTCGGCCCGCATGTGAGATTCTTTATATGTTCACGCATAATTCTTCAACGGACTTCTTAAACTTGGTTTGTCGATGAGTTTTTCCGAATGGTCTCGTTTTAAGATTTTTTTTGCTGAAGTTATGTGTTTTTTTTTCATTAAAACAATATACAGCATGTCTTCGAAATGGAAAAAAATTTATTATTGATTTTACGAAAAAAGTGCCTGTTTATAAAAAGTTCCGCATCGTGAGAAAATAGCATTGCTATTCAAAAATTTGATCTAGTACATACAGGGTGGCTCAAAAATAAAAAAGTCCTGATCTACGTGACGCTAAGAAGACAAAATCGTTATTTCAAGGTAAACTGCCACTGCAAATGTACAATTCAATAATATGTTTTTTCATTAAAAAAATATACAGTATGTCTTCAAAATGGAAAAAATTTTGTTATTGATTTTACGAAAAAAGTGTCTGATTATAAAAAGTTCTGCATCGTAAAAAAACAGCATTGCCATTCAAAAATTTGATACGTACAGGGTGGCTCAAAAATGACAGTCATAATCCACGTGAAGCTAAAAAGACAAAATCGTTATTTAAAGGAAAACTGCCACTACAAATGTACAATTCAATAATGTGTTTTTTTTTCATTAAAAAAATATACAGCATGTCTTCGAAATGGAAAAAAATTATTATTGATTTTACGAAAAAAGTGTCTGTTTATAAAAGGTTCTGCATCGTGAGAAAATACCCATTGCCATTCAAAAATTTCATCTAGTACATACAGGGTGGCTCAAAAATAAAAAAGTCGTGATCCACATGAAGCTAAGAAGACAAAATCGTTACTTAAAGGTAAACTTCCACTGCAAATGTACAATTCAATAATATGTTTTTTCATTAAAAAAGTATACAGTACGTCTTCAAAATGGAAAAAATTTTATTATTGATTTTACGAAAAAAGTGTCTGATTATAAAAAGTTCTGCATCGTAAAAAACAGCATTGCCATTCAAAAATTTGATCTAGTAGGTACGTACAGGGTGGCTCAAAAATGAAATATTCATAATCCAAGTGAAGCTAAAAAGACAAAATCGTGATTTAAAGGAAAACTGCCACTGCAAATGTACAATTCAATAATATTTTTTTCATTAAAAAATGTACAGCATGTCTTCAAAATGGAAAAAAATATATTATTTATTTTACGAAAGAAGTGTCTGCTTATAAAAAGTTTTGCATCGTAAAAAAACAGCATTGCGATTCAAAAATTTGATCTAGTATGTACAGGGTGGCTCAAAAATGACAGTCATAACCCACGTCAAGCTAAAAAGACAAAATCATTATTTAAAGGAAAACTGCCACTGCATATGTACAATTCAATAATATGGTTTTTTCTCCTTAAAAAAATATACAGCATGTCTTCGAAATGGAAAAAAAATATTATTGATTTTACGAAAAAAGTGTCTCTTTGTAAAAAATTCTGCATCGTTAGAAAATAGCATTGCTATTCAAAAATTTGATCTCGTATAAACAGGGTGACCCAAAAATAAAAAGTCCTAATCCATGTGAAGTTAAGAAGATAAAATCGTTATTTAAAGGTAAACTGCCACTGCAAATGTACAATTCAATAATATGTTTTTTCATTAAAAAAATATACAGCATGTCTTCAAAATGGAAAAAATTTTGTTATTGATTTTACGAAAAAAGTGTCTGATTATAAAAAGTTCTGCATCGTAAAAAAACAGCATTGCCATTCAAAAATTTGATACGTACAGGGTGGCTCAAAAATGACAGTCATAATCCACGTGAAGCTAAAAAGACAAAATCGTTATTTAAAGGAAAACTGCCACGACAAATGTACAATTCAATAATGTGTTTTTTTTTTCATTAAAAAAATATACAGCATGTCTTCGAAATGGAACAAAATTATTATTGATTTTACGAAAAAAGTGTCTTATAAAAGGTTCTGCATCGTGAGAAAATACCATTGCCATTCAAAAATTTGATCTAGTACATGCAGGGTGGCTCAAAAATAAAAGAGTCCTGATCCACATGAAGCTAAGAAGACAAAATCGTTACTTAAAGGTAAACTGCCACTGCAAATGTACAATTCAATATGTTTTTTCATTAAAAAAATATACAGTACGTCTTCAAAATGGAAAAAATTTTATTATTGATTTTACGAAAAAAGTGTCAGATTATAAAAAGTTCTGCATCGTAAAAAACAGCATTGCCATTCAAAAATTTGATCTAGTACGTACAGGGTGGCTCAAAAATGAAATATTCATAATCCAAGTGAAGCTAAAAAGACAAAATCGTGATTTAAAGGAAAACTGCCACTGCAAATGTACAATTCAACAATATTTTTTTCATTAAAAAATGTACAGCATGTCTTCAAAATGGAAAAAAAATATTTATTTTACGAAAGAAGTGTCTGTTTATAAAAAGTTCTGCATCGTAAAAAAACAGCATTGCGATTCAAAAATTTGATCTAGTATGTACAGGGTGGCTCAAAAATGGCAGTCATAATCCACGTGAAGCTAAAAAGACAAAATCATTATTTAAAGGAAAACTGCCACTGCATATGTACAATTCAATAATATTTTTTTCATTAAAAAATGTACAGCATGTCTTCAAAATGGAAAAAAATATATTATTTATTTTACGAAAGAAGTGTCTGCTTATAAAAAGTTTTGCATCGTAAAAAAACAGCATTGCGATTCAAAAATTTGATCTAGTATGTACAGGGTGGCTCAAAAATGACAGTCATAACCCACGTCAAGCTAAAAAGACAAAATCATTATTTAAAGGAAAACTGCCACTGCATATGTACAATTCAATAATATGGTTTTTTCTCCTTAAAAAAATATACAGCATGTCTTCGAAATGGAAAAAAAATATTATTGATTTTACGAAAAAAGTGTCTCTTTGTAAAAAATTCTGCATCGTTAGAAAATAGCATTGCTATTCAAAAATTTGATCTCGTATAAACAGGGTGACCCAAAAATAAAAAGTCCTAATCCATGTGAAGTTAAGAAGACAAAATCGTTATTTAAAGGTAAACTGCCACTGCAAATGTACAATTCAATAATATGTTTCTTCATTAAAAAAATATACAGCATGTCTTCAAAATGGAAAAAATTTTGTTATTGATTTTACGAAAAAAGTGTCTGATTATAAAAAGTTCTGCATCGTAAAAAAACAGCATTGCCATTCAAAAATTTGATACGTACAGGGTGGCTCAAAAATGACAGTCATAATCCACGTGAAGCTAAAAAGACAAAATCGTTATTTAAAGGAAAACTGCCACGACAAATGTACAATTCAATAATGTGTTTTTTTTTTCATTAAAAAAATATACAGCATGTCTTCGAAATGGAACAAAATTATTATTGATTTTACGAAAAAAGTGTCTTATAAAAGGTTCTGCATCGTGAGAAAATACCATTGCCATTCAAAAATTTGATCTAGTACATGCAGGGTGGCTCAAAAATAAAAGAGTCCTGATCCACATGAAGCTAAGAAGACAAAATCGTTACTTAAAGGTAAACTGCCACTGCAAATGTACAATTCAATATGTTTTTTCATTAAAAAAATATACAGTACGTCTTCAAAATGGAAAAAATTTTATTATTGATTTTACGAAAAAAGTGTCAGATTATAAAAAGTTCTGCATCGTAAAAAACAGCATTGCCATTCAAAAATTTGATCTAGTACGTACAGGGTGGCTCAAAAATGAAATATTCATAATCCAAGTGAAGCTAAAAAGACAAAATCGTGATTTAAAGGAAAACTGCCACTGCAAATGTACAATTCAACAATATTTTTTTCATTAAAAAATGTACAGCATGTCTTCAAAATGGAAAAAAAATATTTATTTTACGAAAGAAGTGTCTGTTTATAAAAAGTTCTGAATCGTAAAAAAACAGCATTGCGATTCAAAAATTTGATCTAGTATGTACAGGGTGGCTCAAAAATGACAGTCATAATCCACGTGAAGCTAAAAAGACAAAATCATTATTTAAAGGAAAACTGCCACTGCATATGTACAATTCAATAATATGTTTTTTTTCTTCTTAAAACAATATACAGCATGTCTTCGAAATGGAAAAAAAATATTATTGATTTTACGAAAAAAGTGTCTCTTTATAAAAAATTCTGCATCGTTAGAAAATAGCATTGCTATTCAAAAATTTGATCTCGTATAAACAGGGTGACCCAAAAATAAAAAGTCCTAATCCATGTGAAGTTAAGAAGACAAAATCGTTATTTAAAGGTAAACTGCCACTGCAAATGTACAATTCAATAATATGTATTTTTCATTCAAAAAATATACAGCATGTCTACGAAAAGGACAAATTTTTATTATTGATTTTACGAAAAAAGTGTCTGATTATAAAAAGTTCTGCATCGTAAAAAAATAGCATTGCCATTCAAAAATTTGATCTAGTACGTACAGGGTGGCTCAACAATGAAATATTCATAATCCAAGTGAAGCTAAAAAGACAAAATCGTGATTTAAAGGAAAACTGCCACTGCAAATGTACAATTCAATAATAAATTTTTTCATTAAAAAATATACAGCATGTCTTCGAAATGGAAAAAATGTATTATTGATTTTAAGAATAAAGTACCTATCTGTTTATAAAAAGTTCTGCATCGTAAAAAACTAGCATTGCCATTCAAAAATTTGATCTAGTACGTACAGGGTGGCTCAAAAATGAAATAGTCATAATCCAAGTAAAGCTAAAAAGACAATGTCGTTATTTAAAGGAAAACTGCCACTGCGAATGTACAATTCAATATGTTTTTTTTTCATTAACAAATATACAGCATGTCTTCTGCATCGTGAGGAAATAGCATTTCTATTCAAAAATTTGATCTTGTATAAACAGGGTGGCTCAAAAATAAAAAAAGTCCTAATCCACGTGAAGCTAAGAAGACAAAATCGTTATTTAAAGGTAAACTGCCACTGTAAATGTACAATTCAATAATATGTTTTCTTCATTAAAAAATATACAACATATCTTCGAAATGGAAATTTTTTTATTATTGATTTAACGAAAAAAGTGTATCTTTATAAAAAGTTCTGCATCGTGAGAAAATAGTATTGCTATTCAAAAATTTGATCTTATACTTACCGGGTGGCTCAAAAATGAAAATGTCATAATCCACGTGAAACGATTTAGCTTTAAAAAATAATAAAGGGGAGGAGGTGAGAGGGGATAAAACCGGAGCGACTGAGAATTTTTTAAAAATGTTGACTAATATGTCATTTTCGGGGTTATTGAGGTCAGAATTTTTTTTTTCTAGCAGGTGTTAAAAATTACCGTAGGGGGGGGGGGGCGAATAAAAAGGGGCGGCTGGGAATTTGTCCAAAAATGTTAACTAATGGGCCATTTTCGGGATTACTGAGGTCAGAAAATCTGACTTTGTGTAACAGATGCTAAATAAAATTTACGGAGAAGGGAGGGGAGAGGGGATAAAAGGGCGGCTGAGAATTTCTCCAAAAATGTTAGCTTAGTATTTTCAGAGTTATTGAGGTCAGAAAATCTAATTTTGTTGGAACTGATTTTTAAAAAATTAACGGGAGGGGGAGATATAAAGGAGCGAATGGGAATTTACCTAAAAATGTTAAGTAATAAGGCTGCCCACTTGAATGCCACACCAGGGGCGCCCTTGGAAAAAATATGCGTCCGGTGAGCGGGCGTCCTTAAGAAAAATACGCGCCTAGGGAGCGGAAGACCTAAGGAATAACACGCGTCGGGGGAGGGAGCGACCTTGAGGTAAATAAGCTTCTTTAAAACGGACGACCTTAGAAAAATACGCGTCTGGGGAGCGGGCGACCTTGGGGAAATACGCATCTAGGGAAGCGGACGACCTTGTAAAAATACGCGTCTGGGGAGCGGGCGATCTTGGGAAAAATACGCACCTGGGAAGTGGACGACCTTGATGAAAAGTCGCGCTTGAGGAACGGAGGAGCCTGGGGAATAGACGCGTCTGGGGAACAAACGATCTTCGAAAAAAGTACGCGCTTAAGGAAAATACGCATCTAGGGAGCGGATGGCCATGGAAAGAATTACGCGTTTGGGAACCGGAGGACCTTAGAGAAATGCGCGCCTGGGAAACTGAGGACCTTGGGAAAATACGCGTCTGGGGAGCGGACGCCCTTTAAGAAAATACGCATCTAGGTTCCGGACGACCTTGGAAAAGTACGCGTCTGGGGAACGGACGACTTTGGGGAAAAGGAGCTGGTGGGAATTTCTTCAAAACTGTTAACTAATATGTTATTTTCGAGGTTATTGAGGTCAGAATATCTAATTTTGTGTAATGGATGTCAAGAATAACGTGGGGAGTGGGGTGATATTAGGGCGCAACTGGGAACTTCTCCAAAAATGTTAACTAATCTGTCATTTACGGGGATATTTAGGTCAGAAATCTAATTTTGTTGAAACCTATATTTAAAAAATTAACGGCGGGGGGATAAAAAGGAGCGACTGAACAAATGTTAACTAATTTGTCATTTTCGGTGTTATTACGGTCAAAAAATGTACTTTGGTCTAACATATTTAAAAAAATATAACGAGGGAGAATAAAAACAGGCAACTGATCATTTTTCAAAAAAAGTTATCTGATATATCATTTTCAAGGTTATTGAGGTCAGCAAATCTAATTTTGTTTAATGAATGTAAACAAAATTAACGGTGGGACAGAGGGAATAAAAAGGCGCGGGGTTTGGAATTTCTCCAAAAATGTTAACTAATTTTGGGGGTTACTGAGAACAGAAAATCTAATTTTGTTGAAACTCATTTTTAAAAAAATAACGCCGGGGGGGGGGGGGTAAAAAGGAGCAACTGGGAAATTATCTAAAAATGTTAATGTTGTTTTCGGGGTTATTGGGGTCAAAATATTTAATTTTGTCTAACATTTAAAAAAACTAACGGGGGGGGGGGGGGGGTAAAAACGAGCGAATGGCAATTTCCCCAAAAATGTTAACTAATAAGTATGTCAATTGAGGTCAGAAAATCTAATTTTGTCTAACGAATGTGAAGAAAATGAACGGCACGGAACGGAATATTTCATAAGTTTTTAACGAAGACTTATTAACTATGACAGGAAAAAACCTGTCAAAACATACCTGATCAACTAGAAGATCCTAATTTAAACCATGCAGTACTAAATCTTAAACCTTCTTAGTGTATCTGAGAGTTAATGTTTAAACACGTGTTTTTTTTCAGTTTTTAATAAATCAACCCCTAAGGGGGTATTACGATGGTATTTAAAGTTTGTAATGGAGTAAAATTGTTATACCGTGGAAGAAGTTGCGGGCGAAAGCTAGTTATTAAATAAAACAGCGATGCATGCCTGCATATCTTATTTGAATAGGTATACTGCAATTGCTGCAATACAAAATTACCGTTAAAGTGTCAAAAATCAATGGTGTTGTAAGTGGAATGTAAAGTAGAAATAGAACAGTTGTACTGTACAGGGTGTAAGTTAGGAACAATCAAATTTTATTTTCTATTAGATACAACAGCCGCGTAAAATTTTCTTTTCTTGTTGGAGCTTTAAAAGTTTTAGTACTTTTAATTTTAAGGCTTTTTTATTACAAAAAAATCTATACCATTTTATATTTGTTTCTAAAATATAACAAGTAATCGATTTGGGATATAGTTTGTACTAGCCCATTTTCAAGGTATAATATCAAGAAATAATCGCACTTTCTTATGGAAATTACCACTTCATTATAACTGGAGGTTATTAATTTTAATTTGACATTTCTACACATCCTAAATTTATCTTTTCACGGAATATTTTTGCATTTTTAAAAATCATTTCTAATTTTAGTAATTTCAACTTTTTACTTCTCTCGCTAGAAAGAAATCACTTCCCGGGATTTTTTCAGATCTTTACGTGTTGAGGTCCCTATATCAGATGGTCTCCCATTTTCGTCGGTTTGTCTGTCCGTCTGTTTGTCGGATTGTCTGTTGGAGCGAACGCTTAAAACTGCTTGACCAAAAAGAAAAGGAAAAATTTTGCATATGGACTACTTTTCAACCTGGCTTGGAACAGCCTGTATTTCCGGTGAAATATATACAGAGCACCTTCAAAATTAGTTTCTATTTTTTGTTGCTCAAACTCGAAAACGATTTATGTTACAGAAACTGTATTTTGTACATATAGTTGACATATAAATTGCAAAACTTTTTGAAGCTTAAGTTTAACAAAATGATTAAGTTTTATAGACGTTTTAGATACGTTTCCTGTGTAACATTTTCACCTATTTCGATTGATGCGGTTTTTCGAAAAAATAAAACTTAAAAAGTTATTTAACAAAAACTACATTTTGGAATTTATTTGTTAAATAAAAAAACTAGCTCGCCAGTTACTGTGGTCGACATTTTACATTATCTTTGTAGTGTATTAAAAATGTTTATTTCGGTTGGTAAATTTAACTGTACTTAACTGTTATTTAAATCGCTCTTTTCTTTATAAGTTGGCGAGAAAAATTAAAAAGAAACTAACAGTATAAAATTTGGTTGTCTAATCTTAACACTTGCCAATTTAAACCCTTAATTATATAAAGCTGAGCACTGAGCAATGAGCAAGACTTTAATTGCCAAATTACACCTGTCTTATCAATAGTGATTCCAGCCAAAAAGCATTAAGAAGAAACTTGCTTGTGTCTGTCGACATTAAATATATCTGTTTTAGTTTTATTAGGTGGATAATTTTTGTTGGACGCCTTGTCATATTTTGAGCTAATCTGGTGACTTAACCCAAATAAAATAAACGAAAGTTATAATAAAAATAGGTTTTTATTATAATTCGTAATCTTATTTCCAGGTTCCAGCAAAACAACTCAAAATAAACTTAAATCATGGAATGAGGTAAGGAGAGTCCATGGCTCAAAACTCCTTTTTATAGCGATCTCATATGTAAAGAATGCGGAGAACTCTTGGTAAAAAAGCGCCATTCTGTGATAGCAATGTGTACATGTCAGTGCCATGTCAGTAAATTAAAATAAAAATTGTCAGCCTTGATCTATCACCTATATATTAATTATCACGTTTACCAAAAGGAGGGCAAATGTCTGACACCGTTACTGTTATGAAAAATTGAAATTTGTCGACGGCTAAGCATTCCTAATTTCACATAAAAATAAACTAAAAATAATATTATATTCTATAAGCATGGAAAATACTTACAATATTGTTATTCATATTACTATTGTTATCAATCTTTTTATTCTTCAATAAATTTTACAAATTAAGAAATAAGCAGTAAAAATGTATATAATATTAATATTATTTAAACTTATATTTTCAACTTGCATTTTAGGTTAAAAAAATAAATTATAATTTAAAAATCTAAAAAAAACGCTTTTATGAGTAGCGCACTAAAAAGTTCAAAATAATTATTTTCCTTTTGTAGTTACCTAACAGTAAACCGTATAGTTTTTTAAACTATACCTAATTTATTTTTAACTTTTTAGTGCGCTACTCATAAAAGCGTGTTCTTTTAGTTTTTTAGTGAATTAGTTTTGGAACATACACGAGGTCTCAAAAATAAAATTAATTTTTTTATTACCGATTATAAAAAAAAAGTACCTATATCTTTATAAAAAGTTCTACAATGTAAAAGAAGCATGGTTATTCAAAAACTTGATGAAGGACAATACAGGGTGGCTCATAAAGCTGAAAGTCCCAATTTTAATTTAAATTTTTAGCCACCCTCTATGCCCTATAAAAATATTTAAACCATGCTCTTTTTTCACAATGTAGAATTTTTTATGAAGATATACTTTTTTTGTAACGGCGATTTTAAAAAATTAATTTTACTTTTGGGACCTCCTGTGTATTCCAAACATATCATAAAAATAACTCTTGTATGTACATTTGCAGTGGCAGTTTACCTTTAAATAACGATTTTGCCTTTTTAGCTTCACATGGATTATGACTTTTTCATTTTTGAACCACCCTGTACGTACTGGATCAAATTTCTGAATGGCAATGCTATTTTTTCACGATGCAGAACTTTTTATAAAAATACACTTTTGTCGTAAAATCAATAATACATTTTTTTCCATTTCGAAGACATGCTGTATATTTTTTTAATGAAAAAAACATATTATTAAATTGTACATTTGCAGTGGCAGTGTACCTTTAAATAAAGATTTTGTCTTTTTAGCTTCACGTGGATAATGACTTTTTCATTTTTGAGCCACCCTGTACGTACTGGATCAAATTTATGAATGCCAATGCTATTTTTTCAGGATGCAGAACTTTTTATAAAAATACACAATTTCGTAAAATCAATAATACATTTTTTCCATTTCGAAAACATGCTGTATATTTTTTAATGAAAAAAACATATTATTAAATTGTACATTTGCAGTGGCAGTGTAATTTCAAATAAAGATTTTGTCTTTTTAGCTTCACGTGGATTATGACTTTTTCATTTTTGAGCCACCCTGTACGTACCTACTGGATCAAATTTCTGAATGGCAATGCTATTTTTTCACGATGCAGAACTTTTTATAAAAATACACTTTTTTCGTAAAATCAATAACAAAATTTTTTCCATTTCGAATACATACTGTATATATCTTTTAATGAAATGTCCCATTACAATGTTATAAGTCAAGCTAATAAAAGCATGTTAATAAAAGATCGATGGTTTTGTAATAGACTCATAGCACCTTGGTTATCTCATTCTGCTCTTGGCGTAAAGATTTACATGTCTTCATCATATTATGAGGAAACAATTAATTATACCTTTAAGTTATAAACAGCCCAGTCCCTCAAGCTGTTTCTCGTGACAGATTAGTCATACCTATCATTGGTTCAAAAGCGCTGTGTAATCTTTCCCACCTTTCGGACTTTTCAAAATTCTGGCAACAGGGCAGTAGTAAAAATGATAGAGAAGTGTCCAAATATTATACGGCTCGGAAGCAAAATGCGTCGACAAATGTACAAAATTATACGCCGGACGCAAATTTGATTATAATATGAAAGGAGTTGAAAATGCTGCATTATAAAATAAAAGGTATATTTTAGTTTTAAGAGATATTTAAAAGAAAAATTAGGAGCAATACAAAAAAAGGAAAAAAATCGATATACACTTGAAATACAAAGCCTAAAGCCTCTATTTCTAGGGGACGCAAAAATGATGGATTATGAAAGGACGCAGAAATGATGAAAGATGTATATATATATATATATATATATATATATATATATATATATATATATATTTATATATATATATATATATATATATATACACTGTGTGTAAAAAGTCCCGGACCGGTAAGTTATTTCGAAAAAGGCGCACATTATCAAAAAATTTCCTGTATAAAAGTTTTAAGGTTTTGAAAAATCCACAAAACAAGGATACCTGTAATTATACAGGGTGTCTTAAAAAGTCGTGGCCAACTAAAATGTTGTTTTTTTAAATGGAATGATTTCTTTTAATCACATTTTCTGATTTAAATAAACATTCTGAACAATTATTATGTAACATGGCATGTAGTTAAACCCGTTAGTTTATGAAATAAATCGAATTAAAGAACAATACATACGATTTACGATATTACATTTATTTTGTGTTTTGACAAGCTGGTACCAGAATTTTTTTGTGTCACTGTCATAGTAAATTCTGAAAATGTCTCTAAGCGAAAGGGAATGTATAACTTTACTAATGATCAGAGGTTTTGGAGACCGGCAAAGATCGTTTAATGAAACAAAGGAAGTTTTCAACACATCTTTTCCAGACCGACAGCCCATATCAAAATCTACAGTTGTAAGAACAGTTCAAAGATTCGAGGAAACCGGATGTTGCAAAGACAGAATTCGTTCGGGAAGACCGAAATCTGCAACTAGTGATGAAAAACAGTTAGAGACACTACTTCATTTTGTTGAGGATCCTCATTTGTCGCTGAGAAAAGCTGCTACACAAGTCGATGTATGTTTTAAATCAGTTGAAATTATTTTAAAAAACAGTAAATACCATCCCTATAAATTAAATTTAGTTCAAGAATTATCGGAAGACGATTACGATCGTAGAATGGAATTTTGCGAAGTAATGATGCAGAATCAGGAAGAAAATAACAATTTTTTTAATCAAGTAGTTTTTTCGGATGAGGCAACATTCATGCTAAATGGGACTGTCAATCGACATAATTGTCGTTACTGGGCAGATCAGAACCCACATTGGATGCGAGAAACGCATACTCAACGACCTCAAAAAGTAAATGTGTGGGCCAGTATTATTGGCAATAGATTAGTGGGGCCTTTCTTTATAGAGGGGAATTTGACAGCAGATATGTATCTCCATATGCTGCAGAATCAAATTGTGCCAGCAATAACCAATACAGTAGGGCCACTTTTACGACATACATGGTTTCAGCAGGATGGAGCGCCACCTCATTTTGGGCAAGCTGTAAGAACTTACCTCAATAATACTTTTCCTAATCGCTGGATAGGACGAAGGGGTCAAATAGAATGGCCCGCTAGGTCGCCGGACCTGACGCCCCTCGATTATTTTCTCTGGGGACACTTAAAAAATAGAGTGTATGTTACAAAACCCGCCGATCTTGACGAATTGAGAAGAAGAATTATTGAAGAATGTGAATTAATTAGTCATGAAATGTTGCAAAATGTTATTGACAGATTTTATTACAACTTAGCTCATTGTCAAGCAGTCGCAGGGAGACATTTTGAGCATTTAATTTAATAACGATTTAAATTTATTTTTGTTCTGGTAAAGGTGGTAGTTAATTTGTTCCTTGTATTTTTTAATTGTTATTGTTATTAAATTATTGGAAAAACTTGCATGTGCACATTTAGTAATTTTTTTTCTTCCAGTAATAGGGTAAATATTCTGTTACCAGCTTGTAAAAACACAAAATGAATGTAATATCGTAAATCGTATGTATGTTCTAAATTCGATTTATCTCATAAACTAACGGGTTTAGCCACATGCCATGTTACATAATAATTGTTCAGAATGTTTATTCAAATCAGAAAATGTGATTAAAAGAAATCATTCCATTTAAAAAAACAAAATTTTAGTTGGCCACGACTTTTTAAGACACCCTGTATAATTACAGGTATCCTTGTTTTGTGGATTTTTCAAAACCTTAGAACTTTTATACAAGAAGTTTTTTGATAATGTGCGCCTTTTTCGAAATAATTTACCGGTCCGGGACTTTTTACACACAGTGTATATATATATATATATATTATTATTATTATTATTATTATTATTATTATTATTATTGAAGGCAGCAGTGAGCGGCGTGGCCGATGAGACTGCTGCGCTGACTAGTTTTTTAATAATTTTTTTTCACATTGTGTTATGCGTATATGCACTATCCTGCAGTGGTTCAGATTTCGTTCTCAAAGATAGTGGACAAGGGTGGTGCCAATTCTGGTCATGTTTTCATCCAGCCTTTTCTTGAAAGCATTTTTGTTTGGAGCGGAGATCGTGTCTTGATCTAGAGCATTCCACTTATACACAACGCGATTCGATAGGAAGTTTTTTCGAACCAGACACGAGCTCCTCTCCTTTTTTAGTTTTTTTGTGTGTCCTCTGAGTTGTTCATTAGTGTTGGTAGTGAAGATTTGTAAGTTCAGCACCTCCGAATAATCTCCGTTCAAAATCTTGTAGGTCTCTATTAGGTCACCTCTATCCCGTCTTTCCCTTAGTGAAGTCAGTCCGAAAGTTTCAAGTCTTTCATTGTATGGTGTGTTTGTGAGTTCTGGGGGGATCTTGGTGAATCTTCGCTGGGTTCTCTCAAGCATCTCTATATCCTTGGCATAATATGGATTCCATACCACATGTGCATACTCCATTTTCGGTCTTACATAAGTTGTGAATATCTTTTTCATTGCTTCCACTGACTTGTTTGCAAAGGCCCTCAGAATAAGATATATAAGGGAGTTTGTTTTCTTCACAATGTGGGTTACATGTGCTTCCCATTTCAGGTTACTGGTTACAATGACCCCTAGATCCTTCTGATGTGTGACCTGCTTGAGTTGAATGTTGTTCAGCATATCTGGGGTATGTGGGTTGTTAGCTCCTAGGTGTAGTATAGTACATTTGTCCTCGTTTAGTTTGAGTAGCCATGTATGCGTCCAGGTTTCAATGGCTGTGATGTCTTCTTTGAAACGTGCAGTGTCGACAGTGGGATTGCAGTAAAGTTTAGTGTCGTCTGCGAAGAATGATATGTTGGTCTGTATATGTTGTTGTAGGTCACTTATGTAGGTTATGAAAAGTAGGGGCCCGATAACCGAGCCCTGTGGCACACCGCTGCCCGTCGCCACTGGTTTGGAGTACGTGCCATTCGCCCTCACCTGAAACGTGCGATGCGTGAGCAACCCCCGGATAAACTGATGCAAGTGGCCTCTGACCCCAAAATGGTCCAATTTATACAGCAGTCTCCCAAACGGCACCTTGTCAAAAGCCTTTTCCTGGTCTAGATACAGTACATCAACCGGTCGGCCCTCTTGAACTTCCTTGGTCCAGTTGTTGAGGCAGCATATAAGATTTGAAGTCGTGGATCGTTTTGGTAGGAAGCCATGTTGTGTGGTCGGTATTATCTGATTGTCTATAAGGAAGTCCGTCAACTCGGGTACTATAACTTTTTCCATGATTTTACTTATATGAGATGTAAGGCTTATTGGCCTGTAGTTAGCTGGGTTGTAGCGATCTCCTTTTTTAAATATGGGAATGACATATGCTTTATTCCAGTTTTCAGGTATATCGCCTGTGGCTAGTATTTGCTGTAGAATTTTAGCCAAGTGTGGAGCCAAGCTGTCGCTGCATTTTTTCAGAAATAGAGGGGGGATGTCGTCCGGTCCTGGACTGGAATCATCCTTAAGAGCGCCTATTGCTTCCAGCACCTTTTTTACAGTGACGTGTACATCTGTAATTTCGTTTGCTGACCTGGTATCGTCCTGAAGAGTCGGCATAGTTGTTACATCCTCACGGGTAAAAACACTATGGAAGTGTTCGGCGAACACTCTCGCAATCTGTTGGTTATTTGTAATTATTTCTTGACTAACTGGGTCCTTTAATACATGTTCAGCTATGGTGCTGTTGAGGCTGCGTTTTATGTAGTTGTAAAAGTGCTTCTCTTCCTTGTTCAACAGATTTGCTTCGTATTGTTTTTTGGCATTCAGGATCTTTTTCTTAAGGGCGTTGTTGTGTTGTCTGTAGATGTTGTAGTTTATGGTCGTCTTGTTGGCTCTATATTTGTCCCAATATGCCCTCTTCTTGTCTATTTCTCGGAATATGGACTCATTTATCCAAGGTTTCTGTGCATTGCCTCTGCACGGCTTTAGGGGAAAGAATGTATGTATGGTTTCAATGATTATCCGTTCAAATCCGCTGTATGATAGGTCGCCTGAGTCTATGAGGCTTTGTGCCAGATGTGCGTTTACTGCCTGATAATCTCCATTCCAGAAGTTCCTCTTGTACTGTTTTTTGGTGGCTTTCTGCTTCAATTGAAATTGAGCCTTAGCCTCTACTATGCAGTGATCGCTCTTACCTATAGGGGGTTGCATTTTTATACTGCTAATCAGATTTCTGTCACTTACCAGCAGTAAGTCGAGGAGTGACGCCTGTAAGCCTCGATACCTGGTGTTGTCCCTGATGAGTTGCCAAGTGTTCCACTGTTGATATTTATTGAGGAAGTCAAGCGCCGCTAAACTGGGGGTCTTGAGTGAAAGTGTCTCCCAGTCGACTCCAGGATAGTTGAAATCTCCAAAGATTAGAGTATTTGGGTTGTCGCTGTGTATGTCACTAAGGATCTCAGTAAAAAGCAAGTTGTCTTGGTTGCTTATGTTTGGTGGTCTGTAGATACATCCCAGGAGTAGATCTGCAGCAGCCACTTTTATGTTGAGCCAAGTGGAGCTTGTTGATGTGGGGAGATTGTAACGATTGTTGATTGTGGCTTGGATGCTGTGTCCGTTGATCATATTTTTTGTCATTATTAATGTTCCGCCTCCTCTCTGTCCATCTGCCCGATCGTTCCTATAGATTGTATATCCTGGGATTCCAACAACAGCATCAGGGACACCAGGCTGGAGCCAAGTTTCCGTTAAAAGGACAATTGTTGGCTGAGTTCTCTGAATGTGTACCTGGAACTCGTTTAGTTTGCTTGAGAGAGAGTTAACATTGGTGTAATGCAAAGTGATTTCTATTAATGGTTCGGGTTTTTTGTTGCATGTCCACTCCCAGTTGTGTTATTTGGGGTTGTGTTATTGCCATTGGGTCTGTCCCTTACGATTCTTGGGATACCCCTGATATACTTGATTTTAATGTGAGATTCGCCATTACCTTTTCGTTCCTCCAGTTGTTTAAGGACTTCGCGAAGAAATTCTCTCTGGGTGGTGGTTTGATCGTATTTTAGGTACTTTCCAGTGTTTTCCAGTTTGTGTTTGTTTCTTAGTATTTCCTGTGCCATTGCTTTGGAAGAGAAAACAACCTTGATTGGTCTTGACTTCTGGGGATTGTAGGTTCCAAGTCTATACATTTTTATGTTCGCTAAGTCCACCGCTGGGTTTATGTTTTTAATTAGTTCTCTCACCTCCTTGGCTTCAGCTTCCCAACGAGCTTCCCTGGACTGGCGATCCTGTTGCTCCTTCATACCGAAAATAAGCACGTTGGATGCCCTTCTTTCTCGTTCCTGAATTTCAGTGATAGTGGGTTCCACAGTGTGATTTGGCTGCCGATTGCCTTCCACTTCCAGAGTTTTGCTTTCTAGTTGCTTCAATCTTTCATGTATCTTTGCCAGCTCCACTGTGGCTGCCGTTTTATCTGCCTTTATTTGGCGGACATCGCTGTTAAGGGTCGCTACCTGAGGTTTTAAGACCTCAACCATGTTAGGAATGTTGGCCATTTCAGCTTCTGTTTCTTGAAGATGAGTTATTTTTTGTTGGAGATCTTTAATTTGTGTACCTAGTTTTGCGGCCGATTGTATGATTTTGAAGCACTCCGGGCAAAAGAACAAGAGTACCCGTCCAGCCATCGGGACACATCTCACCTCCGAGGCGCTTATTCCTGAGCATTTTTTACATATTATATTGCGGCAGCAGTCGCATGGGCAGCCAAATAGCTTGCCCTTTTCTTCTTTTAGGACGCATTCTTCATCGCATATATGGCATCTAGGCATTTCTGTTTGATAAAAGATTGTTTACTTTTTATTTTTTTTAGGTTAGAAATTAGTATTTTTGATTTTTTGATACAGTTTGGAAATCTTAAGCGAAAATATATGCTTCAGCTTGAAGACGAAGCTAAGCTCTATCGGATATTTGTTTTGAACCTCGGAAAACTCTAGCTATTTTCCCGATGATTCAAGATTTTCCGGACACGAAATTTCACGAATATACACATATGACACACCAATATATATATATATATATATATATATATATATATATATATATATATATATATATATATATATATATATATATATATATATATATACAGGGTGTCCCGAAATTAGGGGGCCAAAGTTAAACACTGCATTCTGCATAGGAAAATAACACTAATTTGTTTAATAAACATGTATCGAAAAATGCCCCCTAACGGAGCTACGGCCCCCTAAAGAGGGGCCTATGATGATGGTTTTTTTCAAATAATTCCCACAGGGTTGAACATAAAAACATAAGTTTTTGGTATTTTTGTAATTTTGATATGCTGAATCTAGATCTAAAATCAAAACTATTAAAAGTTTATCATAGGCGTAACATTTGGGGGGGTAAAGGTACAGAAACAGCCCTAACTTTTTTATGACCTAATGTTTTAATTTTTTTTTCTGAAATTATGAAAATCTAGAGCTTTTTACCAAAAAAAGGTACTCTTGATTTACATCGCTTAGATGCACCATTTGTGAGAAAAATGCCTTTAAAAGTAACACTGTTTAGCAAAGACGGATCAAGTAAAAATTAATCTTCCAATAAAACTTAGTGCCGGGCCATGAAATCGAATGTTTTACCAAATTTTCTAAAAAATAATGTTACTTTTATAAGCATATTAACGTTTATGTGGTTTTGTAAAAATAATTTTAGAGTTATGCATTCTACTACTAAGTTTTAGTGAAAATATGGGATATCTATGCTAAACAGTGTTACTTTCAAAGGCATTTTTCTCACAAATGGTGAATCTAGGCGATGTAAATCAAGAGTACCTTTTTTTGGTAGAAAGCTCTGGATTTTCATAATTTTAGAAAAAAAAATTAAAACATTAACTCATAAAAAAGTTACGGCTGTTTTTGTACCATTACCCCCCCGAATGTTACGCCTATGATAAACTTTTGGTAGTTTTGATTTTAGATCTAGATTCAGCATGTCAAAATTACCAAAATACCAAAAACTCATGTTTTTATGTTCAACCCTGTAGGAATAATTTGAAAAACACCATCATCATGGGCCCCTCTTTAGGAGGCCGTAGCTCCGTTAGGGGGCATTTTTCGATACATGTTTATTAAACAAGTTAGTGTTATTTTCCTATGCAGAATGCACTGTTTAACCTTGGCCCCCTAATTTCGGGACACCCTATATATATATATATATATATATATATATATATATATATATATATATATATATATATATATATATATATATATATATATATATATATATATATATATATATATATATATATAATATATATATATATATATATATATATATATATATATATATATATATATATATACAGCGTGTCTTCGGAAGTTCTTACCATATGGCAAAAAAATTTATTATTGATTTTATGAAAAAAATTGCCTCTTTATAAAAAGTTCTGCATCATGAGAAAATAGCATCGTCATTCCAAAATTTGATCTTGGACATACAGGGTGGCTCAAAAATGTAAAAGTCCCAATCCACGTGAAGCCAAAAAGGCACAAAATCGTTATTTAAAGGCAAACGGCCACTGTAAATGTACTAGAGTTAACTTTTTGTATGTTAGTGAATTAGGTTAGGAACATACAGGAGTCCCAAAAATAAAATTATTATCAACTTTACAAAAAAAGTATATCTTCATAAAAAGTTAGACCTGAAAGTCACAATTCAAATTTAAATTATTTTGCCACCTGTATGTCCTATATAAAATTTTTGAATAACCATGCTCTTTTTTCACAATGTAGAACTTTTTATGAAGATATACTTTTTTGTAAAGGCGGCAAAAAAAATTAATTTTATTTTTGGGACCTCCTGTATGTTCTAAACCTAATTTACTAACATAAAAAAGTTAATTCCAGCACATTTGCAGTGGCAGTTTACCTTTAAATAACGATTTTGTCTTTTTAGCTTCACGTGTATTAGGACTTTTACATTTTTGAGCCACCCTGTATGTACTAGATCAAATTTTTGAATGGAAATGCTATTTTCTCACGATGCAGAACTTTTTATGAAGAGGCACTTTTTTTCGTAAAATCAATAATAAAAATTTTTTCCATATGGGAAGAACTTCCGAAGACACGCTGTATATAAATGTAAATAGTGGATAGGAAAAATGACATGGAACTAGAGTTGATATAAAACAGTATTTTCCGGTAATAGGTACGTTACGTTCCAGTTCCAAATACCTGTTATTTTTACCTAGTACATTAAAAAGTACAATTCAAAATACATTTCAAAAAACATGAATTTAATTACATCAGAAAATATATATTATACAACTAAAATAATTATTAGGTAATAAAATAAATTATTTATTGCTCTCAAATAATCAAATTAATTTATTTCATGCTCTTTTCCGGCTATATACAGTGTGAGTCGGGAGTAACGCACCAAATTTTAGGAGAGTATTTTACACGTACCTAAATATAAGTCAACAAAGCCCAAAAGTTGTAATCCGATTTTAATTTGTTTTCAAATTACAACGTTTTGGAAAAACACCTTATATAATCTTTTTTAATTACAATTTTATTAATAAAAAATGTTCAAAGTCACCCTTTACAAGTACAACGGCATAATTATCATCTATACACCGACAGAAAAAAACAAAAATAAAGCATCTTTATCATATTTTTAAAACTTCGTAATTGGAAAAAATATGATTACAACTTTCCAGTTTTTTCGACTTATATTTGCGTGTAGAGTACACTCCTAGAATTTGGTGCGTTGCTCCCGACTCACCCTGTATAATATAAATAATAAAAGAATTTAATCTGTACTTGATATAATATGTTGTGTGCGGGAGCGCGCTTTCGGGGAAAATATCGGAATTAAAAAATAACAGCTGAACGGCGTGACAGAGAATTACGTATCAATAATCGTACCTATTACTTCGTATCAAATATCAAAATACTGAAAATACTCCATACACCGAGACAGATCCCGGGATCGGCGGCGATCGCTGCTCAACGAAGCGTATTTCGCGTACATAATACTTGTCTACGTATTTATCTGCTGAACGGCCGACGCGTGACTCCGATCCGATGAGTACGCGTACAGCGGAACCTAGTATTTTTGGTAAAATCGATACCTGTTACCTGTACCTACCTGTTATGCGCTCATACCTGTTACAAGGTACCTGTTCCTAGTATTTTGTATCATCTCTACATGTAACATAGGAAACTGAATAGAGATTTGAAAGTAGAGCAAACATGACAGAAATAAAATTCAAGGTATGTCACATATAAAATTTGTGATTTTACTTTTAAGAAGGAAAATTTAAACTAGCATATAGGGTGTTAATGCAACTCTTACTTGTAAATTCAAAGTATTTCATTTTCGCGCTAAAAGCATACAGAATCTTTTCTACTGGCACCGGGGAGTGCGCGTAGTGTTGAGAATATCAATATGATTAGCTCATTATTATATTCTATAGTAATGCTTACCTTTCTATAGTTTACGGTTCTGTGGTTTGGTTTGCAGTTATAGCTTTCATGTAGAGATGGCGCTACTATTATAAAGAAAGAGTATGCGTTGAATTTGTTAAAAGAGTCGTTTGTTTTTGGTAATGTCAAAAGTAGTAAAATTATTTGTATGATAACTAAAGTTTGACAAATGGGGGTAATTCCAGAGACGGCTTCTAACCTAGTTGGAAATAAAATTAGGATTCGATTTGAAAATAAAATACAAATATGTATTTACCCACATTGTGTTATTTGAAAGTGCGAGATACGAAAATATCATACAGGGTGTCTGAAAAGTCTTAGCATGGGCAAATATCTTTACTATTAATACAGATAGCGACACCAAATTTTAGTTGTACCTTATTGGTTGATAAATCTACGTTTTTATGTAATTTGACTTTTTCAACCCCCTTGGGGGGTTACGCTAGGGAGTTGAGGTCGAAAATTTTGAATGCAAACCTATGCCGTGTGGCCTCTTCGTTTACAAATCTTCAAAAAAGAAACATTGTTTTAGTATTTTAGTATTTATTTATTATTGTAATTCATTTTTAAATGGCAAGCCTATAAAAATTATAACTCGTAAATCGTATAATCGGTCGGGGCAAAAGTCGACCATTAGTCGACCTCTTGTGCCATATAGCACAAGTCGGCGCTGCTATTTTTTGTTTTGTGGGGCACTTTTTTCTAACTTTTCTCCAACTTTACTTCTTCATTTGTCGTTGTTATATGTTTTGTTTTTTGACATCTGCGCAGTAGACCAAAATGCGTACCACGCGCAAACCGAGCGTGCTGGACATGCGCACGGACTTTCAGGAGATGGACTTTGGTGTCTACAGTTGAACCCATTCACTTTTCAGAATATATCTCCAGTAGTTAAGGTACCACTACGTCTTTAACTTTATAACTTTTTCCCAAGTTTTTTTCGACTTAATTTTTCATTTTGTGCCATGTGCGCAGTAGACCAAAATGCGTACCACGCGCAAACCGAGCGTGCTGGACATGCGCACGGAATTTCAGGAGATGGACTTTGGTGTCTACATTTGAACCCATTCACTTTTAAGAATCTATCTCCAGTAGTTAAGGTACCACTGCGTATTTAACTTTATAACGTTTTTCCCACGTTTTTCGATTTTATTTTTCTTTTTTTGCTATCTGCGCGGTGGCAAATAACGAAAAATACAGTCGAAAAAAACTTGGGGAAAAAGTTTTACCATTGATCACAATGCGTACCACGCGCAAACCAAGAGGGCTAGACATTCGCACGAAATTTCAGGGGATGTACTTTGTTGTCTAAATTCGCAGTGGTACCTTAACTACTGGAGATATATTCTTAAAAGTGAATGGGTTCAAATGTAGACACCAAAGTCCATCTCCTGAAATTCCGTGCGCATGTCTAGCACGCTCGGTTTGCGCGTGGTACGCATTTTGGTCTACTGCGCACATGGCAAAAAATGAAAAATAAAGTCGAAAAAAACTTGGGAACAAAGTTATAAAGTTAAATACGTAGTGGTACCTTAACTACTGGAGATATATTCTGAAAAATGAATGGGTTCAAATGTAGACACCAAAGTCCAACTCCTGAAATTCCGTGCGCATGTCTAGCACGCTCGGTTTGCGCGTGGTACGCATTTTGGTCTACTGCGCAGATGTCAAAAAACAAAACATATAAAAACGACAAATGAAGAAGTAAAGTTGGAAAAAAGTTAGAAAAAAGTGCCCTACAAAACAAAAAATAGCAGCGCCGACTTGTACTGTTTGGCACAAGTGGCCGACTAATGGTCGACTTGTGCCCCGCCCGATTATACGATTTACGAGTTATAATTTTTATAGGCTTGCCATTTAAAAATGAATTACAATAATAAATCAATACTAAAATACTAAAACAATGTTTCTTTTTTGAAGACTTTTAAACGAAGAGGCCACACGGCATAGGTTTGCATCCAAAATTTTGGACCTCAACTCGCTAGCGTAACCCCCCAAGGGGGTTGAAAGAGTCAAATTACGTAAAAAAGGAGATTTACTAACCAATAAGGTACAACTAAAATTTGGTGTTGCTATCTTTATTAATAGTAAAGATATTTGCCCATGCTAAGACTTTTCAGACACCCTGTATGATATTTTCGTATCTCGCACTTTCAAATAACACACTGTGGGTAAATAAATATTTGTATTTTATATTCAAATCGAATCCTAATTTTATTTCCAACTAGGTTAGAAGCCGTCTCTGGAATTACCCCCATTTGTTAAACTCTAATGATAACACAGCTCCACAAAAAAAATTCGATAAATTACCCCTGGAATAAGACCATATCTACCATATGTTTTTGGGGTCGCTGAATCCAAATTCGGGGTCCATTTAACCCCATCACGTCAGGATTTTTCATAACCTCAAAAGGAAAGCCCGAATCCTCAAAAAATCCTCTATCCATTGATCACTTAATCCCAATAACCCGATACTCTCTTTATTCCTTCATCTCTTAAACTCTTAATTCCTGAAACCCATAACCCCCAAAACCCATAAACCCCTTAACCCATAAACCCCAAAACTGAATAAGTAGTACACGCAAGTAGCAATGATGTCCAAAGATTTAACTTATAAGATTTCGTGCATGAAGCTATCCTTTGCTGGGTTATTGAGTTGTGTGGTTAGTACAGAATATGGGGTTAAGGCTCAAAAAGCATGAATGGCTTGAACATACTGTGTTTCGGTGCTTTAACGCACCAAAGTCTTTTTCTTACGGGGTTATGGGGTTTTAGGGGTATAGCATTTGGAGTCTATGAGGTCACAGGGTTATGGGTTAAAGGAATTAAGGGGTTCTGGGCTTGTAAAGTTATTAAAGAATATGAGTTTAAGGCTCAACAAGCATGCATGGCTCGAACATACTGTGTTTCAACGCGCATAAGTTTCTATCTTGCTGGGTTATGGTGTTTCGGGGTTATAGAGTTTTGAGGTTTATGGGTTTTGGCGTTTTGGGGTTTGTGGGTTTCGGGGGATATGGGTTTCAGGAATTAAGAGTTTAAGGGATGAAGGAATAAAGAGGTTATTAGGATTAAGTGATCAATGGATAGAGGATTTTTTGATGATTCGGGTTTTTCTTTTGAGGTTATGAAAAATCCTGACGTGATGGGGATAAATGGACCCCAAATATGGATTCAGCGACCCCAAAAGCATATGGTAGATATAGTCATATTCCAGGGGTAATTTATCGAATTTTTTTTGTGGAGCTGTGTAATTATAACATCATTTTGTAACGTTATAAATAGAAGTTATAAAGTTTATCCCCTTGTTTACATTCTGCAGTCTTCCACTAAGAAGGGTAGTAAGAAATAGTACAACCTAGAAGTTGTGCCAGTCAATCATATTTAACACGTAGTACTGTCGCGCACGAAACCAGGCAAGAGAGAGAGAGAGAAGAAAAGGAGATCGAGAGGTGCAATAGAATCGCCACGCGTGTTCTGGTGATGGAGTTTTGGGGCAGTTTTGTGTCAATGGTTCCAGTTTTTACCGAGAAATTCAAACCCCTTAACCAAGGTATGTGCCATTTTATACATTTCGATTTTGTATGCTGTCGTTTTTCTTAGTTTTCTAAAACCCTTAAATGTCGGTGTATTTCATTCACATACAGTCCACTAATTCTTCCTAACTTGTATTGACATTTTTTGGTTCCTACGAGCCTGGATACATTCCAGCTAATTACAATTAATCCCTAAAATTAAAATAATCGTTTTCCTTTCATACACATTTGAGTTGAATATTCAAGTAATTAAATTCTAAATTCCATTGATTTTTTGCGACTCAATCTGCCGGACCACAGCAAAAAATTCTAGTTTTGCAGCAAGTATTTCGATCGTGTTTTTATCGTCGATAGATGTTTATTTACATTGTTTACTTTAAATCTTTGACAGATTGGTGTTCATATTGTTTATAGACTAAAACAGTTAATTTTCACAGTTTTTAACTTTGCGTTTAATAAAACTTACTTATTATATTTCCAGTTTACTGTTATCGATATTAAACAAAATATCGTACATTTTCCAAATTTATCAATTTTCGAGTTCTCGCGAGTGGTTTGAACAAAGTGTTAGTTGGAAACAGGCCGATTTATGTTCTAAAAGTGAATTATACCGAGATATTCGTCATTTAACAGTAATTCGTTTTATACCCACTAAGGTGAAAAGGCTTGAAGAAAGAAGGAAAATTCCAATGAACAGAACTTCAGAAATTTATACAATTGCAATTCAAGCGAAAACAAATCAGTCTTCCCATTCTCAACTTAAAAGTAGGTATGATGATTTAGATAATATTTATAGTGATTTCGAATCTGTTCACAATAAAGTTATTGGTGAATTGGATGACGATAGTGACTTTCAAGCGCAAGAAGCGGTTCGTAAGAAGTTGATAATTTTTATTACACAACCAAAGCCATTTATTATGATATTTTTAACAATGGTTCAAATACCAATCTGGTATTAAATCCAAATAGTACTAGTCAAAAAGACAATGTCAAACTCCCTAAAATTAGCATACCTACATTTGACGGTAACTATAGATTATGGTAAACCTTTATTGATTTATTTAAAAGCCTTATTCATGCCAATTCTTCACTTAGTGATATAGAAAAATTTCAGTATTTACTTTCATTTGTTGATAAAGAACCGCTCATTTCGTTAAAATCAATTCCTATTATTTCTGCAAATTATAAAATTGCCTTTGATACTCTGGTTAAACGATATCAAAATAAGCGGTTATTAGCCACTAATGCTTTGAATTCTATACACAACGTAACAATAAAACAAGGCTTTGCTAAAGAACTTAGACTAGTTTTAGATACATTTTCAGAAAATATTTCTATTTTAAAAGAGTTAAATTTTCCAGTTAACAAATGGAATTTTCTTTTAATCAGCCAGCTGTTACAAAAATTAGCTTCGTACTGATTTTGAGATTTCGGTTAGCAATCAAGAAATTCCCACTTGGGAAGAACTTTATTCTTTTTTGGAAAACCAGTGCAAGGCTTTGGAGTCGTTGCAGCTATTGCCATCTAATAAACCTGCTAAAGCCCCTGTTCCTTTTTCTCGTTGTGAGACAAACCCACCTAACAGTCATAAATACAAATCCCCTGCCTCATTTGTTAATACGGTTTCTAGTTTTAACATAAAATGCCAACTATGTAGTGCAAACAATGTTCTGTCGAAGTGTCCAGTTTTCCTTAATAAAAATCCTTCTGAACGATATTCCTATGTTAAACAAAAAAATTTGTGCATAAACTGCCTTTACCGTGGACACATTTTAAAGGATTGTACTTCTAATTTCCGCTGTAAATCGTGTAATAACAATCATCATACGCTATTACATCTACCAAGAGGTCAATCTGGATCTCTTTCTAATAGTCCTTCTCCAAGTTTCACTGATAAGCGTCAAGCTAATCCTTCTCACATTCTTAATAGTAAGACGGAAGGTAACCCTCCTTTTAGCCTTACACCCCCCGAATCATTGGCAATAACCCTTCTTCAAGAAACTACTATTCCCTTGTCCACGGCCGTAGTCGACATTCGTGATGGTAGGGGAAATTTTCAACCCGTTCGAGTTCTAATTGACACGGCAAGTCAGGCTAATTTTATTTCAGAAAAATGTCTGAACCGTCTGGGGTTGTCAAGAAAATGCCTTTCTATTCCCATTGTTGGTTTAAATCAAATGTGTTCTACTTCTTCTAATGGACTAACAGAGTGCGTTATAAAGCCTCAAGGTCAAGAAGAACCCTTTCTCACGTTTGAAGCTATAGTGTTGCCAAACCTGTGCTCAGATATGCCCTCCATAAAAATTGGTGCCAAATGTTGGAGACACATAAAAAACCTACCTCTGCCTGATAAAAAATTTAATCTTCCTAGTCACGTGGATATTCTTTTGGGTGGTGAATTATTTCCTCATATCCTGAGGGAGGGTGTTTTTCATGGAGAAGCCGGTCAGGCTAGTGCGGTCAACACAATCTTTGGATTTATTTTAATTGGAAAAATCAAAAATTCTAGCTCTGCTTCTGATTCAGTTTCTACCTACTGCACGTATTTAGACCCTTCTCTTGATGTTTGTTTACAAAAGTTTTGGGAAACTAAACAGGTTTTTGTCGAACCTCCGCAGTGCCCTGATGATGAAAAGTGTGAAAAGATTTTCTCTGAAACTGTTTCTCGGGATGAGTCTGGTAGATTTATCGTATCGCTTCCCTTTAAAAATTCTGAACCTAATTTAGGTAATACTTATCCCAGGCATTCCGTCGTTTCAATCTGCTAGAATCTCGTTTGTTGAAAAATCCAGACCATTACCGGGCCTATTCAGAATTTATGAAAGATTACTTGGAAGGTAATCATATGACGTAGGTTCCTACTCCCAAGTCAAAAGGGGATCTCGATTCTTCGTATTTCATTCCACACCATAGTGTATTGAAGCCTAAGATGAGAGTAGTATTTGATGGTTCGGCTGAAGGTCCGAGAGGCCTGTCCTTAAATGATACCTTGTTTGCGGGTCCAAAACTTCAAAATGATATTCGGACAGTTCTTCTTAATTTTCGTATCCATGCTGTGGTGTTTATAGAAGACATTAAACAGATGTTTAGGCAGATCCTTATCACTCCTTCGCAAACTCGTTTTCAAAATTTCTTTGGCGGTTTTCCGCAGATGATCCTATTGAAACATATTCGCTAACAACTGTCACATATGGTTTAAAATCTCCTCCCTATCTTGCGATCCGAATGTTGCAAGAATTGGCGCGTCTAGAATCGGACCGATTTCCGATTGCTTCTAAGGTATTATTGAAAGACATCTACGTGGATGATATTTTGTCAGGTAGTAATTCCGTTGACTCTGCTCTTAAACTTCAAAATGAATTAATTTCACTACTTGACTGCGGTGGGTTTGAGCTTAAGAAATGGGCAAGTAACAAATCTGATTGATTGCATTTGTTTCCAGTCTCGGATGTTCAAATTCCGCTGTCGTTTGACAGAACTGAACCAAATTTTGTAAAAGTGTTGGGATTACAGTGGAATCCCATTTCTGATACGTTTTCATACCTTTATAGTCCTGACGAAAACCCATGTACGAAACGTACTATTTTATCACAAATAGCACGTATTTTTGATCCCTTCTGTTATTGTTCGCCAATTCTTCTCTTCTCCAAGAATCTGATGCAGCGGCTTGGGCTTCTAACACAGATTGAAATGATGTTCCTCCACAGTCGGTATTTCATTCATGGCCTCAATTCAAAAGTGAGCTCCCTGAACTTTCAAAGTTGAGCTTGCCAGGCGCATCATACCTGACAATGTTAGTCGCTGTGAACTGCATGGTTTCTGCGGTGTGTCGCAAATAGGTTACGCAGCAGCTACTTATGTCAGAATAGAGACATCTCTTAGCGAAATATTAAATTTTCTTGTATTTGCAAAGGCTAGAGTTGCACCTTTGAGAACTTTGTCAATACAAAGGCTAGAGCTCTGTGGAGCTAAGCTTTTAGCTGATTTAGTTACATTTGTAAAACAAGGTTATTCGGGAATATTGCCCTTTGATGAGATTTCGGCTTGGTCAGATTCGCAAATAGTTTTAGCTTGGTTGTCTTCGTCACCACATAGGTGGAAGACTTTCATTGCAAACAGGGTAGCATATATCTAGGAATCTTTACAGTCAAATTTATGGCATTACATCCCTTCTGCTGAGAACCCCGCCGAGTGTGCTTCTCGAGGTCTAACTCCTAGTCAACTTTTAAGCCACGACCTTTGGTGGAACGGGCCTTCTTTCTTAAAATTGCCTCGAGAGACTTGGGCTTCCTTCCCCAACTATTCACTGCTCAAACAAGAGCATGAAAATTTTGCTTGAAGAGCGAAAAGCAGTTCTAGCCCTTTTGGTTGAAGAAAATCTTCTTCATAAACTATTAGAAGGGTTTTCTTCTTTGGTTGCATTAGGGTTGGAGGTCGTCTTCAGCACTCAGAGTTGTCATATAGTGCTAAGCATCCCTTGTTCCTCCCTCGTTCACATCGCTTAACTGAGCTCATTGTTGAGTTTACATATAAAAATTATGCTCATCCAGGTCTAGAAACTCTGCACTATCTTTTGAGACAACAGTTCTGGATATTATCTGCGCGCTGTGTAATTCAGCAGACTGTATCACGGTGTATTCGTTGTTTTCGTATTAGGCCCAAGATATTAGTCCCGTACATGGGAGAGCTACCCTCTCACAGAATATCTCAATTAAAGGCATTCTCACATATCGCAATCGATTATTGTGGGCCATTTTTCATAACGATGGGAAAGTAATAGTATAGAGGTGCTAAAGTTTCCAAAGCATACATTTGTGTCTTCGTTTGTACAACAACGAAGGCAATTCACTTGGAATTGGCTTCAGATTTATCATCAGAGACGTTTCTTGCTTGTTTCAAAAGGTTTGTGGCGAGACGAGGTAGAGTTTCGGACGTTTATACCGACTGCGGCACTAATTTCGTTGGAGCTAGCAGGTTACTCTCGGAGTACGCTCAAAATGCGTGCGAAAATCTATGTATAAACTGGCATTTCTCACCACCGGCAGCACCTCATCTCAATGGCTTAAGTGAGGCTGGAGTTAAGTCTGTGAATACTCACCTATTACGTGTAGTTGGCGAGCAATGGTTAACTTATGAGGAATTTCATACGTTTTTGTGTCCGATGGAGTCAATTCTTAATTCCAGACCTTTATATTCTCAGAGTCTTGATCTTAATGACTTTCTTCCCCTTACTCCCGGCCACTTTCTTACGTTAGAACCCCTGAACTCTCTTCCAGAACCTGAATTATCACATTTAAAGTTTGATTGGGTCCTTAACCAGATGGCAGTTGTTGCAGAGGCTTCAGAGTGATTTCTGGAAAAGGTGGCATTTAGAGTACCTCAACACCCTACAACTGCGTTCTAAGTGGACCGCACCTTCCACAAAAATTCAAGAAAATACGCTTATCGTTGATGAGCTTAAACCACCAATGCAGTGGTCATTAGGCAGAGTTATAAAACTACATCCCGGTTCGGATGGGCATGTTCGTGTAGTCACTGTTAAAACGGCTACAGGTACGTTTCGTCGACCTGTGGTTAAATTGTGCCCTCTGCCAATTTCCTAAAATAATACTTTTTTTTAATTTTCGACTATTCATAATTAGTCACTTTAGTTTAAGAGAATGTATTTTTTTGTTTCTGTTTTTTTTTTACTTGGATTACAGTCCTTTGTGATCAATGATGGGTGTATATTGTATGAAAAGTACATGTTTTTGAATATTATAATTTTTCTTTAGTTTCAATTGGTTTCCTTCTTCTTCTTCGCTTACGGTATAATTTAGTATAGTGAAAACAATGTGTTTTGGGCGGCCGGAAAATGTTAATGCAACTCTTACTTGTAAATTCGAAGTATTTCATTTTCGCGCTAAAAGCATACAGAATCTTTTCTACTGGCGTACTGTCGCGCACGAAACCAGACAAGAGAGAGAAGAACAGGAGATCGAGAGGTGCAATAGAATCGCCACGCGTGTTCTGGTGATGGAGTTTTGAGGCAGTTTTGTGTCTATGGTTCCATTTTTTAGCGAGAAATTCACCAAGGTATGTGCCATTTCATACATTTCGATTTTGGATGATGTCGTTTTTCTTAGTTTTCTAAAACCCTTAAATGTCGGTGTATTTTATTCACATACAGTCCACTAATTCTTCCTAACTTGCATTGACATAGGGTGAACAACTTAAAAATAAATTTTGTTCATTTTTGCTATAAGTAATCAAAGGAAATGGGTATTGATTAAAATAATATTTGTTTGTGTATATTTATATTGATCTAATATTGGCAGGAGCACATATTTTTTGATGATATAGTAAGTTTTACAGAATATGTTGCATATAATTTTGGGTTGTTTTATTGTTACTTCTGAAATTTTATTTTTATAATTCTAAAACCCGACTAACTCTAAGAACCAGAAGTACCTATCTCTTCGTTTTCGAATTATCTTTAAAATAACAGGAAAATGTAAAGGAATGTTGTTATTTAATTATTCATTGCACAAAATTAACTTGTTTTAAATGATTAATAATTAATAAATCTTTAACGGCCAGATTCTCCAACGCTAGTCCGGTCTAATTTGACAACCAAAAGTTTTAAACGGATAAGTGTAAGAACAGGACAACTTAGTTTTATACTATGAACTTTTTCCTACACTTTTTGCAAATTTATAAAGAAAAGGGCAATTTTAGTACGTAATTTCGACAATAATAGAACTAAATTGATTACAGCAACCAGTTCCAAGATAAAAATCATTTAGAAAACAAGCAAATCGCTGAAATATTAGAATAACTTATAAATTTGTAATGACGACTTATTAACAATGACAGGACAAAAAACCTGTCAAAACGTAACTGACCAACTAGAAGATCTTAATTTAAACCAGTACTAAATCATAAAACTTTTTAGTGGATCTGAACGTAAAAGTTTACTCTTAAATAATGTATTCTTATTTATATCATTTTTTCCAATAATTACAGTGTTTATTATTTTTTTCTTGGTAAGAAATCAACAAATAAATTATGTTATTGATTAATTAAATTTTTACCACCTATTGCATTCAGTGAAGTAGGCCATGATCTAATAAAATAAGATATAATAATAAAAAAAATGGGTCACGTTAAATGTCATACTACCATTTTTGCCTCTTGAAATTTGAGGAAGCGATTATATCTAAATAGTAATTAGGAGAAATGAATCTAAAAATCGAAATTCGATATTTCTTTTCGTTTTAAAGTTATTTCAAAAATAGTAGAAAAGTGTAAGGCGGGTAACACGCTAGAGAAATTAATTTCGTGAATCTCGTCGCATAAAACATGAAAGTTGTTTCATCATCGAACAACCCCTGTATCTATATGATACGATGCAGACTGGCGTTTCTGAAACAGGAGATCAGAAATTGTTTCATATACAAATGTCATGGAACACAATGTGCTCTGATTGTTGAACTTGTTCATCGGAAGACATTTTGATAAACACTGAATGCAGAAAGGTAGAATACCAAATTTAAGGTACCTATACGTAACAAGTTTCACTAGTATGTTTTGAACCAGAAATTTTATTTTATGTGATCTGTTTCACTTATAAGTTTCACGAAATTAATTTCTGTAGTGTGTCACCGGCCTAACACTTTTCTACTATTTTTCGAATACTTTTAAAACGAAAAGAAATCTCGACCTTCGGTTTTTAGATTCATTTTTCTTAACTGCTATTTTAAAGCTATGATCGCTTCTTCAAATTATTTCAAGAGCCAGAAATGTTAGTATGACATTTAACGGGACCCAGAATTTTTTATTGTCTTATTTTGTTGGATTATGGCCTACTTCACTGATATGCAATGTTGTAAAAATTCAATTAATCAATAATTTGTTGATTTCTTACCAAGAAAAAAATTATAAATACTGTAATTATTGGAAAAAAAATATATTTTAAATAATAATAAATTACTTCAGAGTAAACTTTTAAAGATTTATTAGTTACACCGGCACACAAAAAAAAACTGGTCTGTACATTTGCCCAGACCCATCTATCTGAAAATTATTCAAAATTTTGCGGGTGTACGGGCCAAACGGACTTCGGATTTGGATTCAGCGCATGATAGATGGGTCTGGTCAAATGTACAGATCACTTTTTTTTGTGTGCCGGTGTTATTAATCATTTAGAGCAAGTTAATTTTGTTCAATGAATTAAATAAATTGGGGCCGTTCTTATACTCGCTGCTGGTGTTGTCATTAAGCCAGGCCGAACTGGGGAGGGGGGGGGGGGGGCTGGGGCGTTATTTTACGTACGCGGATGATAGCGTGCTTCTTTACAGCGGACCAGTCTAAAAAGATTTGACCAGGAAGTCAATGAGGACTTACTAAAGTACTCAAAATGGTTAATGCATAACAACTTAAAACTTAACATTGAGAAAACTGTGTACATGGTTTTCCTCCAAAAAGGCACTGATAATACTGAGATTTGTCTAAAAATCAACAACCTACAAATTTCTAAGGTTCGGTCAATTAAATATCTAGGGCTAGTCCACAGCACATAAAATAACCAGCAGTATTACTCGACGCTGACCTTGAAATAATAATTCGACCTCGCTAACGTCAGTTGGGTGTAGAAGTCAGTGCCGGATTTGGAATAATTTAAAAATATATAATTTTTTATACAGGGAGGTTTAAAAGTTTTTAGGTATTTACTTAATTCAGGAAAATAATGCCGATTGGGGATATAAAAGGAGGGTGTGTTATGTAAAAAATGGCAATTCTTTTGTACTTTGTGGTCTAAAAGGAAAAAATAAAACTATTATTGAATTTAAAGTATACATTTTATTGAAACCATAAATATAATTTAAATATAATTATTAATGGAATATTTTAACAACAATATATATATATATATATATATATATATATATATATATATATATATATATATATATATATATATAATATATATATATATCAGGGTGTCCTAAATTGCCGTGGGTCACTATTGCTATATTAGAAATGGTAAGAATTACGAGGTCGTTTAAATTAGAGAAAAGTTGCCTTTTTTAGCGATCATTTAAAATGTGCTTACAGTGTTGCCAAATATCTTTTAGTTTTAGAGATATTAAGGAAAATGTAAAAATTCCTTAAATTTTCTTAACCAAATATCTCGAAAACCGGTGATTTGATCGAAAATAGTTTAGTATAAAAAATGTATGTTTTTTTGTTCTCTACTAAACGCACTTAACAGTTTCTTCAAATGACGTTTGACATTTGAGATATTGCTACCAACTCACTTATTTTAAATACGCACCTGGAATTTTTTTTTCATATTTTGAAAGAAGATTATATTTGCAATCCAGTGGTATATCACTCAAATATGTTTTCCGACGTTTCGAGATGTAAAATTCATCTTAATTTTTTTCATAAATGCCCTTAGTTCGGTCCTGATATTTGGTGTTTGTAGTAAAAAAGTATCAAATATCAGTTACTAAATAACAATTGATATTTTACATCACTTGAAAGTAATTGAAATTTATTTCTGTTTGAATAAACTAGAGAAAAAATTACCTAAAAGAGCGTCCCTAAGGATAAGAATTTCAAAAATTTTAATAACCTTGCATTCTAAAAAACTTTTCCCAATATTTTAAAATATGATTATAATAATAACTACTCCAAATGCTGGAAATGGCCACCATTATTTTGTAAGCATTTCCGCGCTTTGTAAATAACCTTTCGTTGAATTCTTCGTAACATTGTAGGTGTAACTTTGTTACATGCCTGCTGAATTCTTTGAATTAGTTCATTTATATCGCGAGGTGTATTACACCTGATCCTTGATAAAACCCCATAGGGAAAAATCCATGGTGGTTAAGTCTGGAGATCGCGCCGGCCAGTTTATAGGTCCGTTGTTGCCAATCCAATGGTTAGGTTTAAAGTTGTTTAGAAACCTTGTACAATGCCGGTCTCGATGTGCTGGCGCGCCATCCTGTTGAAAGTACACGAAGTTTCTTAATACATTGAGAGGCAGGTCGTCTAAAAGATCTTGTAAAGTGCCTGTTAAAAAATTAAGATACATAGCGCCATTTAAATGTTCATCAAAGAAGAACGGACCCAGTACTTTTTTATCTAGTATTCCGAGCCATACATTTATGCCGAATCTCTCCTGAAACGCAGTCTCGCGGTGGAAGTGTTCATTTTGTTGAGTCCAGCGGTAATGGATGTTTCGATTAAACCACCCGTTGTTGCAAAATCGGCTCTCGTCGGACCACAAATTTTTTTTGCCGATATCAGGATCTTGCCTTCTCCGTCTCAGAAGCCATCGGCAAAAAATTCTTCTCTTTTGATGATCGATCGGTCTTAAGTGCTGCACCTTTTGACAGCGATAGTGCCTAAATCTGTTTCGACGTAATATTTTTTTGCTAGACATTTTGGTAACTCCGGTTTCTTTTTCTATTTCCCTTAGTGAAACCTCTTCATTGTTGATATTTTTATATTGCACGTATCCTAAAAGAGTTAAGTATGGCAATGTAAACTACAAAAAATTTACAGTTTTTAAGACAGTTTTTTGTACTAGCGCCTAACATAAACTTGATTTTTACTGAATTTTGAATGCAACTTGCGTGTAAACTACCATTTTTGACTCATGAGATAGATTGTCGCATTCGCCTTTGGCGCCGTGCGATAATTTTACCATTCGTCGAAAAAGTCTCACTTTACACACTTGTTGCATAAATAACTATTATAAGTTAAAGAAAATACCTAATACATTAATCTCGTTATCGCCTCCTTCTACTGTGCTAGTCGCTTTTCTCTTATTGGGTTTGCTAAAAGACCCATGCTCCCGCAAATTCCTCTCTAATCTGTGAAAAATCTTTGCGTCCGGAATTCTTCTTTCTGGATACAAGTCTTGATATAGTTGGATGGCATTTTGAGCGTTACGAAACGCTCTAATATAAGAAACTAATAAATCTGTCTTTTCCTCATTGGAAAACTCCATCTTAATATTATTTTAGACAACGATAACAGTCTTTAATAATTTTACCTAATATAAATTTGACACAAGCCTAAAAACGTAATCAACTATTATTCTCTTTAAATTGTTTTCCAAAGCCTACTTCTGCTTATTTAGATGTGCTTCTTGAACTTGTAGAATTGTATAAATTTATTTTACGTAGATTTCAATGAAGAGAAGCTAAGAATATGATTTTGGCGATAAAGTTACACTTTGCAAAATGTGGGTAAATAGGACCAAAAAGTATGGATGGCATTTTGAGCGTTACGAAACGCTCTAATATAAGAAACTAATAAATCTGTCTTTTCCTCATTGGAAAACTCCATCTTAATATTATTTTAGACAACGATAACAGTCTTTAATAATTTTACCTAATATAAATTGGACACAAGCCTAAAAACGTAATCAACTATTATTCTCTTTAAATTGTTTTCCAAAGCCTACTTCTGCTTATTTAGATGTGCTTCTTGAACTTGTAGAATTGTATAAATTTATTTTACGTAGATTTCAATGAAGAGAAGCTAAGAATATGATTTTGGCGATAAAGTTACACTTTGCAAAATGTGGGTAAATAGGACCAAAAAGTATAGTATAATAAATAAAGTAATTCAAGAAATTATCTTGCATTATTTTAACTTTATTCAAACAAAAACCACTTTTTAATTATTTTTATCGGTTTTTGGTGATATATCAGTTGTAATTTGTTAAATGAGATCTGATATATTCTGTCTCTAAAAACCAAAAGACAAGACCGAAATATTTTGACCATAAGCACTAAAAACAGGACAGTATTAAGGGAATTTATAAAAAAATTGATGACTTTTTGTCTCGAAACGTCGGAAAACATATTTGAGTGATATACCACTGGATTGCAAATATAATCTTCTTTCAAAATATGAAAAAAAAATTCCAGGTCCGTATTTAAAATAAGTGAGTTGGTAGCAATATCTCAAATGTCAAACGTCATTTGAAGAAACTGTTAAGTGCGTTTAGTAGAGAACAAAAAAACATACATTTTTTATACTAAACTATTTTCGATCAAATCACCGGTTTTCGAGATATTTGGTTAAGAAAATTTAAGGATTTTTTACATTTTCCTTAATATCTCTAAAACTAAAAGATATTTGGCAACACTGTAAGCACATTTTAAATGATCGCTAAAAAAGGCAACTTTTCTCTAATTTAAACGACCTCGTAATTCTTACCGTTTCTGATATAGCAATAGTGACCCACGGCATTTAGGACACCCTGTATATATATATATATATATATATATATATATATATATATATATATATATATATATATATATATATATATATATATATATATATATATATATACATATATATATATATATATATATATATATATATATATATATATATATATATATATATATATATATATATATATATACAGTGACCGGCAAAAAGTTCGCAACATATGGGAAAAATTTTTATTAGGTGAGTATTGGAAAAACTTTTCCGGGGGATCGGTTCTGCATGTCCGATAACCTAAAAATCGATTTTGACATACGTCACGTGACCACTGGTATAGCGTCAAATTAAAAAAAAAATTGTTAATTTACAAAAAGTGAGGTTAGTTGACGAGATATCAAAAAAAGTTATTTGAAAAAATTGCTTAGAATTAAATTCTAGGTCCTTGTGCAAAATTTTAAGATTTTATTTAAAAAAATTGGAAAACTCAATTTTTTTTAAATATTTTTTTATCGATTTACAAATTTCCAGTTTTTTTCGTTTAGATAGCTTGGCTAATGTAAAGCCCATGTATCTGGATGAAAATAAACGAATGTAGTAGTTTTTTCTACAATTGACAGGACAAAATTAAAAAAAACAGGGTTTCGCCGGACGCTAGCTGTTGCAATGATTTGTATCTAGCAGCAGTGTCAAAATTTTAGAGACATTTCAATGAGATTACATTGAGAAAACCTTAATCGTCTTAAATATATCTGAAGTTCGACTTTTTGTAAAGTTAAGGGGAGTAAAATAGACAATAAACAAAAAATTACCTGTTTATTTAATCGAAATTTCATAAACGAAAACCAATGTAAGAAAAACTTAAAAGTAGTCAAATTCTGTACTAACAACATAAAAAATCATTGTTTTTCCTTGGGTGCACAAAATTTAAAACTCAGTATGACCACCATTTCTCTCCATACATACTATTGTTCTCGAGCGCAACTCTCGATTAACATTTCGGAGCATTTTACGATTTATTTGCAATACACAATTTCTAATGACATTCTCTAGATTTTGTATATTCCTAAAGGGTCGATGTTTGTACACAGAGTTCTTTAGGTATCCCCACATAGAGAAATCTAACGGAGTCAGATCTGGTGATCTCGCAGGCCACGGATTTTCAGAAAACCGTCCTATCCACTGGTTTCCAAATTCTTGATCCAGCCATCTCTTCACCTCATTTGTGGAATGAATGCTAGCTCCGTCTTGTTGAAAGTATAAATTTCTTCTTTCGGCTAATGACAAATTGTCTAAAAAGTCAGATATCTCAGTTTGTAGAAATTCTAAATATCGTTCTGAATTTAAATTGTCTCTAAAGAAAAAAGGTCCCACTATTCTGAGGTTGAAAATTCCGCACCACACATTAACCTTAAAACTATATTGGTCTTTACTCTGAATTACAAAGTCTGGGTTTTCGGTGGCCCACCATCTACAGTTTTGTGAACTGACGGTTCCGTTAGAGGTAAATGTAGCTTCATCCGAGAAAAGAACGTTCTTTGGGAAATTAAAATCTTCCTCAATCATACCCTGGAACCAGGCACAAAAATCGAAGCGGGCGTCATAATCCCTATCTTTTAATACTTGTACAAATTTAGGTTTGTACGGATGAAATTTGTTTCTTTTTAATATCCTCCGCACAGATCTTTCGTGAATGTTAGTGATCTCCGATATTTGACTAACTGCTAATTGGGGTGTTTCTGTGATCGACAAACACACATCCAGAGAACCTTCGTCACCTGTTACCGGTTTTTCATGGGAAACTTTATACTGATTTTCTACCGATCCCGTTTCTTTAAATTTATTGACTAGACGAGATACTGTGGAATAATGGAGGGATTTATCGGGGTGCCTCTCATTAAAAATTGTTGCTGTTTCTCTATGGCTTTTGTAATTATCTCCAGAAATTAAAATAATTTCTATCTTTTCCTGAAGAAGTAGTGTGGGTGCCATTTTAAGGAATAAAATATTAATAAACTTATGTAAAATATCAAACTTAGTAAGATGCGAGACATAAACCAATGACATAGGTTGAAATCAAACAAATTATAATTCGTTTGACATTTTTCTGTTGTTTTTAACCTACTAGATTATTTGGTTGTTTTAATTTCAGAGCCTGCTTTGGTAGTTTTAAGTACAACTAAATAGACCTGGTTGTTAAATTTATGTGCGAAAAATCTTAATAAAATCTTGATACAGTCATTTCATTAGATTCAAACCATTGCAACAGCGAGCGTCCGGCGAACACCTATTTTTTCGATTTTGTCCTGTCAATTGTAGAATTGTAGATCTGACTCCGTTAGATTTTTTTATGTGGGGATACCTAAAGAACCCTGTGTACAAACATCGACCCTTTAGGAATATACAAAATTTAGAGAATGTCATTATAAATTGTGTATTGCAAATAAATCGTAAAATGCTCCGAAATGTTAATCGAGAGTTGCGCTCGAGAACAACAGTATGTATGGAGAGAAATGGTGGTCATACTGAGTTTTAAATTTTGTGCACCCAAGGAAAAACAATGATTTTTTGTGTTGTTAGTACAGAATTTGACTACTTTTAAGTTTTTCTTACATTGGTTTTCGTTTATAAAATTTCGATTAAATAAACAGGTAATTTTTTGTTTATTATCTATTTTAATCCCCTTAACTTTACAAAAAGTCGAACTTCAGATATATTTAAGACGATTAAGGTTTTCTCAATGTAATCTCATTGAAATGTCTCTAAAATTTTGACACTGCTGCTAGATACAAATCATTGCAACAGCTAGCGTCCGGCGAAACCCTATTTTTTAATTTTGTCCTGTCAATTGTAGAAAAAACTACTACATTCGTTTATTTTCATCCAGATACATGGGCTTTACATTAGCCAAGCTATCTAAACGAAAAAAACCGGAAATTTGTAAATCGATAAAAAAATATTTAAAAAAAATTGAGTTTTCCAATTTTTTTAAATAAAATCTTAAAATTTTGCACAAGGACCTAGAATTTAATTCTAAGCAATTTTCTCAAATAACTTTTTTTGATATCTCGTCAACTAACCTCACTTTTTGTAAATTAACAATTTTTTTTTTAATTTGACGCTATACCAGTGGTCACGTGACGTATGTCAAAATCGATTTTTAGGTTATCAGACATGCAGAACCGATCCCCTGGGAAAGTTTTTCCGATACTCTCCTAATAAAAATTTTTCCCATATGTTGCGAACTTTTTGCCGGTCACTGTATATATATGTATATACAGAAATTAAAATAATTTCTATCTTTTCCTGAAGGCAAGCTATCTAAACGGCAAAAACTGGAAATTTGTAAATCGTTAAAAAAATATTTAAAAAAAATTGAGTTTTCCAATTTTTTTAAATAAAATTTTAAAATTTTGCACAAGGACCTAGAATTTAATTCTAAGCAATTTTTTCAAATAACTTTTTTTGATATCTCGTCAACTAACCTCACTTTTTGTAAATTAACAATTTTTTTTTAATTTGACGCTATACCAGTGGTCACGTGACGTATGTCAAAATCGATTTTTAGGTTATCGGACATGCAGAACCGATCCCCTGGGAAAGTTTTTCCGATACTCTCCTAATAAAAATTTTTCCCATATGTTGCGAACTTTTTGCCGGTCACTGTATATATATATATATATATATTTATTTATGGTTCCAATTGTATAAATAAAGATAGAAAATGGTCAAATTATGTAAATTAATTATTATTGCACTAGGTACCAAAATAATGCAAATTTTTCCGTAAGGGCAAAATTATGCTAACATTCCATAATGGATAATTTAGTCTGCATTATTTCCGCCCTCTACCTATAACAAAACCAATGGGTAATAATTAAATCTATGAAGTAACTAAAAAATAATAAAAATAATAACCTGCTGGACGAATTACAATGTTTTGCAAGATACCCATTTTCTTAGGTGGTTCTTCGCGGTCTACATGCTCTACTGAAGCATCAAAATGTATCTGCCGTGGGCGACTGTAACTGGGTTCTACAGACATGGTCGATGAGTATCCGGATGGGCCCTCCAATGTTGGAAAAAGAGTTGGGATAGCGTCTGAAATAAGTCGGTTGCGGGCTTTGTTTGCAAACATTTTAGATTCAAAATGGTCGCTACACACCCTATAGCTTCCATAAAGACTATCCAACTTTTCCATCAAATCTTCCCTGCCGCTTGCCATTGCCCAAATTGTAGCTCTTAAAAAAAATTGAAAATCTTAGTGTACCACCTAATAGAACACTTGACTTGAGAAAAACAAAAAATGTTAAAATTCTGAACGCCAAATATACGCATAAACATCATTCAAAACAAAAAAGTTCTTTTCTAAAAGAGCAAAAATAATTTGAGTAGGTACTACCCTAATAATTCAGTACGTTCTGTGAACGTATTTTTTAGGTCCTAACTTCCAAAGACGTTTAATTTGTAATGTTATAGGTACGTTGTGTTACAACGTACATAAAAAGATTCTCTAGGACAAAGGAACTGAATGATTATTTGGGTTTATATAATATAATTGATAAAAATCTAATACAATATACTGTGATTTCATTTAAATTTAAGATTTTGGTTTTCATGGAGCTCTCTAAATTATTTGTGAATATCCCCTGAGGTACATGACAATTTTAAATTTGGCGCTTTTTTTACCGATTGTGAACAAAAAAATGACTGGTTGCTGTTTTCTGTCGGAAAAAGGTGTAATGTATAACTGACATCTCTGGCATGAGTGGTATGTATATGTACGTTTTATAAAGGTTCTTATAAAACGTTACACGGTGGTCTGGAAGGCACTTTAAATAAAAAGCCGCTGTACCTCCTTTTTTATTGTTCGGGGGTATTCCTGGGGTTGTGGAGAAGTCCATCCAATGGTTTTTGAAATCGGGACCCGGCACTTTTTTGAAAAAAGGCCCAAAAACTATTTTTTCGGTGAAAGTCTAAGAAAACTGGTCGTTTATTACTCATTGGACCTTGTTAGTTGGTTTTCTTGTATTTTTGGGTGTATTCGATAGCGATAGGTCATTCGTTCATTTTCAAGAGAGCCCGAACGAGGGCTGCTGAGTTGCGAATTACAGAATTGCGAGGCACTTTACTTTAACGTGACACCTGCACTTGTTCATGTGTATAAAAGAGAGCATAAAACGCGGATGTGAATTACACATTTACGACTGCCGACGGCCCGCTGCCTGATTGTGGCGTGACGGCTTCAAAGGAAAATAATATACATAACATAAATAAATTAAATAAAATTAATTAAAATATTGGAATGATTAAAATTTTAATTTGTTAAATGTTCAAAATAAAAGTAGATACATATTAACAAAAATGGTTTTATTGTCGATTAGATAATGATTATGTAATATGGATTTCAAAGTTATAAACTACCCGCAGTATACGCCGTTCAAAAACGTTGTTGCAGATTTCCGGCAAAGTAATTAATCGTTAATCGTAAAATAATAGTAATACGAAAGACGTACAAACTGTGTAATGTATTATCATAGGCCATAGATGCTCCACCACTCTCGTTCTATTATACGACTCCGACTGAGCCGCTCCCGGTTCCCGGCTCGCGCTCTCGCGGCGCGCGCTCTCCGAGTGGTCCGAAACTCGCGAAAGCGTGGAGTGGAATTTCTACGAACGGACGAGAGCGAGCCAGATATTTTAACGAGCGGTGAACGTATCGTTCAGTTGATGGGAACGGCTCATTCGCGACTCTTTGAAAAGAGTCGTTTAAATTGAACGACTCGTTCGCGAACGACCCATCGCTAGTATTCGACCATTTTTCAGAGGTCACTAGCTAAAAAATGGTCTGCGAGACTAAACAAAGCGAGCTGCGTAGAGAGATTGGGAGAAAAATGCAAACACATGAAGACATTTTTTTCGAATTTTTCGTCAGCTTTCAGAATGACATTTTTTTTATATTTGAGTGTTCATTTTTACAATACATGTTTAAAAATAGCTATTTATGCCATCAGTTACGAAATGCCTAATTTTGTGTAACGCGTGAGATTTTTGCGGAACGAACGAAGTGAGTTCCGCAAAAACTCACAAGTTACACAAAATTTCATTTCGTAACGTATTGCATACAAGATTTTTTCTAATTTTGAAGAAAGTAATAAAAAAATAAAGTTTAATATAATTGATAAAAATTTTAAAACATAAATCTAGTTTGTTGCTGTTACTTCATGTTAGTTGTCAGTTTGACATTTTGTAAAAAAGTCTAAACGGAAGGTTTTTAGCGAGATTGATATATTTTTAGTTTTATTTTTAAAAAATGAGTGATTCAGGATCTGAAGAGCTACCAAGCGATATTGAAGAGGCAGCAGGTAATGCTTTAGTATCAGTAATTCCCAAAAAGTCAAAGGCAGTTTATGATTTGGCATACGAAAAATTTGTTACGTGGTGTGATGAGAAGAAAATTAAACATGTTAATGAGAAAGTTTTACTTGCATATTTTGAGGGTAAGAAAGATCTAAAAGTTTCCACATTATGGACACTTTACTCAATGTTAAGGTCTGAACTAAATCTGAAAAGGAATATTGATATTAAAAAATATACAAATTTGGTAGCATATATTAAAAGGCGAGCGGACGGGTACAGTGCTAAAAAGTCAAAAGTTTTTAGTAAAGAAGATTTTGCCAAATTTTTAGTGGAAGCTGATGACAAAGAATACTTAATGGCTAAGGTTGCAATGATTATTGGAATGGCAGGAGCGTGCAGAAAAGCAGAATTAACATTTCTTCCAGTTGAAAATGTTATAGACGAAGGAAGCCATTTTCGTGTTGATATCCCACCTTCAAAAACAAAAGTTATACGGCAGTTTGCAATTACCACTGGAGACATTGAAAATACGAATCTTGTTGAAATATTAAGAAAATATATTAAGTTGCGTCCCCAGATTCTTAAACACAACAGATTTTTTGTAAAATATGCGAATGGAAAATGTACCAGAAATCCTGTGGGAATTAACACATTTAGCAGTCTGCCAAAAGTTATTGCACAATTTCTTGGTCTTTCAAATCCTGTTCTATATACTGGCCACTGCTTCAGAAGAAGCTCTGCCACTTTCCTAGCAGACAGTGGCGCTGATATTTTAAAATTAAAGAGGCACGGAGGTTGGAAATCTAGCTCTGTTGCGGAGGGATATGTTGAAAATTCCATGAATAATAAAAAACTTATAGCGCAAGAAATATTTGGTAAAACATCTAATGCAACGTGCGTCGTCTCCCAAATAACAGCAAGTTCGAGCAATGAAAAAAGTATGTCGTCGGGAATTAATTTAAATAATTGCAATAATTGTGTTATCAATATTTATAATAATTAATTAATTTATAATTTATGTTGTTATCGTGTATTAATAATAATTAATTAATTTATAATTTATGTTGTTATCGTGTATTATAACAGTTTAATAAATAGAATAATTCTTTTTGTCACTAATTTTGAAATACATTTTTCGTCACCAATTGCATAAAATTTTACTTTATGTAACTAGTTACAAAAAGTAAGACGTTTCATAACGTCAATCAGTTTTACAAAGTGTCACTTTAAATGTCAAAATTAGAAAAAATAATATTCTTCACCCGACGTTGGGGACTTATAGTGTGACAGGAAAAATGTAAAATGATAATTGAAACAATTCACAATAATGGGTTGCCGAAAACAGGATACCTAATTACAAATTATAAGTGATGGCTGTTGTATTCACATGTGGCACGCAGCAGCCTGTTATTGAAATCTGGGTGACAACTTGGTACCTTATATTTTTTCCAAGTTTCAGTGAAATCGTGGTGGACAGATTCAACCGCCTGTTCGCTATAAAAACCCAGGCTCTTTCCTGTAGAGTTGCAAAATTCAGAGACGTGAAAAAAATGGCATGAATTTTTGGTGTCACAGATTTGGTTAATGCCATATAACTGTCACGGAAGGATTCTATACTATGAGTATAATTTTCATTGAGGATAGCCCCAAAACAGTCATCAATGACATTCTTAAGACACTGAAATGTTTCAACATAAACCAAACACCCCAGTTGACAATTTGCTCGCAAAATGTCGATTTTGTTCAGCAGCATTGTACAGGAATTTCCTGTAAACGCCGCCCCACCTCTTCTGATCTCACGCTGTACGTGACATTTTGGGACCCACTAGTTGCATCTCTTTCAAAATCGGCAGACATATAGTTGAAAAGGGTGTTGACTGCATCCAACATTAAATGCAGTTCAGGTGGGGGAACTATATCTAAAATTCTTGTTCCTTCAGGTCCATGGAAAATAGGAGGGTGAATGCAACTTCTAAAATTCCTAGCATCTTTTCTGACCGAACCTTTTTTACACCAAGCGTCATAATTATCCACAGAATTGTCTATTGTCCTAATAGCTAAACCGCATTTAGACAATTGTGTGTTTTCAGCAAAACACCAAGTGCATGGATTTTTAGAAGCGTGAGTCATTATTCCCAGTAAAATATTTGCCAACGTCAGGTCAGTTGCTATAATGCCACTGAAATGGTGTATCTGCAACAAATCCCACAATTTTGAAATGTTCCCACAGTTTTCTTGGGTATTCGGAGCAATGGCTAGGACAATCAATTTTTTTACGCCTGAATCCTTGAACTTTTTACTTGGCGATTTATCACGAACTTCGGTGGACAGAGTTAACGATTGGATTGAAAGACAGATTTTCAGAAAGCCGCCACCCCCATCAATACCAAACTTGAGCAAAGTGTGAATATTTTCTCTTCGTTCATTCACGAGCTGAAGCAGTCCATCTAAGGCTTTACAATAAGCCTCTGGGCCCGGAGCACTGGTTTGAACATCGGCTTTCATATTTACAAAATCGAAAGACTGAACGTCAAAGAATTGGTCCACAAGGTGGTTCCTGGAACGAAGTTCCGGATCCAGGTGACTTTCAAACATATTCCTATTGGTGGTAGCACTGTGCAACATAGAGGCAACCCCCTTTATCTGGTTATAGTTAAAATTAAAACTGTCCTGGATTTTTGACACAGTCTCCAAAGAAATCGGGTGATTATTGACCTGTTGGACGGTGGATATTGGGTTTATTGAAAGGCGTAGTTGTTTTCCATCATATTGACTTAAACGTATTGCGTTTTTTTCAGTACCAGTTTCAGGTGCTTGCTTTTCTGCTGTCGACTTTAACATTTTTGACACAATCTGGTGGAGTTTTTTTTCATCGAAATCGGACACATAATTTGCTATGTTGGTTACGCGAGTTTCAAGAGTGCAGACGTGTTTCTTACCGTTCTGCATAGTAGTTAAGCATTTCACACATTTTTTTCATGGCTAACAGTTGGCAAAACCACTCTTGCCACTTTGAGACCAGCGGATTGTCCTGAAGAACTACCCGTCTGTTGCATTGACGTAACGCTTCGAGATCTAATCAGTTCACACAAATAGCAAAGGCATTTATTGTCCACAATCTTTGACCTTGTGTTTCTTTGATTACGGAAAGAAGAGTAATCTGGTAAATTAAAATTTTTACCAATATCGTCAATAGCACAATTACGGTACAATTTTGTCTTGCAGGCCCAGCACAGAACACTCGGTAAAGACTCCGTTAAATCGAATTTCAATAATCGATGAACCCTCACTTGCAAACGCCCTTTGATTTTTATAAACCGTTCACTCTTTTTTAAACACAATAAACAAATTCGTTCTCGATTTTCCTCGTGAGAGGCACCACGATTTAATTTCCTTATCCGAAACATTTTCTAAATTCGGGACTTTTTTTTATGGATTATCAACTCCAGAAAGAGTTCTATACTCGTTGGCAGAATGCAAAAGACTGACGCATGTTATAAAAACAAAGGCCTTTGTTTACAAAATATCTTCACCGTCCCATTTCCAGTAAATAAACAACTCTCCTCATTGGGGCCCTGAGTTCAATAATTCGTTCGAAAACTCTGTATTTTTACGTCGCGTTCATTGAATTCTGCGAACACAAGCTCGCCGAGCAAGGAAAAGGCAAAACCGCACAGAATATAAGGTCTGGTGTAATATGGAACCGTAAATATTACAAAAATTACCTAAAAACCGATTTTTGGGCCTTTTTTCAAAAAAGTGCCGAGGTCCCGATTTCAGAACCCATTGGATAGACTTCCCAACAACCCCAGAAATGCCCCCGAACAATAAAAAATGAGGTACAACGCCCTTTCATTTAAAGTGCCTTCCAGACCACCGTGGTTACCGATACATACTTTTTGCTGACAAAAACCTTTCAGAAAACCTTCCAAGTACGTTCCAGGACGTCCGAGGATGTTCCTAGACCGTAGACTAAGTCCCAAAAAGTGTTTAGATGACGTCTTGTAGACGTTTGTGTGTTATTAGGGAAAGGAAGGGGTTGGAAAGTAATTTTCCGGCGAAAATATTAGCAGAAAATCTTACCAAAAAATGTATTGTCGCAAATCGTCAATGAAAGCACATTTTTTAAAAACATTTGTAATATACCGTACTTACCTTCTTGAATCAGCAGGAAATCTAAAGACACTCTTGTTGCAAGAAGAGTAGCTCTTACTTGAACAATTTTTCACAGCACATACACAACCCCGTTTTGGTTTATCCATTATGAATAAAAACAAAATTATATAACGGTCCAAACAATAGATAAAAGAAAATAACACGTTTACTTGTCAAATAAATTGGGTACGAGTGTATATGACTTATAACTCAAGCTACGCCACCGTATACAGACAAAGACGCAACACCAACTAAAATCTAAACCGAACCTGTTACCACCCTGTTACTTGCTGGCGGCATTTGAAGTAGTGTTGTAAATATCCGTATTCATTAGATATCCGAATCATACGGAATCGGAATCAGCTAATATCCGTATCCATTATCCGAATACGAATCCATTTCTTGACCCGCGCGAAAGCGGTTACAGATCATGTATACGTATGCATGCAACAGGCTAAAACATTTTCTATCCGGATACAGGGCTAGGTAGGTCGATGCGGTATCGGTATCATACCATTCGAAGTCGAAGTTTAGGGATAAGAAGGCACCGCGTCGCGCCGTTCTCGTTTGAATTCGGTTCGGGTGAGGCGGGACTAGTTTAACCAATGGGTCTCATCCCGTATGATACCCGTTACCTCGATAACTATGCTATCTTTTTTTAGGAAAGGTCATTAGAAAGAGAAAGCATGAGATCAAATATGCCACATCGCAGACCGTGTTGTTCGCTTACAGTCGATTCCGATTCCGTTTTCTCTTTGCACTTTGCATTACTACCCAGCCGATGCGAATTTATTTTGATTCCGAATCAAGTTCTCGGTCGGTTACGGATAATCCGGATTCTTTTAATATTCGGATCCAACGGATTTTTGGATATGTAATATGTATCCTTACATCACTAATTTGAAGGCTTCTACACCAAACACTGTCTTGCGTGAAAATATGCGCAGTTGGTTAATAATGAGAGAGTAATACCCCAGAGTACCTTATCTACACAGAAGCGACAGCTTTGTCGGATCCTTTGATGTTTGTTGTACCCAATTTTCGTGACCTTCAAGTAGCTTAGCTCCTCCCTTTACCAATTGGTACACTGTAAGAAAATGGACAGCACGCGTACAAAACTATGATAAAATCTGGATTACACTGAGAAAAAAATTGTGATTTAAGAATAAATATCGGACATTTTTATTTAAATGAAATAAGGGTATTGTAGGATTGTATATACATGTAGAGTTATTTTAGGTAGAAAGATATTTTGGGCGATCATAACAATCAATTGAAATAATTTAATATGTTTAGGTAAGTGCATTAATTATAATTTTGGTTATTGACTTGGGCGGCAATTGACAACAAAAATGTTAATTAATAACATGATTATTATTGGAATGACCTAAAGTCAGTAGCGTAACTACCCATCTGACCTGGGGGCCCTAGAGAGAACCTGTGATGGTAATGGGGCTTACCTTATTTTAGAATTGGAAAAATTCTGGGGGGAGCTGGAAAGCCCTGAGGGGGCCGGCCCCCCGTAGTTACGCCAGTGCCTAAAGTACGAAATTTCTTGCTTAATAAAATTATGTTTATGAAATTCCATATAAATAAGAATTTGCAAATTTTATCCACATGATTGTATATTTACATTCTGCTTATTTAATGCGGCTAATTACGAAAAATAAAACACATTTTGTTGCTTAAATATTTTTTATTAAAATAATATACAGGTTGTTACTTAAGTATACACAGAGAAACTTTAAGGGGTAATTCCTTGTACGATTTTAAGAAAAAAGGGTATATAAATATGTGCTCTAAACGTTTAGGTTTTAGAGATACAAGGTGTTAAATTTTAATTTTTTTGTTGGTTTTTTAAATTTTTCTTTAACACTGTTGGGGACCACTTGTTGAAGGCGATACTTCTGGCGACAATCGTGGCTGACAAGGATCTGAAATGTAAATTGTATTAAGTATAAAACAAATTCATTTTAAAATTATATGATGTAACATAGGTATATACACTGTGGCCCAAAAAGTTTGCAACAAATGCCAGTTTATTTTCTTATAGTCACATCAGTTTCAAAGGTCACTAGCATTACAAATGGGCGTCGACCAACTCGGCCCGAGGTATCAGGTATGCTGCATAAAATTAGCCCATTTGGGCCCGAACTCAAAATTGACCTATTTTTAAATAACTCATCTCGAGCCAAAAATATCATTAATGTATTCATTTATTACCTGTAGTTTATGAAGGAGGGAGTATGTTATAGATAGAAAAAATAATAAGAAATTTTATTAACTGTACAAAAAACAGAAACACAATACAAAAACCTACTTATGGGAATGATAATAGGAAATCATTTTCACATATGACAGTTTTGAAATCTTACTTTTATAATTTGGTATTTTAGGTATCGTCAATGAACTTTTCTTTTTTCTTACCAGCTAAAGTTCTACAGAAGAAGACCTCTTTAATTTCACTTAATTCAGCAGAATCATTCATTGCCATTTTTCTCCGATATAACGCACTTTCGATTAACACTAATAATTGGCATCACAATCACAGAAAACTTAACGTAGTAGTAAGTTTTCTGTGATCAAAATAGGTACAACGTCTCTTGAAATAAATGCCAGGATTTTATATAACAATTTGTATTAAGACGGGAATTTGATCGCTCAAAATCTGACTAAAATTAACCGTCAAAAATAAGTGAAAATTACTCCCTTATATATTTTGTAGATGGCACCTACAATAGTATTTTATAAAATTAATTGGAAATTGAATTTTACAGGTATTTTATGGCTACTTTGGTTACTGATTGACAGATGGCGCTCGGCTCGCACGTGCAAATTAAAATAAATCCATGTAAATTAATAAATTTGGGATCATATTATACGGTGTACCAAATAAAATACGAGTGTGATTCAAGGTTTTCATTTACTATAATAATATGATCAGAAATTAGTTTTAAGTGTACTTTTTATGCTTTTTCAAACAAGTCCAAATAATATTTTGGTAGGAATCGTTCATTTACTACTGATTATCTTTTTTTACGCATTATTTCTAAGATTATTTCATATTTCTGAGATTATTTCATTTCGTGCACGAAAAGAAATATCCATTATGTAGGTATAAGGGTTATTCCAAGCAAAACAATACATTTTGTGTTGTGGGGTCATATAATCGGTTAATTTTGGCCGCCGTTAAATATGTCGCCAAATAAATAATTTTTATATTTAGCAGAACTCATCAGTAAAGCTTTTGCAAACGAGGGGGATTCCAGGGACGGCTCTAACCTAGCTATAAATAAATGTAGGATCCGATTTGAAAATAAAATACAAATATTTATTTACTCACATTGTGTAATTTGAAAATGCGAAATACGAAAATACTTTGGTTAAAGCAATACAACATACAGGGGGTGTCTAAAAAGTCTTAGTATGGGTAAATATCTTTGCTATTAATAAAGATAGAGACTCCAAATTTTAGTTGTATCTTATTGGTTAATAAATCTACTTTTCTACGTAATTTTACTTTTTCAACACCCTTGGGAGGGCGGGGGGTGACGCTAGGGAGTTGAGGTCAAAAATTTCGAATGCAAACCTATGCCGTGTGGTCCCTTCTTTTAAAAGTCTTCAAAAAAGAAATATTTTACAGCAAACCCCGTATTTTAATTCATTTTTAAATGGCAAGCCTATCAAAATTATACATCGTAAATCGTATAGTCGACCGTTAGTCGACCTCTTGTGCCATACAGTACCAGTCCGCGCGCACATTTATTTTTTGTTTTGTAGGGCACTCTTTCTAACTTTTTTCTGACTTTTTCGACTTCATTTGTCGTTTTTATATTTTTCGTGTTGTGCCATCTGCGCAGTAGACCAAAATGCGTACCACGCGCAAACCGAGCATGCTAGACCTGCGCACGGAATTTCAGGAGATGGACTTTGGTCTCTACATTTGAACCCATTCACTTTTAAGAATATATTATCTCCAATAGGCAAGGTACCACCATGTATTTAAATTTATTACTTTTTCTCAAGTTTTTGTCGACATTATTTTTCGTTTTTTTGCCATCTGCGCAGTAGATCAAAATGCGCACCACGCGCAAACCAAGAGGGCTAGACATGCGCACGAAATTTCAAGGGATGTACGTCGGTGTCGACATTCAAACCTACCCACTTTCAAGAATAAATTACCAATAGTAAAACCAGAGTACAACCAAGACAGAGAGTATACTATCTCGTAATGATTTCATTCATAAATACGATTTGCTTTCTATGACCTCCAAACCGAAGTCGAAATAAGCTGCCATGGGCGTGCGATGCAGATTTTGGGTTATAATAAAGAAATGCTGCAAAATAAAAAATACAATACAGTAGAATACAAATGTATTATTAAATATTTAATAACTAATCTAGGAACAAGTAGGTACCTTATTTATAGCAATTTTACGTCTACAAGAAAAACTATAAAACATGTAGAGGAAAATAAAGAAAAATATGAATACTTCACTCGTGAATTAGCAAAAATGAAAAGCATTGCATGAAAGTACAAAACTACAGGCTTTGTACAATAATGTAAGCCCTTTATACTATTACGTAACAAAACATACCTACCTAAATGAAATATAGTTTTGACAAAGTGGAAGGTCTTGGACAAAATACCAATCATTCTCTATTTCGTATCTTTATTATATGTCCGTTGTTACGAATATTTCTGATGTACGGTGTTATCCTTTATATTCTGCATCGAATCTAAAGCTTTTATCAATTGGAATATACAAAACTTTTACGGCAAAAGTAAAATTATTTGTAAGGAACAGAAAAACAAAGCTAGAGAAGTCCAAAAAAAAGTTGAAGAAAAGTTAAAAAGTTAAATACATAGTTGTACCTTTCCTGCTGGCGATAATATATTCTTAAACGTGACTGGGTTCCAGTGTAGACTAGGGCTCGGAAATTTTGGAATTGAAGTATTGGAATATTTACTTCATTTATTATTCAAATATTCGAATTATTCACTGTTGAAATAGTCTCCACGAATATTCGAAGAGTCGCTGCGACTTGTAGACGTTTCGACTAGTCGAATCGCCTATTCGAATCTACTATTCCACTAGTTTATGCGACTATTCGAACAGGTGGTTCGACTATTCGAATAGTTGAATCGACTATTCGAATATTGGTGGAGACTATTCGAATATGGGATTCGAAGAGGTGATCCTACTATTCGAATAGTCGGTTCCACTATTCGAATAATCGCTTCGCCTATTCGAATATTCGTGGAAACTATTGTAATATTTGTTTCGAATATTCGATTCGAATATTCGAATATGTGATTCGAATATGTGAATCGAATATTCGAATCGCATATTCGAATCGCATATTCGAATCGCATATTCGAATATTTGATTGGAATATTCGATTCGAATATTGGATTCCAATATTAGAATATTTGATTCGAATATTCGATTCCAATATTAGAATATTTGCTTCAAATATTCGATTCCAATATTCGAATATTTGATTCGAATATTCGATTCCAATATTCGAATATTTGATTCGAAGATTCGATTAGACTATTCGATTCGAATATTTGATTCGAATATTCGAATATGTGATTGGAATATTCGGATTGTTAATTCAACTATTCGAATAGTCGGTTCGACTATACGAATAGTCGATTCGATTATTCGAATATTTGAGTCGGCTATTCGAATAATTACAATTCGAAATCGGCCTTTATTCTAATACTTGAATTGACATTCATTTCTGACTGTTACTTCTTTTTTGAACCTGAAAACTGTTTCTAAACTTACCGAGACACTTGAGTAAAGTGCATACGTATTTTTTCCCGTTTCATATAGGTATTTGACTAATCAAATATCGGAATATTGACAAAATCGAAATCTCAAATATTTGAATAGTCCAATACTGAAAGACTTCGAACATATAACTACTTTTGAAGGGAAATAATATTCGCTAGTCCAATATTCGAATATTGTCTAGCACGGTCGGTTTGCGCGTGTTTAGCATTTTGGTCTACTGCGCAGATGTCAACAACCGACAAATATACAACACAATAAAATAAAAACAATGTCAAGAACGTTGCGAAAAAAAGTTTCCCACAAACATAACAAAAATCTGCACATGAATTGCGCAGGCAGGTACTGTATGGCACCATAGGTCGGCTATCGCTTGTTGACTTATGCATGCCTCGCCCGGACGGGTACATTGGGTTGGGTGCCATTTTGACCTTTTGTATATATGTTGCAACACTACTCCATATTCGAAATGGGCAATGTAAAACCTTAGTTATTTTAAAAGGACCATGTAGTATATTTCCGTTATTCAGGAGAGCTTCTGAGTATAAATTCACGGATATAGGTAAGATTTCGTGGGGGTAATTTAAAGTTCTCCCAAAAGGAAAGACTCTACAGCAACTGTGATGTCATGATTGAACCACATATGGAAAACAACACTCAAAAGTTTAAATTCTAAAAAAATGTAGTCACGCATTAAGAATAGAATAGCCCGTCCGTATAAAGGGTATAGCGCACAGTGAAAGTGAGTATTGCGACGCGCCGCGTTGCAGAAACCTCTCACTGCTTGCCGTGTTGCTACCGCACTGGTAATGTCGGGGTGTATTGTGATAATCCTACGCGCCAATCTCGGGGTGTTGCCGTGTGAAGGCCATAGCGTGGTCGAGCAGGCGGGAATGAGAGATAATATTCTCTGTGTCTTGGTTTTTCTCTGGTAAAACTACAACTACGTATTTACCATATTTCTACGATTTAATGAATTAAGTAGTACGATTAAAGAAGTAACATCTGCCATTCTCGAAAAGACCTTTAAAATGAGGTACCACACGGCATAGGGTTGCATTTAAAATTTTTGACCTCAACTCTCTAGCGTAGACCCCCAAGGGGGTCGAAAAAGTCAAATTACATAAAAAAGTAGATTTATTAATCAATAAGATACAACTACAATTTGGTGTCTCTATCTTTATTAATAGTAAAGATATTTGCCCATGTCAAGGCTTTTCAGACACCCTGTATGGTATATCCCTGTAACCGAAGTAATTTCGTATTTCGCATTTTCAAATAACATAATGTGGGTAAATAAATATTTGTATTTTATTTTCAAATCGGATCCTAAATGTATTTACAGCTAGGTTAGAGCCGTCCCTGGAATAACCCCCGTTTTCAAAGCTTTACTCATCAGATTCATTTATAAAAAAGTAATGCACCGCATGCTAAAAGACCTTTAAAGACACCTTTCTCCCAAAGACCATCCAAAATCCACTCATATCTTTCCAATCCTTAGGCGACAACGCTGTTTACTTTCACCCCTGCTGTTGTGACACTACCCCACACCCCTCCCCTACGACGTTTCCACCCTCACACTTTAATGCCCCTTCGGCACACCCTCATACACTCTACTTCTTTTTGGGAAGGAGACATTTCTATACATCCATCATCCACCATTCTGACACTCAAATCTTCACCCTTTGGCGAAAGCGCACTTACTGCCTTCCTGACATTCGACCCTCACACCCACATCATCACTGATAAGCGACTGTTTTACCGATATGACGTCATCCCATAAGAGATGCATGTAAATTTGAATTTCGCGGGCTGATAAAGTTGTTTACTCTCGGTATGTCCGTTTTGTACGTCTGGCGTCTTTAACAATACATACAAATACAATACAAATACTCCTAACCTAAAGAAGCACACCATTTTGCCTGAACATATTTCTAACAATGTGTTTTCCATTTTTTTTTCAGTTACTTCTAACTTGAATATATACCTAACGTACTACTGCCAGAACGAATTATTTTTTCAGAAAATATATTATTCCTTTTAGATTCATAATTTATATCTGTTATCAAAAAATTTACTCCAATTTTATAAACTTTACTATCAGAAATCAGAAACTATTTTATTTGGTACACTATATATTACTCATATTAAATATAAGAAACATAAATACATCTTACTCCAAAATCTTATAGAAAACTGTAAACAAACTATTGACCCGCCCTCTTTATAACAGGGGCTGAACTTTTCCTGGTTCTTGTCTAAGTAACCACCAGTCCGTGAAATTAAATATGGCGGAAAAATATCGACCATATGATATAATATTTAGTTTTCAATGGACATTGGCCGAATAAAGGCATTTTTTCGGTTGAAACTTTCTAAAAACACTTCTCGTAATTTAATCTCGGATCTAACCCATTTTTGTTAGATTCTGTGCCAAAAGTTTTTAAATTGTTATTATTTTTGTTTGTTGATTACATGACAATGAGGCCAAAGTTTCTAATAAAAAATATGTTAGATCGGAGCTTAACATTTTAGCTTTCAATACATGTCTCTAAATTGTTCTAAAATTGCGTAGTTTTTAAAAAGGCCATTCTGAAACGAGGCTCTGCAAGGCAGATTTTTCCTGATTCCACTCTTAATAGATTAATTACCATACGTACACAGAAGGGACGTTTTATTGCTAGTCCGGCCCGGAAGTTGAACACTTCTCAAAGATCATTAAAAATCATTATATGGGGTAATTTAAAATCTTAAAAAAAATATATATATATATATATATATATATATATATATATATATATATATATATATATATATATATACATATATATATATATATATATATATATATATATATATATATATATATATATATATATATACATATATATATATATATATACATATATATATATATATATATGATAATAATAATAATACTTCTTTATTTCAAATTACAAATTACATACATAGTAAGCAATACATAAAATGAAATGACGTCACAGGAAAAGTCAAAAACAAAAACTTACACATCATTTACAAGAAAGTCTTTCAGATGATATGGCTCCAGTTCAATTAACAAATCTTTAACATTTTTTTTCCAAGCCCTAATATTACTAATACATTTAATTGATCGAGGTAAATATATATGTATATGTATATATATATATATATATATATATATATATATATATATATATATATATATATATATATATATATATATATATATCACCCTATCATTTTTGCTTCCGAAAGGGGTCTAATCCCTATCATTTCTGCTACCGCTGCAAACTTGCTGCCGTATATCGGACGCAAGATTAACTTTTTCAATTAACGTTTTTCTCGAACATGGCTATAAATTTTAAGTCCCACATTGTCGCAATGGCTGGTCCACAGTACCATACCTTACGTAAAGAAATTGTTCTTTGACAGTTCAAAGCATAAACTATTGGCGGGGAATAATAGCGGGACGAAATGGAAGTAAAAATGATCGAAAAATAAATGAAGACGTATAAATTTTAGTTGTAAAAATTTCCGATAGAGGCGCAAAATTATACATGCGTATATTAAAAGTTTTACTGGTCGGTGGATTTTGCTACCAGAAACTTGGCAACGCTAAAGTATGATAAAATTGTATTTAAATATTAGTTCTATAATTATGAAGTGTCCGTGACGCAGTGAACAGCATTTTCGCTAAGCGGTGTGCTTTTTAACCGTCTTCTCAAGAGGAGGTTATCAATTATTCGGCCCGCATGTGAGATTCTTTATATGTTCACGCATAATTCTTCAACGGACTTCAACTTGGTTTGTCGATGAGTTTTTCCGAATGGTCCCGTTTTAAGTTTTTTTTTGCTGAAGTTATGTGTTTTTTTTTTCATTAAAAAAATATACAGCATGTCTTCGAAATGGAAAAAAAATTATTATTGATTTTACGAAAGAAGTGCCTGTTTATAAAAAGTTCCGCATCGTGAGAAAATAGCATTGCTATTCAAAAATTTGATCTAGTACATACAGGGTGGCTCAAAAATAAAAAAGTCCTGATCTACGTGAAGCTAAGAAGACAAAATCGTTATTTCAAGGTAAACTGCCACTGCAAATGTACAATTCAATAATATGTTTTTTCATTAAAAAAATATACAGTATGTCTTCAAAATGGAAAAAATTTTGTTATTGATTTTACGAAAAAAGTGTCTGATTATAAAAAGTTCTGCATCGTAAAAAAACAGCATTGTCATTCAAAAATTTGATCTAGTACGTACAGGGTAGCTCAAAAAGGAAATAGTCGTAATCCACGTGAAGCCAAAAAGACAAAATCGTTATTTAAAGGAAAACTGCCACTACAAATGTACAATTCAATAATGTGCTTTTTTTTCATTAAAAAAATATACAGCATGTCTTCGAAATGGAAAAAAATTATTATTGATTTTACGAAAAAAGTGTCTGTTTATAAAAGGTTCTGAATCGTGAGAAAATACCATTGCCATTCAAAAATTTGATCTAGTACATACAGGGTGGCTCAAAAATAAAAAAGTCCTGATCCACATGAAGCTAAGAAGACAAAATCGTTACTTAAAGGTAAACTGCCACTGCAAATGTACAATTCAGTAATATGTTTTTTCATTAAAAAAATATACAGTACGTCTTCAAAATGGAAAAAATTTTATTATTGATTTTACGAAAAAAGCGTCTGATTATAAAAAGTTCTGCATCGTAAAAAACAGCATTGCCATTGAAAAATTTGATCTAGTACGTACAAGGTGGCTCAAAAATGAAATATTCATAATCCAAGTGAAGCTAAAAAGACACAATCGTGATTTAAAGGAAAACTGCCACTGCAAATGTACAATTCAATAATATTTTTTTCATTAAAAAATGTACAGCATGTCTTCAAAATGAAAAAAAAAATTATTTATTTTACGAAAGAAGTGTCTGTTTATAAAAAGTTCTGCATCGTAAAAAAACAGCATTGCGATTCAAAAATTTGATCTAGTATGTACAGGGTGGCTCAAAAATGACAGTCATAACCCACGTGAAGCTAAAAAGACAAAATCATTATTTAAAGGAAAACTGCCACTGCTATGTACAATTCAATAATATGTTTTTTTCTCCTTAAAAAAATATACAGCATGTGTTCGAAATGGAAAAAAAATATTATTGATTTTACGAAAAATGTGTCTCTTTATAAAAAATTCTGCATCGTTTGAAAATAGCATTGCTATTCAAAAATTTGATCTCGTATAAACAGGGTGACCCAAAAATAAAAAGTCCTAATCCATGTGAAGTTAAGAAGACAAAATCGTTATTTAAAGGTAAACTGCCACTGCAAATGTACAATTCAATAATATGTATTTTTCATTCAAAAAATATACAGCATGTCTACGAAAAGGAAAAATTTTTATTATTGATTTTACGAAAAAAGTGTCTGATTATAAAAAGTTCTGCATCGTAAAAAAATAGCATTGCCATTCAAAAATTTGATCTAGTACGTACAGGGTGGCTCAACAATGAAATATTCATAATCCACGTGAAGCTAAAAAGACAAAATAGTGATTTAAAGGAAAACTGCCACTGCAAATGTACAATTCAATAATATTTTTTTCATTAAAAAATATACAGCATGTCTTCGAAATGGAAAAAATGTATTATTGATTTTAAGAATAAAGTACCTATCTGTTTATAAAAAGTTCTGCATCGTAAAAAACTAGCACTGCCATTCAAAAAGTTGATCTAGTATGTACAGGGTGGCTCAAAAATGAAATAGTCATAATCCAAGTAAGGCTAAAAAGACAAAGTCGATATTTAAAGGAAAACTGCCACTGCGAATGTACAATTCAATATGTTTTTTTTTTCATTAAAAAATATACAGCATGTCTTCTGCATCGTGAGGAAATAGCATTGCTATTCAAAAATTTGATCTTGTATAAACAGGGTGGCTCAAAAATAAAAAAAGTCCTAATCCACGTGAAGCTAAGAAGACAAAATCGTTATTTAAAGGTAAACTGCCACTGTAAATGTACAATTCAATAATATGTTTTCTTCATTAAAAAATATACAACATATCTTCGAAATGGAAAATTTTTTATTATTGATTTAACGAAAAAAGTGTATCTTTATAAAAAGTTCTGCATCGTGAGAAAATAGTATTGCTATTCAAAAATTTGATCTTATACTTACCGGGTGGCTCAAAAATGAAAATGTCATAATCCATGTGAAACGATTTAGCTTTAAAAAATAATAAAGGGGAGGAGGTGAGAGGGGATAAAACCGGAGCGACTGAGAATTTTTTGGATATGTTGACTAATATGTCATTTTCGGGGTTATTGAGGTCAGAATTTTTTTTTCTAGCAGGTGTTAAAAATTACCGTAGGGAGGGGGGGGGCGAATAAAAAGGGGCGGCTGGGAATTTGTCCAAAAATGTTAACTAATGGGCCATTTTCGGGATTACTGAGGTCAGAAATTCTGACTTTGTGTAACAGATGCTAAATAAAATTTACGGAGAAGGGAGGGGAGAGGGGATAAAAGGGCGGCTGAGAATTTCTCCAAAAATGTTAGCTTAGTATTTTCAGAGTTATTGAGGTCAGAAAATCTAATTTTGTTGGAACTGATTTTTAAAAAATTAACGGGAGGGGGAGATATAAAGGAGCGAATGGGAATTTACCTAAAAATGTTAAGTAATATGTAAGGCTGCCCACTTGAATGCCACACCAGGGGCGCCCTTGGAAAAAATATGCGTCCGGTGAGCGGGCGTCCTTAAGAAAAATACGCGCCCAGGGAGCGGAAGACCTAAGGAATAACACGCGTCGGGGGAGGGAACGACCTTGAGGGAAATAAGCTTCTCTAAAACGGACGACCTTAGAAAAATACGCGTCTGGGGAGCGGACGACCTTGGGGAAATACGCATCTAGGGAAGCGGACGACCTTGTAAAAATACGCGTCTGGGGAGCGGGCGATCTTGGGAAAAATACGCACCTGGGAAGTGGGCGTCCTTGATGAAAAGTCGCGTTTGAGGAACGGAGGACCCTGGGGAATAGACGCGTCTGGGGAACAAACGATCTAGGAAAAAAGTACGCGCTTAAGGAAAATACGCATCTAGGGAGCGGATGGCCATGGAAAGAATTACGCGTTTGGGAACCGGAGGACCTTAGAGAAATGCGCGCCTGGGAAACTGACGACCTTGGGAAAATACGCGTCTGGGGAGCGGACGCCCTTTAAGAAAATACGCATCTAGGTTCCGGACGACCTTGGAAAAAGTACGCGTCTGGGGAACGGACGACTTTGGGGAAAAGGAGCTGGTGGGAATTTCTTCAAAAATGTTAACTAATATGTTATTTTCGAGGTTATTGAGGTCAGAAAATCTAATTTTGTGTAATGGATGTTAAGAATAACGTGGGGGGTGGGGTGATATTAGGGCGCAACTGGGAACTTCTCCAAAAATGTTAATTAATCTGTCATTTACGGGGATATTTAGGTCAGAAATCTAATTTTGTTGAAACCTATATTTAAAAAATTAACGGCGGGGGGATAAAAAGGAGCGACTGGAAAAAATGTTAACTAATTTGTCATTTTCGGGGTTATTACGGTCAAAAAATGTACTTTGGTCTAACATATTTAAAAATATATAACGAGGGAGAATAAAAACAGGCAACTGATCATTTTTCAAAAAAAAGTTACCTGATATATCATTTTCAAGGTTATTGAGGTCAGCAAATCTAATTTTGTTTAACGAATGTAAACAAAATTAACGGTGGGGCAGAGGGAATAAAAAGGCGCGGGGTTTGGAATTTCTCCAAAAATGTTAACTAATTTTGGGGGTTACTGAGAACAGAAAATCTAATTTTGTTGAAACTCATTTTTAAAAAATTAACGCCGGGGGGGGGGGGGATAAAAAGGAGCAACTGGGAAATTATCTAAAAATGTTAATGTTGTTTTCGGGGTTATTGGGGTCAAAATATTTAATTTTGTCTAACGTTTAAAAAAACTAACGGGGGGGGGGGGATAAAAACGAGCGAATGGCAATTTCCCCAAAAATGTTAACTAATAAGTATGTCAATTGAGGTCAGAAAATCTAATTTTGTCTAACGAATGTGAAGAAAATGAACGGCACGGAACGGAATATTTCATAAGTTTTTAACGAAGACTTATTAACTATGACAGGAAGAAACCTGTCAAAACATACCTGATCAACTAGAAGATCCTAATTTAAACCATGCAGTACTAAATCTTAAACCTTCTTAGTGTATCTGAGCGTTAATGTTTAAATACGTGTTTTTTTTTCAGTTTTTAATAAATCAACCCCTAAGGGGGTATTACAATGGTATTTAAAGTTTGTAATGGAGTAAAATTGTTATACCGTGGAAGAAGTTGCGGGCGAAAGCTAGTTATTAAATAAAACAGCGATGCATGCCTGCATATCTTATTTGAATAGGTATACTGCAATTGCTGCAATACAAAATTACCGTTAAAGTGTCAAAAATCAATGGTGTTGTAAGTGGAGTGTAAAGTAGAAATAGAACAGTTGTACTGTACAGGGTGTAAGTTAGGAACAATGAAATTTTATTTTCTATTAGATACAACAGCCGCGTAAAATTTTCTTTTCTTGTTGGAGCTTTAAAAGTTTTAGTACTTTTAATTTTAAGGCTTTTTTATTACAAAAAAAACTATACCATTTTATATTTGTTTCTAAAATATAACAAGTAATCGATTTGGGATATAGTTTGTACTAACTAGCCCATTTTAAAGGTATAATATCAAGAAATAATCGCACTTTCTTATGGAAATTACCACTTCATTATAACTGGAGGTTATTAATTTTAATTTGACATTTCTACACATCCTAAATTTATCTTTTCACGGAATATTTTTGCATTTTTAAAAATCATTTCTAATTTTAGTAATTTCAACTTTTTACTTCTCTCGCTAGAAAAAAATCACTTCCCGGGATTTTTTCAGATCTTTACGTGTTGAGGTCCCTATATCAGATGGTCTCCCATTTCCGTCTGTCCATCTGTCTGTCGGATTGTCTGTTGGAGCGAACGCTTAAAACTGCTTGACCAAAAAGAAAAGGAAAAATTTTGCATATGGACTACTTTTCAACCTGGCTTGGAACAGGCTGTATTTCCGGTGAAATATATACAGAGCACCTTCAAAATTAGTTTCTATTTTTTGTTGTTCAAACTCGAAAACGATTTATGTTGCAGAAACTGTATTTTGTACATATAGTTGACATATAAATTGCAAAACTTTTTGAAGCTTAAGTTTAACAACATGATTAAGTTTTATGGACGTTTTAGATACGTTTCCTGTGTAACATTTTCACCTATTTCGATTGATGTGGTTTTTCGAAAAAATAAAACTTAAAAAGTTATGGAAATTACCACTTCATTATAACTGGAGGTTATTAATTTTAATTTGACATTTCTACACATCCTAAATTTATCTTTTCACGGAATATTTTTGCATTTTTAAAAATCATTTCTAATTTTAGTAATTTCAACTTTTTACTTCTCTCGCTAGAAAAAAATCACTTCCCGGGATTTTTTCAGATCTTTACGTGTTGAGGTCCCTATATCAGATGGTCTCCCGTTTCCGTCTGTCCATCTGTCTGTCGGATTGTCTGTTGGAGCCAACGCTTAAAACTGCTTGACCAAAAAGAAAAGGAAAAATTTTGCATATGGACTACTTTTCGACCTGGCTTGGAACAGGCTGTATTTCCGGTGAAATATATACAGAGCACCTTCAAAATTAGTTTCTATTTTTTGTTGTTCAAACTCGAAAACGATTTATGTTGCAGAAACTGTATTTTGTACATATAGTTGACATATAAATTGCAAAACTTTTTGAAGCTTAAGTTTAACAAAATGATTAAGTTTTATGGACGTTTTAGATACGTTTACTGTGTAACATTTTCACCTATTTCGATTGATGTGGTTTTTCGAAAAAATAAAACTTAAAAAGTTATTTAACAAAAACTACATTTTGGAATTTATTTGTTAAATAAAAAAACTAGCTCGCCAGTTACTGTGGTCGACATTTTACATTATCTTTGTAGTGTATTAAAAAGGTTTATTTCGGTTGGTAAATTTAACTGTACTTAACTGTTATTTAAATCGCTCTTTTCTTTATAAGTTGGCGAGAAAAATTAAAAAGACACTAACAGTATAAAATTTGGTTGTCTTATCTTAACACTTGCCAATTTAAACCCTTAATTATTTAATTATATAAACCTGAGCACTGAGCAATGAGCAAGACCTTAGTTGCCAAATTACACCTGTCTTATCAATAGTGATTCCAGCCAAAAAGCATTAAGAAGAAACTTGCTTGTGTCTGTCGACATTAAATATATCTGTTTTAGTTTTATTAGGTGGATAATTTTTGTTGGACGCCTTGTCATATTTTGAGCTAATCTGGTGACTTAACCCAAATAAAATAAACGAAAGTTATAATAAAAATAGGTTTTTATTATAATTCGCAATCTTATTTCCAGGTTCCAGCAAAACAACTCAAAATAAACTTAAATCATGGAATGAGGTAAGGAGAGTCCATGGCTCAAAACTCCTTTTTATAGCGATCTCATATGTAAAGAATGCGGAGAACTCTTGGTAAAAAAGCGCCATTCTGTGATAGCAATGTGTACATGTCAGTGCCATGTCAGTAAATTAAAATAAAAATTGTCAGCCTTGATCTATCACCTATATATTAATTATCACTTTTACCAAAACGAGGGCAAATGTCTGACACCGTTACTGTTATGAATAATTGAAATTTGTCGACGGCTAAGCATTCCTAATTTCACATAAAAATAAACTAAAAATAATATTATATTATACAGGGTGACGCGGATCTAAATGAACATACTTCAACACAAGACAAAGAATACCTTGGGGGTTCTTAATCACCCATCTTTGATAGTTCAATTGTCGATAGTTAATAAGATACAGGGTGTTTTATGAACTTCAGCAATTTTTTGTTCTTGTCATATTTTTTAATGCACTCCGTATAAAATTTTCATATTGGGTCAACATCTGTAACCTATCTGTCGCTTAAAATTGCAGTATCAGAAAATTTTAAATTCCAGGCCCGTATTAAAAAAAGTTGACATTTTCAATTTTTACATTTTTAACACCCTGTATATCAATTTTTTCAAAATATTATTTTTTTATTGGAAAGAGCATAAAGAATTGACCCTAACGGCATAATTTTCAAAGTTCCCGCACCCATCACTTGATTAGAATAAATGGTTGTTTTGTAAAAAATTTCAAAATGGTGCATATTTGGAAATTAGAAATTAAGAAAATAACAATAAAAAAGCAAAAACTGCTTTCGAAGTAAAAAAATAAATGTACTAAACGTTTAATAGTTTTAACGAGACTAAATTTTAGGGAACAACACAACAACAAATAACAAAGTAATAATAATAATAACAAAACTGCAAGTTAAAATCGACTGCTTAAAATCTAATACATAGAAAAAGTTTTAGCAAGAATTAATTTTAAGAGCACTTTAGCAGAACCCTGTTATTTAAGAAGCTGTTCAAAATGCCCTCCATTGGCTTGTTCACATCTTCGTCTTCTGATGTTTAAATTTGACACTGCTTTTCTAATTGCGTCTGGGTTATTTTTTATTTCCTGAAAAGCATTAATAATTCGTTGCAAAAGCTGCTCCCGCGTGTTGATTTCTTCTGAATAAACCAAATTTTTCATATTCCCCCAGAAAAAAAAGTCCATAGGATTAAAGTCCGGCGACCTGGCTGGCCATAAATGGGGCCCTCCACGGCCTATCCATCTGTTAGGAAACGTAATATTTAAAAATTCAGATACAACCCTTGCAAAATGTGGTGGGGCCCCATCATGTTGAAAAAAGAGCCCTCTCACGTTAGCATTTTCATTCTGCATAAGTCCTGGCAAAATGTTTTGTAAAAAATTTAAATATTGATTTCCATCTAATCTTTCAGCAAAAAAGTGCGGCCCAATTAATTTATTATTTATTATACCTGCCCAAACGTTTATGGAAAATTTGTGCTGCGAATGCGATTGTCTGATGGCATGTGGATTTTCTAACGACCATACATGGGAATTCCTTTAATTATTTACACCATCTCTGGTAAATTGTGCTTCATCGGTCCAGAGGATTCGATAAAGACTCCTTTGGTGTCTACTGAGCCACTGGCAAAAGAGTAACCGGTTTGCATAATCGCCAGGTTCCAATCTTTGAACTTCTTGAACATGAAACGGATGCAAGCCTTCCTTTTGCAGTGTTACATTAACTCTTTTTTGCGGGATTCCTAGACGTGTCGCAATTTTTCGAGTAGATGTTTTGGGATTATCTTCAACAAGATTTAAGATATCTTCTTCCTCCTGAACTGGATGTCGTATTGGTTGATCAATATTATTGTCGGTGGGAAAATGTCCATGTTCTCCAGCAAATAAAAATACATTTGCAAATGTTTTGTGATATGGACATCTTCTACCCGGAAATCGCCTACGATATTCCCGAACAGCAGCTCTTCCATTACCGTTACAAAAACCGTATACAAAAATAATGTCGGCATATTCGGCATTTGAAAATTGGTAAGGCATCTTCAACAGAAAATTGCAATAATTGTTAACCGAATACTAACAAAGGTCAGACAACTGTCACATATCTGATAGTGACTTGAATTGTTGCTATGGAACAGTAACTCGATAGTCTTTGGTTTGTTTTTAAATGAGGCAAAGCCTACTTCACAAAGTTTGAAATTTCTGACTGTAATTTACGATTTTTTGTCGATGTCTAAAAAGCAATCATTATCTTGCAGTTTTGTTATTATTATTATTACTTTGTTATTTGTTGTTGTGTTGTTCCCTAAAATTTAGTCTCGTTAAAACTATTAAACGTTTAGTACATTTATTTTTTTACTTCGGAAGCAGTTTTTGCTTTTTTATTGTTATTTTCTTAATTTCTAATTTCCAAATATGCACCATTTTGAAATTTTTTACAAAACAACCATTTATTCTAATCAAGTGATGGGTGCGGGAACTTTGAAAATTATGCCGTTAGGGTCAATTCTTTATGCTCTTTCCAATAAAAAAATAATATTTTGAAAAAATTGATATACAGGGTGTTAAAAATGTAAAAATTGAAAATGTCAACTTTTTTTAATACGGGCCTGGACTTTAAAATTTTCTGATACTGCAATTTTAAGCGACAGATAGGTTACAGATGTTGACCCAATATGAAAATTTTATACGGAGTGCATTAAAAAATATGACAAGAACAAAAAATTGCTGAAGTTCATAAAACACCCTGTATCTTATTAACTATCGACAATTGAACCATCAAAGATGGGTGATTAAGAACCCCCAAGGTATTCTTTGTCTTGTGTTGAAGTATGTTCATTTAGATCCGCGTCACCCTGTATAAGCATGGAAAATACTTACAATATTGTTATTCATATTACCTTTTTATTCTTCAATAAATTTTACAAATTAAGAAATAAGCAGTAAAAATGTTTATAATATTAATATTATTTTAACTTATATTTTCAACTTGCATTTTAGGTTAAAAAAGTAAATTATAATTTAAAAATCTAAAAAAACCGCTTTTATGAGTAGCGCACTAAAAAGTTCAAAATAATTATTTTCCTTTTATAGTTACCTAACAGTAAACCGGGGTGCGTAGTGAGCATTTCGTGAGAAAAGTAAAGTAACTTACTCAATGCGCCTTCCTTTACTTCGCACACATGTATATCCCGGTTTTCTGTTAACTTGTAGAGCTATGAAACATTTGGTATTAAAATAGGAAATTAAATTTTAAAGCGTGGGGCGCACTTACATAATATAGCGGTAGCCACACATAGGTACCTAAAAGCGTGTTTTTTAGTTTATAAACTATATTTTTAACTTTTTAGTGCGCTACTAATAAAAAAGTGTTTTTAGTTTTTTAAACTATACCTAATTTATTTTTAACTTTTTAGTGCGCTACTCATAAAAACGTGTTTTTAGTATTTTAAACTATAATTTATCTTTAACTTTTTAGTGCGCAACTCATAAAAACGTGTTTTTAGTATTTTAAACTATAATTTATCTTTAACTTTTTAGTGCGCTACTCATAAAAGCGTGTTCTTTTAGTTTTTTAGTGAATTAGTTCTGGAACATACACGAGGTCTCAAAAATAAAATTAATTTTTTTATTACCGATATTACAAAAAAAGTACCTATATCTTTATAAAAAGTTCTACATTGTAAAAGAAGCATGGTTATTCAAAAACTTGATGAAGGACAATACAGGGTGGCTCATAAAGCTGAAAGTCCCAATTTTAATTTAAATTTTTAGCCACCCTCTATGCCCTATAAACATATTTAAACCATGCTCTTTTTTCACAATGTAGAATTTTTTATGAAGATATACTTTTTTTGTAACGGCGATTTTAAAAAATTAATTTTACTTTTGGGACCTCCTGTGTGTTCCAAACATATCATAAAAATAACTCTTGTATGTACATTTGCCGTGGCAGTTTACTTTAAATAACGATTTTGCCTTTTTAGCTTCACGTGGATTATGACTTTTTCATTTTTGAACCACCCTGTACGTACTGGATCAAATTTCTGAATGGCAATGCTATTTTTTCACGATGCAGAACTTTTTATAAAAATACACTTTTGTCGTAAAATCACTAATACATTTTTTTCCATTTCGAAGACATGCTGTATATTTTTTTAATGAAAAAAACATATTATTAAATTGTACATTTGCAGTGGCAGTGTACCTTTAAATAACGATTTTGCCTTTTTAGCTTCACGTGGATTATGACTTTTTCATTTTTGAACCACCCTGTACGTACTGGATCAAATTTCTGAATGGCAATGCTATTTTTTCACGATGCAGAACTTTTTATAAAAATGCACAATTTCGTAAAATCAATAATACATTTGTTCCATTTCGAAGACATGCTGTATATTTTTTAATGAAAAAAACATATTATTAAATTGTACATTTGCAGTGGCAGTGTAATTTCAAATAAAGATTTTGTCTTTTTAGCTTCACGTGGATTATGACTTTTTCATTTTTGAGCCACCCTGTACGTACCTACTGGATCAAATTTCTGAATGGCAATGCTATTTTTTCACGATGCAGAACTTTTTATAAAATACACTTTTTTCGTAAAATCAATAACAAAAATTTTTCCATTTCGAATACATACTGTATATATCTTTTAATGAAATGTCCCATTACAATGTTATAAGTCAAGCTAATAAAAGCATGTTAATAAAAGATCGATGGTTTTGTAATAGACTCATAGCACATTGGTTATCTCATCCTGCTCTTGGCGTAAAGATTTACATGTCTTCATCATATTATGAGGAAACAATTAATTATACTTTTAAGTTATAAACAGCCCAGTCCCTCAAGCTGTTTCTGGTGACAGATTAGTCATACCTATCATTGGTTCAAAAGCGCTGTGTAATCTTTCCCACCTTTCGGACTTTTCAAAATTCTGGCAACAGGGCAGTAGTAAAAATGATAGAGAAGGGTCCAAATATTATACGGCTCGGAAGCAAAATGCGTCGACAAATGTACAAAATTATACGCCGGACGCAAATTTGATTATAATATGAAAGGAGTTGAAAATGCTGCATTATAAAATAAAAGGTATATTTTAGTTTTAAGAGATATTTAAAAGAAAAATTAGGAGCAATACAAAAAAAGGAAAAAAATCGATATACACTTGAAATACAAAGCCTAAAGCCTCTATTTCTAGGGGACGCAAAAATGATGGATTATGAAAGGACGCAGAAATGATGAAAGATGTATATATATATATATATATATACAGGGTGACGCGGATCTAAATGTACATACGATACCATAAGATAGAGACCACCTTGGGGGTTCTAAATCACCCACATTTAGCAGTCCAATCTCTAACCTTTACCGAGATACAGGGTGTTTTATAAGTTTTGCCTAAAATTTATTTTTGTAATATTTCTGTAAGCACTTGAAATAAAAAATTCATAATGGGTAAGAATATTTTGTACAATTTGTGGGTTTAAAATGCCATATGCAAAAGTTCTAAAATCCAGGTCCGTACTTAAAATAAAATTAGTTTTTATTTTTTTTTAAATTCAACACCCTGTATATCGGATTTTTGAAACTTGTAATTTCTACTCCAAACAAGCATAAACATATGATTCTATTGACATGGTTTTCAAAGTTGCCGCACTTACCTCCCTCGAAGTCATAAAAAATAGGCGTTTTTAAGAAATCAATGAGAAAGTGCATTTCAAATAAACAAAATCTGCTAAAAAATAGTTGATAGCCTGATAAAACTGTCCATATTGACTAGAAATATTATGCACTACTACTTGTCGGACTAAAATGACTACGAAAGTGATAGAATCCAGGTCCTCACTTAAATAATAGGCCCATTTGTAATTTTCGACATTTGATACCCTGTACATCAAATTTTGAAAAAAAAAAATGAATTTGGAACGAGCATAAAAACTGAAATTATTGACATGATATTCAAAGTTGCCACACTTATTACTTTATCGTAGAAGATAGGACTTTTGCAAATCTACATTTAGGTAAATTGTCTTATTAACAGTATTAATGGTTAAAACAATAAGGATTGAATTCAAAAAATTGGGAATAAATATTAATACCTAGAAATGTGAAGAAGTCAATGGCGGTCATTTTGAAAATTTTCTAAAATAATTTATTTTATTGTTAAATTATGTGTTTTTGAGGAACATTATGCCTTGTACTATGTATGATTATCTTTGTGTTATTTTAATTAATTGTTGTTGATTTAGGTTTATTTTAAGTTCTTCTAGGTATTAAGATTTATTCCCAATTTTTCGAATTCAATCCTTATTGTTTTTAACCATTAATACTGTTAATAAAACAATTTACCTAAATGCAGATTTGCAAAAGTCCTATTTTCTACGATAAAGTAATAAGTGTGGCAACTTCGAATATCATGTCAATAATTTCAGTTTTTGTGCTCGTTCCAAATGCTTTTTTTTTTCAAAATTTGATGTATAGGGTGTCAAATTTCGAAAATTTCAAATGGGCCTATTATTTAAGTGAGGACCTGGATTCTATCACTTTCGTATGTCATTTTAATCCGACAAGTAGTGCATAATATTTCCAGTCAATATGGACACTTTTATCAGGCTACCAACTATTTTTTTGTAGATTTTGTGTATTTCAAATGTACTTTCTCATTGATTTCTTAAAAACGTCTATTTTTATGAATTCATGGTAAGTGCGGCAACTTTGAAAACCATGTCAATAGAATCATATGTTTATGCTTGTTTGGAGTAGAAATTACAAGTTTCAAAAATCCGATGTACAGGGTGTTGAATTTTAAAAAAATTAAAAACTCATTTTATTTTAAGTACGGACCTGGATTTTAGAACTTTTGCATATGGCATTTTAAACCCACAAATTGTACAAAATATTCTTACCCATTAAGAATTTTTTATTTCAAGTCCTTACAGAAATATTACAAAAATAAATTTTAGGCAAAACTTATAAAACACCCTGTATCTCGGTAATGGTTAGAGATTGGACTACTAAATGCGGGTGATTTAGAACCCCCAAGGTGGTCTCTATCGTATGGTATCGTACGTACATTTAGATCCGCGTCACCCTGTATATATATATATATATATATATATATATATATATATATATATATATATATATATATATATATATATATATATATATATATATATATATATATATATATATATATATATATATATATATATATTGATTAGAAGGCTATGACTTTGTATTTGGACATATCTTTTAATTGTAAACAACTTTTTTTTATATAGTTTTTCTGTATTATTCCAAATAAGGGTACTTTACTCTTGAACGATTTTTATAACCTGATATGGTTATCGGACATGCATCAACTTTTGGCGGTATTTATATTTCGGTTCTGCAACTAATAAAAAAATTTCCCATTTGTTGCACACTTAATGGACCACACTGTATATATATTGTACCTACCTGGTAATGAAACAGCTGTTGAGTCACATTGAACTGATTGATTTTTGCTGCAGGAAGGCACTGGAGACAACACGTCTTGATCTGGAAAATAAAATTTCATTCTTTATATACATCAAGATAAAGACAATGTAATAGTGTTATTCGTATAAAGTTGGAACAAAAATCCCATTTCATTTGAAAAATAATGTGCCAAAGATTATTTATGATTACCATGGTTTACTTCAGAGACATGAAATTATACTTAAGATGGTTTTGGGCATCGCTTAAAAAAACATCTTGATATTTAATATACAATACGTCCCTAAATTAGTGTTTGCAAAAGAACAAAGACTGAAAACTTTTACTGCCTGAAAATATTACATTGGTATAATTATGTTCCTTGTACAGAGTTAAAAAAATCATGAAAATGAGAATTTCATCCAAGACTCATTGGTGAAAAAAGAATTTAGTTACATATTTGTTATAAATCCTGAAAGCTCGACAGATTTTTGTACGTAAATCATGCCAATATAGCTTCATAAGAAGTTATTCATTTCATTTAGACACCTGTATGTACAAATAGAAAAAAAGGATATTTTACTGTTGGAGAACATTTATATTATCATGATTTTGGGACACCTTGTATAATACAATTTACTTAGGCCATTGGTTGGCCAATGTGAGAAATAAAATAATATATTTTTTAAACCAATCTGATTTTCCCTGTAAGCAAAGTAAGGTATTCAAATAAAAAATATTGTATTTTGTATGATTTTGTTATCTCGTAAACCCTAGTGCAGGGACATATCTACTGTATATAGGTATACCAAAATTATAATTTAATACAGAGTTTTGAACTGACCACTGGAATTTATAATTTCATGTCTTTTTTCATATTTCAAACTATAAATATTAAGCCTTAACAAAGACAATTACTTATAAAAAGCAAGTTACCTGCAACCCCCATAATTTTACAAGGACTTCTTATAATAGAACCTTCTGTTATTCTTTTTAAAGAATGCTGAAACAGGGTAGGTAGGGCTTCACCTATAAGGGTTTTTCGAGTACCTCCTTTAGAAAGATACTTGTCCTCAAAGTGTTTTTCACATAATTTGTGATAATTATGAAGAATGTCCACATCCTTCTGGAGCAGGACAGCTCGATTACATGCATGAATCCACATCTCTGCTCTAAAAAAAATATTATTTGTAAGTACTTACGTAAGTAAGAATGCTAAGGGTAGGAAACAATAAAAGCAATATTTTATACAAGCTCTAGGATTTAATACAAAATCTCTATGGAACAAAAAATAAGGCTAGGTTCATTTAGTTATTCGAAAGGGTTACATATAGGTACCATTCTTTTGTTTAAACATAGGTACTTTTTATCCATTAAAAGAATTCACCAGATAAACAACCATCAGGCCCATCAAGGGGGGGGCAAATTCCCCGGGCCCGCACTGCTTTGAGGGACCCGAAACTCAAAATTTACTGATCGGCCAGGGGGCGCCGGGCCAGACAACCCTTACTGCTCCGGGGCTCTCCATTATTAGCTAGGGGGCCCAGGGCCAGAAAAATTTTACTGCCCCGGGGCCCGTCCCGGCTCTCGACGGCCCTGACAACCATCAATACAACCTGTTTCTCAATTTAATTGCGGCAAAGTGTCGTTCAAATGAATAAACTAGGTAATATCAAATTAATTTTCCTCTTATAAGGAATACATAAACAAAAATAACTCTTGGGTTTATTATGCTAATGTTGAATTTAATTTCATCAATAGAGCATAAAATATAAAATTATCTACATTAATTCACAATATTTTACTAATTGGCCATAGTAGCCCTTTCCATAACTAACCTTGACCAAAACAAGAAGTTTTTGTACATCTACCTTTTTCGCTCTTTAGGAAAGGCAAAAACTGATATTCCCATATCGCTTTTGGAGTGACGCTCACAGCACAATAATTATTGTTACTTGGCATTTTTAACCAAAGTTAAAAAATAACAAAACTGAACTGCTGTAAACACAAAACAAAACTTAACCTCAACTGTTCACTGTTCGCAGAAAGTAAACAACATTGATGAAGTGACAATGTTATTTGGGCGCTCTCTTTCCTTGTCTAACGGGCGGCGACTGTTACCAGTTGGACGCGCCGGCGCACTCAAAATCAGACCCGGGAAAATGGCTCAGTGTCGCTTCTGTGTAGATAAGGTACTCTGGGGTAATACTGCTGGTTATCTTATGTGCTGTGGCTAGTCCTCAGAATACCTTATCTACACAGAAGCAACACTGAGCCGTTTTCCCGGGTCTGATTTTGAGTGCGCCGGCGCGCCGAATGGGTAGTAGTCACCGCCCAATAACCTTGTCACTTCATCAATGTTGTTTACCTTCTCTCTGCGAATAGTAGCAGTTGAGCTTAAGTTTTATTTTGTTTTGTGTTCACAGCAGTTCAGTTTTGTGATTTTTTAACTTTGGTTAAAAAGGCCAAGTAACGATTATTGTGCTTACTCCAAAAGCGGCATGGGAATATCAGTTCTTGCCTTTCCTAAAGAGCGAAAAAGGTAGGTGTACAAAAACTTTTTGTTTTGGTCAATGTTAGTTATGGAAAGGGCTACTATGGATAATTAAATATTGTGAATTAATGTAGATAATTTTATATTTTATGCTCTATTGATCAAATTAAATTCAACATTAGCATAATAAACCCAAGAGTTATTTTTGTTTATGCATTCTTATCAGAGGAAAATTAATCTGATATTACCTAGTTTATTCATTTGAACGACACTTTGCCACAATTAAATTTAGAAACAGGTTGTATTGATGGTTGTCAGGGCCGTCGAGAGCTGGGACGGGCCCCGGGGCAATAAAATTTTTCTGGCCCTGGGCCCCCTAGCTAATAATCGAGAGCCCCGGAGCAGTAAGTTTTGTCTGGCCCAGCGCCCCCTGGCTGATAAGTAAATTTTGAGTTTCGGGCACCTCAAAGCAGTGCGGACCCCGGGAATTTGCCCCTCCTGCCCCCCTCTTGACGGGCCTGATGGTTGTTTATCTGGTGAATTCCTTTAATGGATAAAAAAGTACCTATATTTAAAAAAAAAAGAATGGTACCTATATGTAACTCTTTCGAATAACTAAATGAACCTAGCCTTATTTTTTGTTCCTTGGAGATTTTGTATTAAATCCTAGAGCCTGTATAAAATATTGCTTTTATTGTTTCCTACCCTCAGCATTCTTACTTACGTAAGTACTTACAAATAATATTTTTTTAGAGCAGAGATGTGGATTCATGCATGTAATCGAGCTGACCTGCTCCAGAAGGATGTGGACATTCTTCATAATTATCACACATTATGTGAAAAACACTTTGAGGACAAGCATCTTTCTAAAGGAGGTACTTCAAAAACCCTTATAGGTGAAGCCCTACCTACTCTGTTTCAGCATTCTTTAAAAAGAATAACAGAAGGTTCTATTATAGGAAGTCCTTGTAAAATTATGGGGGTTGCAGGTAACTTGCTTTTTATAAGTAATTTTCTTTGTTAAGGCTTAATATTTATAGCTTGAAATATGAATAAAATTATAAATTCCAGTGGTCAGTTCAAAACACTGTATTAAATTATAATTTTGGTATATATACAGTAGGTATGTCCCTACACTAGAGTTTACGAGATAACAAAATCATATAAAATAAAATATTTTTTATTTGACTACCTTAGTTTGCTTACAGGGAAAATCAGATTGGTTTTAAAAAAAATATTATTTTATTTCTCACATTGGCCAACCAATTGCCGTACAAAAATCTGTCGAGCTTTCAGGATTTATAACAAGTATTTAACTAAATTCTTTTTTCACCAATGAGTCTTGGATGAAATTCTCATTTTCATGATTTTTTTTAACTCTGTACAAAGAACATAATTATTATACCAATGAAATATTTTCAGGCAGTAAGTTTTCAGTGATTGTTCTTTTGCAAACACTATTTAGTATTGTATATCAAATATCAAGATGTTTTTTAAGCGATGCCCAAAACCATCTTAAGTATAATTTTATATCTCTGAAGTGAACCATAGTAATCATAAATAATCTTTTGCACATTATTTTTCAAATGAAATTGGTTTTTTGTTCCAACTTTATACGAATAAATCTATTACATTGTCTTTATCTTGATGTAAAGTATGAAATTTTATTTTTAGATCCAGATCAAGACGTGTTGTCTCCAGTGCCTTCCTGCAGCAAAAATCAACATCTGTTTCATTACCAGGTAGGTACAACATATATACAGTGTGGTCCATTAAGTGTGCAACAAATGGGAAATTTTTTTATTAGTTGCACATCCGAAATATAAATACCGCCAAAAGTTGATGTATGTCCGATAACCATATCAGGTGCACTTAGAACGGCTTCAAGTCACACAGCATATAGGGTAGGCCAAAAAATATAAAAATCGCTCAAGAGTAAAGTACCCGTATTTGGAATAATACAGAAAAACAATATAAAAAGAGTTGTTTACAATTAAAAGATATGTCCAAATATCCAAATACAAAGTCATAGCCTTCTAATCCAAAAAAAAAAAAAAAAAAAAATATATATATATATATATATATATATATATATATATATATATATATATATATATATATATATATATATATATATATATATATACAGCGTCTGCCCAGATTTGGTTACCAAATGGGAAACTTTTTTATTTTTGATTTTACGAGAAAAAGTCATTCTTGATAAAAAGTTTTGCTTGTTGTAAAAGTAAGACTGGTATTGAATAAAAAAGATATGTTATACAGGGCGTAAAGAAAATAAAGAAAATCGAGTAGTTAACGTTAATAGCATGGAATTTTCGCTAGTAATGTCGTTTGCAAATGCAAATAAGTACTTTTTTAATGAAACATTTCATTAAACTTCTGTCTTAATACTTCTTGTACGACTGAAACAGTTTTTTTTTTGTAAAAAATCTAATAACTTATTTTTATTATCAATTGCCAAATGGGAAAAATTTTTATTTTTGATTTTACGAGAAAAAGTTATTCTTGACAAAAAGTTTCGTTTGTTGTAAAAGTACGACTGGCATTGACAAAAAAAGAAACGTGATACAGGGCGTAAAGAAAATAAAGAAAATCGAGTAGTTACTGTAAATAGCGTGGAATTTTCGCTAGTAATATCTAATATCATTTGTAAATTCAAATAAATGTTTTTTTAATGAAACGTTTCATTAAACTTCTTTCTTAATACTTCTTTTATGACGTTTTTTTTTAAATCTAATAATTTATTTTTATTATCATACCTGTATGTGGTGCTGGTTTCATAATAGGTAAGAGGTAAGGGTGGCATTGACGATGATGAGCTCGATGTATTGCTTCATGATACACAGGAACCCAAAAAAAGTCTTGGAACAAAGATCCCATGAATTATTATGTTACCTAATTAAATTTATCCGAACTGTTTTGAAGAAAAACAAACAGAAATATTTTTTAAACCAAAATTTATTTACGCGTTTCCTGGAGACATGGTTATATGATTGATTATTGTCACTGGATAATGGGGTATTATGAAGATCATCCAAATTTTGGGTTTCAAATTTTGTTTTCCGTCGAAGTGACGTTTACCACCAACGGATTTTTTTCATCGCAAAATTCGAGGTTTTGGAGTACAACTAATCCTTACTGGGTAGTAGAATGTCGCAGTCAAGGGTCTCAGAAAGTTAGCGTTTGGTGTGGTGTTTTAAAAAAATAATTTTAGGACCAATTTGTTTCGATAATAACATTACCGGACAAATATTTCAAACTTTTTTGCAAAATGACTTTTCTGATATTATTGATGAACTGCCCCTGAATGCTAGGCAAGATTAAAAATTTCAGTTAGATGGTGTCCCTTGTAATTTCTCGGCAGAAGTAAGAGCCTGGCTTAAGTTCAAATTTTAGAATTGAGCGGACGTCGAATCAAGATGATAATTTTGCGGATTGGCCGCCTAGGTCCCCCGACCTCACATCTCTTGATTTCTTCTTTTGGGGACGAATTAAGGAAATTGTTTACAAATACAGACCTGAAAATCTTATTCAATTAAAAAACAGGATACGAGAAGCATGTGAAGAAATCCCAGCCGATCATGTAAGACATGCTGTTTGCCGCTTTAAGAAAAATCTTATCAAGTGCATTAAAAAGAACGGGCCTAAATGTTGTATTTAAGATCTGTTAGTTAAAATAAATAGTTTCCTAAACATTTTTTAAAATTTTTATTACGCCCTGTATAACATATCCTTTTTTTCAATGCAAATCTTACTTTCACAACAAGCAAAACTTTTTATCAAGAATAACTTTTTCTCGTAAAATCAAAAATAAAAAAGTTTCCCATTTGGTAACCAAATCTGGGCAGACGCTGTATATAATATATATATATATATATATATATATATATATATATATATATTATATATATATATATATATATATATATATATATATATATATATATATATATATATATATATATATAATAAATATATATATATATATATATATATATATATATATATAATAAATATATATATATATATATATATATATATATATATATATATATATATATATATATATATATACAGGGTGATTGATGGTGAGTGGCCTATTAGAAGTTCTGGCGAACTAGTCAACGGATCACTTTGAAAATTTGGTAGTTTACATAAGTGGACATGACCTTTCTTTTAAAATTATTTTTGGCCTTGCGGTGTTGCCGCTTCTACTGAAAAGTATTAGCACCTATGATAATTTAAATGGAACACCCGGTATATTATATTTTTTTTAGAATCCCTGTTGGTTTGTTAATAAGTTTCGTTAACATATTCCTATGTCTATCTAGTATCGTTGTCGAGATAATAATTATTTTCTTCTTTTTTTCTCGGAAAACATGGTAGTCAATAAGGGCTGATATTTTTGAACTCATGACAGATAGGACACTAGAATTTGGTGGAGAGCTAGGTAATACCACGAGGCTATTCACTCGGTGTCCAAATCGTAGTTATATTTGTACAGGGTGTTTCAAAAATAAACATATTTTGATGGTTTGGAAAAATGATTAAAAGTACATTTTTTTAAATGGAACACCCTGTATTTTAACCGCGGTCCTAAAAGCTCTGTAAATTTCCTATCTTTCAATATATCATGTCCCTATACCTATCTCGAATAGTTTTTGACTTATTAGCATTTATTTGGACAATTTAACTATTACAGATAACATTCACGAGTTTTTAGGAAAATTTGAAAAGTAGCCTTTGGAAACTGTTGTTTTTAAATGGATGACACTTTTCTATTATTTATTCCGTTTCGTTGTCAGTTGGTTGCCGTACTTGAAAATTCTAATTTAAGGTTTTAAGAGAAATGGAAGAAAACAATAATTATTCAAATACAGTACTTATGAATTTATTTGTTTTACATGGTCAGTGTGATAAGATCATTAGTCGTACTTGTAGAAAATTCAATGAAATGTATCCAAATTTGCCATCAATGAACAATAAGAAATTTAGACAAATTTTAAACAATTAGTAAATTCTTAAATGCTTAAAATTACTTAATCATATTTAAGTTGTAGTGTACATAATAATATTTTTTTGACTTCTAACAAAATTACCAAGAAAAAAGTAAAAAACATTTAATTAGTTTTTAATAAATGTTCAAAACGTTGGCCGTTGACATCTAAGCATTTTAAAATTCGCTTGTTTACACCATGTCCAGTAGCAAGTCTAAGTTCACCAGCATCCAAATTTTGAAATGCCCGATTCACCCGATCTTCTAACTCTTCCCTTGAATTTACCGGTGTCTTGTAAATAATATTCTTGAGAGTGCCCCAAAGGTAAAAATCCAGAGGTGTTAAATCTGGGGACCTTGCAGGCCAATTCCAAGGTCCCAAACGCCTGAACCAACGATCTTCAAACATTCTCTGTATTTCCGCACTAACTTCGTCAGTGCAGTGAGCGGGAGCCCCGTCCAATTGGTACCAGCAGCTGCGATACTGGGCGAGAGGAAGGTTGTCCACGAAATTTTCGACAAATGTAGTTAAAATTTCTAAGTATTTTCTGGAAGTTAAATTTTCATCATATATCAAATATTGAATTTTGTTGTCCATCATTACACAAAAAACATTAAATCGAAAATTTTCTTGAAATCCAGTATCTCTCGTTACATGAGGATTTTCCTTCGCCCAATAATGAATATTTTTCCTATTAAAAATTCCTTCGCGAGAAAATTTTGATTCATCAGTCCAAATGATTTTCCTTAAAAATTGTGGATCTTCCTGAATATGAACTAACAAGTTTTCGCAAAATAAAACTCTTTGTGGACAGTCCTCAGGCTTAAGACATTGAACTTTGGTATACTTATAATCATGCATATTATGTTTAGCCAATATTTTTTGCACGCAGAAATAGGTTAAGCCCAAATCTTCTTTGGCACATCTTATTGAAGCCTGCGGATAGGCATGAAAATAAGCCAAAACGTTAATTTCGTTGTCCTCACTAGATGTTACAGGTCTGGGTAAATTTCTGGGAACTTTCAAGGAAGAACCAAAATTTTTGAAATTGCTTTGAATTCGTCTAAATTTCTTATTGTTCATTGATGGCAAATTTGGATACATTTCATTGAATTTTCTACAAGTACGACTAATGATCTTATCACACTGACCATGTAAAACAAATAAATTCATAAGTACTGTATTTGAATAATTATTGTTTTCTTCCATTTCTCTTAAAACCTTAAATTAGAATTTTCAAGTACGGCAACCAACTGACAACGAAACGGAATAAATAATAGAAAAGTGTCATCCATTTAAAAACAACAGTTTCCAAAGGCTACTTTTCAAATTTTCCTAAAAACTCGTGAATGTTATCTGTAATAGTTAAATTGTCCAAATAAAAGCTAATAAGTCAAAAACTATTCGAGATAGGTATAGGGACATGATATATTGAAAGATAGGAAATTTACAGAGCTTTTAGGACCGCGGTTAAAATACAGGGTGTTCCATTTAAAAAAATGTACTTTTAATCATTTTTCCAAACCATCAAAATATGTTTATTTTTGAAACACCCTGTACAAATATAACTACGATTTGGACACCGAGTGAATAGCCTCGTGGTATTACCTAGCTCTCCACCAAATTCTAGTGTCCTATCTGTCATGAGTTCAAAAATATCAGCCCTTATTGACTACCATGTTTTCCGAGAAAAAAAGAAGAAAATAATTATTATCTCGACAACGATACTAGATAGACATAGGAATATGTTAACGAAACTTTTTAACAAACCAACAGGGATTCTAAAAAAAATATAATATACCGGGTGTTCCATTTAAATTATCATAGGTGCTAATACTTTTCAGTAGAAGCGGCAACACCGCAAGGCCAAAAATAATTTTAAAAGAAAGGTCATGTCCACTTATGTAAACTACCAAATTTTCAAAGTGATCCGTTGACTAGTTCGCCAGAACTTCTAATAGGCCACTCACCATCAATCACCCTGTATATATATATATATATATATATATATATGTATACAGTATTGGACAAAATTATAGCAACAACTATACTTATCGAAATAATCTTCCAACAAAATATTTTTATTAATATCCTACAAAGAAACAGCATTCATATTTTTAAAGCTTGAATACTTGGCTCTACATTTCAAGCGAAAATACCTTTCTTATCTGATTTATCCCTTTTTGGGACCCATGTAGTCGACGCCCTTAGAAATGAAAATGGATTTGTATCCAGATAGTTCTACAATTTTACAGCATATATATCTTTTTTTATTATACTCAGGTTGGGTTGGGTTTGCAGTTGCAGGTTGCTATGCAGGTGGCATAGATACAACACATGCAGATTACTAGAGTAGGGTTATAAACTATTAATAATGGTTGAATTATAGTTTATAACTATTTAATTACATTGTGCTTTGTTTTTCATATTTAGCAAAATAAAGTGTAATACATAAGTATACAGTGTAGTCCATTAAGTGTGCAACGAATGTGGATTATTTTATTACTTGCACAACAATATAAATACCGCCTAAAGTTGGTGCATATCCGATAACCATATCAGGTGCACTTAGAATGGCTTCAAGTCAAACAGCATACAGGGCAGGCCAAAAAATATAAAAATCGTTTAAGAGTAAAGGACCCATGGCATCGACTCCTAGAGTCATTAGTTTATTACTATGCACAGTATTATTACAAAAGTATTTGCCTTATTTTTAAGAATATTTGCGAAATTCTAAACTTGTGTGTAATATCGTTGCAACAGACATGAAGTTTTTGGTTACTTAAAAAAATATAAATCTAAGTAAATTTTACAAATTTGCTTTAATTTCATGAAAGTTGTGCAGAAGCAATTTGATTGTGGTTAATTTGAAAATGTATTATAGTTGAATATAAAAAAATCATTATACGGGGGTAATTTAAAATTTTTAAATATATATATATATATATATATATATATATATATATATATATATATATATATATATATATATATATATATATATCTATATATATATATATATATATATATATATATATATATATATATATATATATATATATATATATATATATATATATACGCATTGGACAAAATTATAGCAAAAAACATATTTTTCCTGTTTATATAGAATATGAAGAGGTGTTTATGAGACATCTATTATATATTTGCCATAAAAAGGTCAATAATAAATCTTAATTCTATAATCATAAGAAAACACAAATATCTAATTTCTTGAAAATGGCTGGACAAAATTATAGCAACAAATAATATTTGAATTTATAATTTGAGTAAATTGGAAAGAATTGTGGAAAAAAATACAAAAATGTTAGCATTCGTGCCCTAATATTTTGTATAATAACCCTTAACATGTAACACATCTTGACATCTTTTCGGCATGGACTCGATTAAGTGATTAACTGTGTCTTGCGGGATATTCTGCCAAGCATCTTTGATAGCCTCAAACAGCTCATTCAAATTTGTGAAATTTTTGTCACGAATTTTTCTGTCGACTATTTCCCAAAGATTTTCGATGGGGTTGAGATCAGGTGACTGTGAGGGCCAGGTTAAATCATTAATATTGTTGGTCTGCAACCAATCTTTCACCAGTTTGGAACAATGTTTTGGGTCATTGTCGTGCTGGACGGTGAATCTGAGCGGCATAAACTCTTCACAATAGGGCTCCATCACATTTTGCAATATATCCCTATACATAAATTTATTCATTATCCCCTCTATTCTATGCAACGGTCCCATACCATGCCCTGAAAAACAGCCCCACACAATCACTGACCCGCCTCCATTCTTAACAGTTGGACAGATGTACTTGAGATCCAATCTTTTGCCTTTGGGACGCCTAACATGACAGATGCCATCACTTCGGAAAAGATTGAATTTTGATTCATCATTTAAAATGACATTTCGCCACTGCTGGCTTGTCCACTCGACATGGGTCGCAGCAAACTCCAGTCGGGCCCTTACATTTTTTTTAGAAAGGAGAGGTTTTATTGCGGGGCGACGACTAAACAAACCATGCTCAACTAAACGTCTTCTTATGGTTCTTGTAGTTATATTGCATTGAGTTGTTGTTCCCCCTAATTCCCCTAAGATTTGTTTCGAGGATAAAAATGGCTTCTCCTTGCAAATTCTTTCAATGCGGCCATCGAGTGCTTTGGAGGTTTTTCGTGGCCGACCACTATTTTTTAGAGGTGCAATGGATCTTCTTATTGCAAAATTTTTAAATATCCTTGATACTATTGAACGATGGATCATCAAACTTCTCGATATTTCCGCTTGTTTCACATTATTCTGATGCATTTGAATAACTTTTCTTCTAATCTCAGGACACACAGTTTTGCCACGAGCCATAATTTACACTTTTAATATTAAGTAGCTAACTAACAACACTCTAATAAAGATCTAAAGTTACTGATAAAAAGATTCAAAATAATGATGAAATAAATATTTGTTGCTTTATTTTTGTCCACTACAAAAAATGCATTGTTTGCTTTTTATTGAACCTATTTTACAAACAACAGATAAGAAAGGTATTTTCGCTTGAAATGTAGAGCCAAGTATTCAAGCTTTAAAAATATGAATGCTGTTTCTTTGTAGGATATTAATAAAAATATTTTGTTGGAAGATTATTTCGATAAGTATAGTTGTTGCTATAATTTTGTCCAATACTGTATATATATATATATATATATATATATATAATATATATATATATATATATATATATATATATATATATATATATAGTGACCGGCAAAAAGTTCGCAACATATGGGAAAAATTTTTATTAGGAGAGTATCGGAAAAACTTTCCCAGGGGATCGGTTCTGCATGTCCGATAACCTAAAAATCGATTTTGACATACGTCACGTGACCACTGGTATAGCGTCAAATTAAAAAAAAATTTGTTAATTTACAAAAGGTGAGGTTAGTTGACGAGATATCAAAAAAAGTTATTTGAAAAAATTGCTTAGAATTAAATTTTAGGTCCTTGTGCAAAATTTTAAGATTTTATTTAAAAAAATTGGAAAACTCAATTTTTTTTAAATATTTTTTTATCGATTTACAAATTTCCAGTTTTTTTCGTTTAGATAGCTTGGCTAATGTAAAGCCCATGTATCTGGATGAAAATAAACGAATGTAGTAGTTTTTTCTACAATTGACAGGACAAAATTAAAAAAAACAGGGTTTCGCCGGACGCTAGCTGTTGCAATGATTTGTATCTAGCAGCAGTGTCAAAATTTTAGAGACATTTCAATGAGATTACATTGAGAAAACCTTAATCGTCTTAAATATATCTGAAGTTCGACTTTTTGTAAAGTTAAGGGGATTAAAATAGATAATAAACAAAAAATTACCTGTTTATTTAATCGAAATTTTATAAACGAAAACCAATGTAAGAAAAACTTAAAAGTAGTCAAATTCTGTACTAACAACACAAAAAATCATTGTTTTTCCTTGGGTGCACAAAATTTAAAACTCAGTATGACCACCATTTCTCTCCATACATACTGTTGTTCTCGAGCGCAACTCTCGATTAACATTTCGGAGCATTTTACGATTTATTTGCAATACACAATTTATAATGACATTCTCTAAATTTTGTATATTCCTAAAGGGTCGATGTTTGTACACAGGGTTCTTTAGGTATCCCCACATAAAAAAATCTAACGGAGTCAGATCTACAATTCTACAATTGACAGGACAAAATCGAAAAAATAGGTGTTCGCCGGACGCTCGCTGTTGCAATGGTTTGAATCTAATGAAATGACTGTATCAAGATTTTATTAAGATTTTTCGCACATAAATTTAACAACCAGGTCTATTTAGTTGTACTTAAAACTACCAAAGCAGGCTCTGAAATTAAAACAACCAAATAATCTAGTAGGTTAAAAACAACAGAAAAATGTCAAACAAATTATAATTTGTTTGATTTCAACCTATGTCATTGGTTTATGTCTCGCATCTTACTAAGTTTGATATTTTACATAAGTTTATTAATATTTTATTCCTTAAAATGGCACCCACACTACTTCTTCAGGAAAAGATAGAAATTATTTTAATTTCTGGAGATAATTACAAAAGCCATAGAGAAACAGCAGCAATTTTTAATGAGAGGCACCCCGATAAATCCCTCCATTATTCCACAGTATCTCGTCTAGTCAATAAATTTAAAGAAACGGGATCGGTAGAAAATCAGTATAAAGTTTCCCATGAAAAACCGGTAACAGGTGACGAAGGTTCTCTGGATGTGTGTTTGTCGATCACAGAAACACCCCAATTAGCAGTTAGTGAAATATCGGAGATCACTAACATTCACGAAAGATCTGTGCGGAGGATATTAAAAAGAAACAAATTTCATCCGTACAAACCTAAATTTGTACAAGTATTAAAAGATAGGGATTATGACGCCCGCTTCGATTTTTGTGCCTGGTTCCAGGGTATGATTGAGGAAGATTTTAATTTCCCAAAGAACGTTCTTTTCTCGGATGAAGCTACATTTACCTCTAACGGAACCGTCAGTTCACAAAACTGTAGATGGTGGGCCACCGAAAACCCAGACTTTGTAATTCAGAGTAAAGACCAATATAGTTTTAAGGTTAATGTGTGGTGCGGAATTTTCAACCTCAGAATAGTGGGACCTTTTTTCTTTAGAGACAATTTAAATTCAGAACGATATTTAGAATTTCTACAAACTGAGATATCTGACTTTTTAGACAATTTGTCATTAGCCGAAAGAAGAAATTTATACTTTCAACAAGACGGAGCTAGCATTCATTCCACAAATGAGGTGAAGAGATGGCTGGATCAAGAATTTGGAAACCAGTGGATAGGACGGTTTTCTGAAAATCCGTGGCCTGCGAGATCACCAGATCTGACTCCGTTAGATTTCTTTATGTGGGGATACCTAAAGAACTCTGTGTACAAACATCGACCCTTTAGGAATATACAAAATTTAGAGAATGTCATTAGAAATTGTGTATTGCAAATAAATCGTAAAATGCTCCGAAATGTTAATCGAGAGTTGCGCTCGAGAACAATAGTATGTATGGAGAGAAATGGTGGTCATACTGAGTTTTAAATTTTGTGCACCCAAGGAAAAACAATGATTTTTATGTTGTTAGTACAGAATTTGACTACTTTTAAGTTTTTCTTACATTGGTTTTCGTTTATGAAATTTCGATTAAATAAACAGGTAATTTTTTGTTTATTATCTATTTTACTCCCCTTAACTTTACAAAAAGTCGAACTTCAGATATATTTAAGACGATTAAGGTTTTCTCAATGTAATCTCATTGAAATGTCTCTAAAATTTTGACACTGCTGCTAGATACAAATCATTGCAACAGCTAGCGTCCGGCGAAGCCCTGTTTTTTTTAATTTTGTCCTGTCAATTGTAGAAAAAACTACTACATTCGTTTATTTTCATCCAGATACATGGGCTTTACATTAGCCAAGCTATCTAAACGAAAAAAACTGGAAATTTGTAAATCGATAAAAAAATATTTAAAAAAAATTGAGTTTTCCAATTTTTTTAAATAAAATCTTAAAATTTTGCACAAGGACCTAGAATTTAATTCTAAGCAATTTTTTCAAATAACTTTTTTTGATATCTCGTCAACTAACCTCACTTTTTGTAAATTAAGAATTTTTTTTTTAATTTGACGCTATACCAGTGGTCACGTGACGTATGTCAAAATCGATTTTTAGGTTATCGGACATGCAGAACCGATCCCCCGGAAAAGTTTTTCCAATACTCACCTAATAAAAATTTTTCCCATATGTTGCGAACTTTTTGCCGGTCACTGTATATATATATATATATATATATATATATATATATATATATATATATATATATATATATATATATACAGTATTGGACAAAATTATAGCAACAACTATACTTATCGAAATAATCTTCCAACAAAATATTTTTATTAATATCCTACAAAGAAACAGCATTCATATTTTTAAAGCTTGAATACTTGGCTCTACATTTCAAGCGAAAATACCTTTCTTATCTGTTGTTTGTAAAATAGGTTCAATAAAAAGCAAACAATGCATTTTTTGTAGTGGACAAAAATAAAGCAACAAATATTTATTTCATCATTATTTTGAATCTTTTTATCAGTAACTTTAGATCTTTATTAGAGTGTTGTTAGTTAGCTACTTAATATTAAAAGTGTAAATTATGGCTCGTGGCAAAACTGTGTGTCCTGAGATTAGAAGAAAAGTTATTCAAATGCATCAGAATAATGTGAAACAAGCGGAAATATCGAGAAGTTTGATGATCCATCGTTCAATAGTATCAAGGATATTTAAAAATTTTGCAATAAGAAGACCCATTGCACCTCTAAAAAATAGTGGTCGGCCACGAAAAACCTCCAAAGCACTCGATGGCCGCATTGAAAGAATTTGCAAGGAGAAGCCATTTTTATCCTCGAAACAAATCTTAGGGGAATTAGGGGGAACAACTCAATGCAATATAACTACAAGAACCATAAGAAGACGTTTAGTTGAGCATGGTTTGTTTAGTCGTCGCCCCGCAAAAAAACCTCTCCTTTCTAAAAAAATGTAAGGGCCCGACTGGAGTTTGCTGCGACCCATGTCGAGTGGACAAGCCAGCAGTGGCGAAATGTCATTTTAAATGATGAATCAAAATTCAATCTTTTCCGAAGTGATGGCATCTGTCATGTTAGGCGTCCCAAAGGCAAAAGATTGGATCTCAAGTACATCTGTCCAACTGTTAAGAATGGAGGCGGGTCAGTGATTGTGTGGGGCTGTTTTTCAGGGCATGGTATGGGACCGTTGCATAGAATAGAGGGGATAATGAATAAATTTATGTATAGGGATATATTGCAAAATGTGATGGAGCCCTATTGTGAAGAGTTTATGCCGCTCAGATTCACCTTCCAGCACGACAATGACCCAAAACATTGTTCCAAACTGGTGAAAGATTGGTTGCAGACCAACAATATTAATGTTTTAACCTGGCCCTCACAGTCACCTGATCTCAACCCCATCGAAAATCTTTGGGAAATAGTCGACAGAAAAATTCGTGACAAAAATTTCACAAATTTGAATGAGCTGTTTGAGGCTATCAAAGATGCTTGGCAGAATATCCCGCAAGACACAATTAATCACTTAATCGAGTCCATGCCGAAAAGATGTCAAGATGTGTTACATGTTAAGGGTTATTATACAAAATATTAGGGCACGAATGCTAACATTTTTGTATTTTTTTCCACAATTCTTTCCAATTTACTCAAATTATAAATTCAAATATTATTTGTTGCTATAATTTTGTCCAGCCATTTTCAAGAAATTAGATATTTGTGTTTTCTTATGATTATAGAATTAAGATTTATTATTGACCTTTTTATGGCACATATATAATAGATGTCTCATAAACACCTCTTCATATTCTATATAAACAGGAAAAATATGTTTTTTGCTATAATTTTGTCCAATGCGTATATATATATATATATATATATATATATATATATATATATATATATATATATATATATATATATATATATATATATATATATATATATATATATATTTAAAAATTTTAAATTACCCCCGTATAATGATTTTTTTATATTCAACTATATTACATTTTCAAATTAACCACAATCAAATTGCTTCTGCACAACTTTCATGAAATTAAAGCAAATTTGTAAAATTTACTTAGATTTATATTTTTTTAAGTAACCAAAAACTTCATGTCTGTTGCAACGATATTACACACAAGTTTAGAATTTCGCAAATATTCTTAAAAATAAGGCAAATACTTTTGTAATAATACTGTGCATAGTAATAAACTAATGACTCTAGGAGTCGATGCCATGGGTCCTTTACTCTTAAACGATTTTTATATTTTTTGGCCTGCCCTGTATGCTGTTTGACTTGAAGCCATTCTAAGTGCACCTGATATGGTTATCGGATATGCACCAACTTTAGGCGGTATTTATATTGTTGTGCAAGTAATAAAATAATCCACATTCGTTGCACACTTAATGGACTACACTGTATACTTATGTATTACACTTTATTTTGCTAAATATGAAAAACAAAGCACAATGTAATTAAATAGTTATAAACTATAATTCAACCATTATTAATAGTTTATAACCCTACTCTAGTAATCTGCATGTGTTGTATCTATGCCACCTGCATAGCAACCTGCAACTGCAAACCCAACCCAACCTGAGTATAATAAAAAAAGATATATATGCTGTAAAATTGTAGAACTATCTGGATACAAATCCATTTTCATTTCTAAGGGCGTCGACTACATGGGTCCCAAAAAGGGATATATCAGGTAAAATGATTTTTAATGAGCTTTGAGAAGTGTTCATCTTCCGGGCCGGACTAGCAATAAAACGTCCCTTCTGTGTACTTATGGAAATTGTTATATAAAATCCTTGCATTTATTTCAAGCATGTTGTACCTATTTTGATCATAGAAAACTTACTACTACTTTTCCCTGCTACTACGTTAAGTTTTCTGTGAATTTGATGCCAATTAGTGTTCATCGAAAGGGCGTTATATCGGAGAAAAATATCAATGAGCGATTCCGCTGAATTAAGTGAACTTAATGTGGTCTTAAGCAGTGGCGGCTGGTGAAATTTCAAAGTTGTATATCTCTGTTCCTACTTACAGGACCCGAACCAAATTTACGGGTTTTAATAGTGAGCCCACTGGGAATGTTTTGGTAAAGAAAAAAAACATTTTGTAATTTGCGAAAAAAAGTTAAATTTTTGGTGTGCCCCTCCTAGGAAAACAATGAAAGCGTCTAGGTATTTTATGTATTCTTTTTTCTAAACAAATTTCACATCATTCTGTCAACAGTTTTTAAATTTTGAGAGAAAAAAAGATGTTAGTAGAAACTTATAGTCATTTGAATTTTTTCGTAAATTTTATTTTAGGCTTAAAAAAATTCAAATGACTATAACTTTCTACTAACACCTTTTTTCTCTCAAAATTTAAAAACTGTGGACAGAATGATGTAAAATTTGGTTAGAAAAAAGAATAAATAAAATACCTAGACGTTTTCATTTTCTTCCTAGGAGGGGCACACCAAAAATTTTACTTTTTTTCGCAAATTACAAAATGATGTTTTTCTTTCCCAAAACATTCCCAGTGGGCTCACTATTAAAACCCTTAAATTTGGTTCGGGTCCTGTAAGTAGGAACAGAGATATACAACTTCGAAATTTCACCAGCCGCCACTGGTCTTAAGGTCTTCTTCTGTAGAACTTTAGCTGGTAAGAAAAAAGAAAAGTTCATTGAGGATAAAATAACAAATTATAAAAGTAAGATTTCACAACTGTCATATGTGAAAATGATTTCCTATTATCATTCCCTTAAGTAGGTTTTTGTATTATTGTGTTTCTGTTTTTTTGTACAGTTAATAAAATTTATTATTATTTTTTTCTATCTAAAACATACTCCCTCCTTCATAAACTAAAGGTAATAAATGAATAAATTAATGATATTTTTGGGTCGAGATGGGTTATTTAAAAATAGGTCAATTTTGAGTTCGGTCACAAATGGGCTAATTTTATGCAGCATGCCTGATTTCTCGGGCCGAGTTGGTCGACGCCCATTTGTAATGCTAGTGAGCTTTCAAACTGATGTGACTATAAGAAAATAAATTGCCATTTGTTGCAAACTTTTTGGGTCACAGTGTATATACCTGTGTTACATCATATCATTTTAAAATGAATTTGTTTTATACTTAATAAAATTTACATTTCAGATTCTTGTCAGCCACGATTGTCTCCAGAAGTATCGCCTTCAACAAGTGGTCCCTAACAGTGTTAAAGAAAAATTTAAAAATCTAAGAAAAAAATTAAAATTTAACACCTTGTATCTCTAAAACTTAAATGTTTAGAGCACATATTTATATAACCTTTTTTCTTAAAATCATACAAGGAATTACCCCTTAAAGTTTCTCTGTGTATACTTAAGTAACACCCTGTATATTATTTTAATAAAAAATATTTAAGCAACAAAAGGTGTTTTATTTTCCGTAATTAGCGGCATTAAATAAGCAGAATGTAAATACACAATCATGTGGATAAAATTTGCAAATTCCTATTTAAATGGAAGCAACAAATTTCGTACTTTAGGCACTGGCGTAACTACGGGGGGGCGGACCCCCTCAGGGCTTTCCAGCTCCCCCCCAGAATTTTTCCAATTCTAAAATAAGGTAAGCCCCATTACCATCACAGGTTCTCCCTAGCCCCCCCAGGTCAGATGGCTGGTTACTCTACGTACTTTAGGTCATTCCCATAATAATCATGTTATTAATTAACATTTTTTTTCAATTGCCGCCCAAGTCAATAACCAAAATTATAATTAATGTACTTACCTAAACATATTAAATTATTTCAATTGATTGTTATGATCGCCCAAAATATCTTTCTACCTAAAATAACTCTACATGTATATACAATCCCACAATACCCTTATTTCAGTTAAATAAAAAATGTACGATATTTATTCTTAAATCACAATTTTTTTTCTCAGTGTAATCCAGACTTTATCATAGTTTTGTACGCGTGCTGCCCATTTTCTTACAGTGTACCAATTGGTAAAGGGAGGAGTTAAGCTACTTGAAGGTCACGAAAATTGGGTACAACAAACATCAAAGGACAAAGCTGTAGCTTCTTTGTAGATAAGGTATTCTGGGGCTAGTCCTTGATGAAAGGTTGAGCTGGGATCAGCACATAGATAAAATTATGAAGAAAATAATTTCAATGTTAGGAGCTTCACATAGATGCGCAGATTTTTTAAACTCTGTAAATCACCAACTAATATATAATGCCTATGTTTTATCCCATATAAGATACCTCATTAATATTTGGGGAACATGTGGTGGGGTAAATTTTTAAAAAATACAAGTTCTTCAGAACAAACCAGTAAAAATATGATTTCAAAACCATTAGCGCACACCCACAAATAGAACACCCTAAAATATTTGCTGGAGCTTGAACAATGTAAGCAGGTGTATAAAATCAGAAATAGTATACTCAAGTGTAACTATCAACCAATGATCAACAGCAATGTCTATGACTATAATACAAGGGGTAGTCAGAAAGTACATATTTCCTCTGTTCGTACAAATAAAGGATTACATAATCCACTGACACAGGCTGTCCTTATGTACAACACTTTGCCTCAAAATATACGTGAAGTGCGTACAGCGCATTTTCGTTAAAGCTCAAAAAGTCTCTTCAGTCAAAGTTGTAATTCTGGAATGAGCTATCGCACTTGTATTTCCGCGAATTTTTCTGTTTCTTTTTTTTTTGCACTTTGCTTATTGGTATGGAACTGGTCTGGTATTGTTGCAGGACTATGCCCTTAGAGATTGTGATTTTAGTTGTATTATAATGTCCACGTAAGACCTTATGTTATGTGTATTGTATTTTAAGACTGTTAAAAGTGTAGTAACGTATGTACGTGTTTTAATTGGCATACTAGGTAATCTTAGAACAGTTGATGTTATAAATGACGCATACCCCGTTACCAGCGACTTCGCTGATTAGGGGTGAATTAACAAACTTCTTTAGGATTGATAATGTTACTATTAGTATTGTATGAATTTTGTAACATGAGATTTGTTAATTTAAAAAAAATAATAATAACATACATTTTCCTACCATTTTTGCAATAATTCAAAAACGAAAAGAGATGGGTACTTCTGGTTTCTAGATTTGGCTCCCTTAACTAATAGTATGTCAATGATAGTAAAAGAGCTATAGGTTTGTATTTAACATTTTGGAGAAATCGTAACGAATATGACACTTTTTTGAATAGCTCACAATGCCGTTAAGCAAACAAATTAAAATTTGAATTCTTTAGACAAAAATTAATTGGATTAAAAACTCATTTAACATGAGCCATCGTTTGTTAAATTTGGTTAAGGTAACCCAAGTTACGGCATTTTAAAATTTTTAGATTGTTGCTCTTTACTGTGCCGTTTCCATGGTACTTGGAGAAAAAGTGTTTAAACAAAATATCGATACCTTAATTCGCAATTGTCGTCCAAAATTCTAAATTGGAGAACAGGGAATGAATAAAACGCTATCTTGTTTGGAAATTATCGATTCAAAGTACTTTTTCTTTATGAACATTTTTTTTAAACATTCTAAATACACTTGTTAAAAAAATATTATAAAATAAAATAAAAATGCCATTTTTACAATTTATAAAGGACTTACGACATTTCCCTGTTAGTTAATGGACTGACGACAATTGCGAATTAAGGTAATGATATCTAAAGAATAAAAAAAGGATTCTAAACGGCTTATTTCCAACCTGAAAGATATTTGCAATAATTGTCGCTATCTTGTTAGGCCATGGGAAATGCGCCAGCTATGGCTAGCGGAGAAGTTGAGAACTTAAAAAAAACGTTTAATAAAAAAAATTTAGCCATATTTTCTAATAGATTTTTTATCCCAAGATCGTAGCATGAATGGTGTCCGAGATATGGCCGCTCCTATATACAGGGTGGTCCAAAAGTAATGGTACACAGACCAACAGCAGATTCCTTATATCGAAATAATGCGATTTATTCAAACTTGCCTAATTCCAAAGTTGATAATAACCAAGATACAGGGTATCAAAATGCTGTGTTGCTCTGTCTACCATTATTTTTGGACCACACTGTATAATCAGCATCAGCTGCAACATATGTACAAAAAATGATTTAATTTAAAGAAAGCAACTCTGAACTTGTAATTTTCATACTGATATTAGGTATTAATCTGTTTTTACATAATTCATCCATTCAAAAATTTGTCGTAACTGTGACGCACGCACATCCTTTTTAGAAAACTGTGCGTTACGTAAGATTATAATTGTACTGTGTGAGATGGTGAAATAAATTACTTTTTATGGTATACTAACCTTTAGAATCTAGAAAATTTTGAATCATAAAAAAAAATTCGATAATAAAATTGTCTGTCTGTTTTAACAAGATTCCGTCCATAAATATATATCAAATGTGAAATAAAAAATATCTTAAAGCCATTAAAACCACAGCAATTATTATTCAATCGTTTCAACAAAAAAATCATGATTTCTTTATTTTAAAATACTAATTGTTTCAGATATCAACATTTACAACACAATCTTTCACAATAAGAAATACTCACCATTTAGAGACATATTTAAAACTTCTAAGAAATTTCCTTGTGCAGCAGTACTATTCGTAGCGGCAGGAATATCTACGTTAGTTCGAGAATGGTATTTTAGTACAGTATGAAGATAATCTTGAAAAATTTTACGTAGTAAAACTAAAATATTGATCCAATCATCATATTTTTCATTCTGCACGGCAACTCTAAAATTTAAAAAGATTAATGTTTTTTATTTATTATGGGGCCATAATTCTCGTAGATGGTTCTTTTTAAACAACATTATTTAAAAAAGACATTTATCAATTTTTCCATCAATACTTTCTAACTAAGCATCGCTCATTCAACCTATTAAAGTAAATGTACTAAACGCGGCTTTAAAAAAGGAATTTTGTCAAGAAAACTAATGTTATTTAGTTAGGCAGACTAGAAAGCACAAATGGATCCATTTTAAAATAGATAAAATCAATAAAATATCAATAACACACCATGCGCGAATAAACAGATATAAATAATGTCGGTATGATTGTGGCGGATTCATATTTAAAAGATTAATTGGGTGTTACGCCACTCTACTGTTAAGGAAAATTAATATTTAAAAAAAAATAATAAAAGTCACTGCGTTTAATACAAAAAACAAATTCTGAAAAACGAAATGTTCTGTCCACTGTCAGTGACTTTTAATTATAAAAAGTGTACCTGACCCTAATCTATCTCTAGTATATATTCTGTCTAAAACCTAATTTATATAACCATATTTACACCAAAAAAATATTTTATTCAGATTAGGTTTTAGACAGAATATATACTGCACCAGAGAGATATTAGGTTCAGGCATACTTTTTATAATTAAAAGTCACTGACAGTGTACAGACCAATTCTTTTTTCAGGATTTGTTTTTTGTATTAAACACAGTGACTTATTTTTTTTAAATTTGAATTTTCCTTAACAGTATAGTGGCGTAACACCCAAATAATAAATCTTTTAAATAAACAGATACACGCATTATTACATGCTTTTTACACATGTTTGCGCATGTCAAATAATATAACTACCTATATATGGTAAAATGTCAATAAAATCACAGTTAATCATATCTAACAAAAAATTAACAGCTAAGCACACTCACAACGATCAAAGCTTTGCTTACGATAAATGTTTGATTCTGTTTTTAAAGCTAGATATATTTAATTTATTTAATCTATGAATCTATTTATTTCATTTATTTATTTACAACTGTCAGTATATATTATCCTTAATGGGATAACATATATTAAATTAATAATTCTACAATTTCTCTCAAAACGCAGCAAAGAATAAAATAAAAAAACAAATAAATAAAATACCATATTGGATGAACACAAATCAAACCATATTCCGCAGACTAGATTTAAACTGCCTTACAGAGCTATTAAAATATTACACGAGTTCTGCACTTCATTGGCCATTTTTATTATTTTAATTACGGGATTATTTTTACTACTATGTCCAGGTGTACAAACAATATAATCAAGAACTAAACTAATTGGATACTGGCAATGTGACAGCAATTATGTTAGATTACCAAAGGTAAGTCTAAACGTCAAATAAATTTATTACTTGAGCAAAAGTTTTGAGCAACAGGCTGTTAGTGTGTCTGCTCCTTCCATAAGGACAGCTAACATTGTAATTTATAATTCCATGCAGAAAACATATATCATAAAACCTCTTTCTCTCCAAGGTATCAATTTGTATTTATTACTAATAAATATCTCACTTACTACATGTGACGTGTATACTACATGCGGTACATCTGGGAATAGAAACACTTCGAAATTGTTATCCAGATGTAGATACATTAATAGATACAATTAGAGAATTTCATCGGCAGTGTCCTGGCATTCCCGAACCTCCACAGCCGATTATTACACGCTGGGGAACATGATTAGCAGCAGCTTTTTAGTATTTTAAACATTTTCAGAAAATCAAACCCGTAATTGTAAACTTCGATGCTACAGAATCCGCTGCTATTCGGAAGAGTCAAATAAAATTTCAAGACGTTCACGTTGAAGCAGATTTACAAACGATTTATAATAATTTTGGGGGCACTAGCGGGGGCCATACAAAACTCACAAAGGACTGAAATATCGTTAAAGGAATCATTTCAGATCATAAATGGCGTGCAAACAGCGTTACAGCCTTTAGCCGACCAGAAAAGTATTCGTGTTACAAGCTTAACAGCGTATTAACGAAAAATCCAGATTTCGCCAGGTTAGGACAGATTTAGTCATCGTGCCCATCCACCAATCCAACAGATTTAGTCATCGTGCCCATCCACCAATCCATTACGTAATTTCAGAAATAATTTTAACTACGCCCCTATTAAGTCATTAGATGTGGAACAGTCTTTTTCATTATATAAACATATTTTGTCTCCCCGCCGTACACCGCTTTCGGAATCTACTGTGTAGACATTTTCAATGCTGCAGATGTTTAGCCGCACCCATCCACATTTCTAGAATTTATCGGGTTAGCATTTCACAATATTGTATAAATTATCAATATTTTTCAGTTATCATTTATTTATTCTCGGCAGGTACGCCTTAGGGTTAGAACCCAAGTGGTTAGCTTTAACCATAATGAAAGTGAAAGCGTCGGCGATCCTTTGACAATGCGGCGGCACGTCTAGTTAAAGATACCGAAAACATATTTACATGTAGGAACAGTTATTTAGCCCATTCGTAATTTTTTTTTTATTTTTTTTATATATATTTTTTTTATTTTTTTTTTACGAATGGGCTAAATAACTGTTCCTACATGTAAATATATCATTGTAGAATGGTATCCAACAGTTAGTAAACGGATTGTCTGAATTAGTATTTTGTAATCCGAAAAATATCAAGAAAAATTCCCTTCCCCATTTAAATAACATGGGAAAAATGAAGTGTGCGGTGGCACGGCTATTTGCAACGGATCGAGCTGAAACTTGGGAAAACCCCGTTTTTGGGGTCCTAGAAACGAAATAACTACCGAGCTTTGAATAATTGTAAAGTCGGGAAATAACGGACACCCTAATATATATATATATATATATATATATATATATAATATATATATATATATATAAGCGAGGGAAATATTGGGGAAGCTGTCTGTAAGGTAGTGCTAGACACGTGTTTCGTGCTTATTAGCACTCGTCAGTAGCACATAACCAAGTTAATAGGTGGGAAACTTGGAAGTTAAGAAAAAAAAAGAAGAAAAAAAAAACACAAAGAGTTCACAGACCAGGGACCTGCCAACTCATTTGTGGTATCTTGTCAGGAGACCCAGAGTTTTCTGGGCAACAGCCAACATCACCACGGAGGTTGCAATAGCCCCTGCGTGATACCTCTAACCCCATGAAAAAAGAAAAGGTAAAGAAATAGCGACAGTACCAGTTATGAAAGCGAGGGAAATATTGGGGAAGCTGTCTGTAAGGTAGTGCTAGACACGTGTTTCGTGCTTATTAGCACTCGTCAGTAGCACATAACCAAGTTAATAGGTGGGAAACTTGGAAGTTAAGAAAAAAAAAGAAGAAAAAAAAAAAACACAAAGAGTTCACAGACCAGGGACCTGCCAACTCATTTGTGGTATTTTGTCAGGAGACCCAGAGTTTTCTGGGCAACAGCCAACATCACCACGGAGGTTGCAATAGCCCCTGCGTGATACCTCTAACCCCATGAAAAAAGAAAAGGTAAAGAAATAGCGACAGTACCAGTTATGAAAGCGAGGGAAATATTGGGGAAGCTGTCTGTAAGGTAGTGCTAGACACGTGTTTCGTGCTTATTAGCACTCGTCAGTAGCACATAACCAAGTTAATAGGTGGGAAACTTGGAAGTTAAGAAAAAAAAAGAAGAAAAAAAAAACACAAAGAGTTCACAGACCAGGGACCTGCCAACTCATTTGTGGTATTTTGTCAGGAGACCCAGAGTTTTCTGGGCAACAGCCAACATCACCACGGAGGTTGCAATAGCCCCTGCGTGATACCTCTAACCCCATGAAAAAAGAAAAGGTAAAGAAATAGCGACAGTACCAGTTATGAAAGCGAGGGAAATATTGGGGAAGCTGTCTGTAAGGTAGTGCTAGACACGTGTTTCGTGCTTATTAGCACTCGTCAGTAGCACATAACCAAGTTAATAGGTGGGAAACTTGGAAGTTAAGAAAAAAAAAGAAGAAAAAAAAAACACAAAGAGTTCACAGACCAGGGACCTGCCAACTCATTTGTGGTATTTTGTCAGGAGACCCAGAGTTTTCTGGGCAACAGCCAACATCACCACGGAGGTTGCAATAGCCCCTGCGTGATACCTCTAACCCCATGAAAAAAGAAAAGGTAAAGAAATAGCGACAGTACCAGTTATGAAAGCGAGGGAAATATTGGGGAAGCTGTCTGTAAGGTAGTGCTAGACACGTGTTTCGTGCTTATTAGCACTCGTCAGTAGCACATAACCAAGTTAATAGGTGGGAAACTTGGAAGTTAAGAAAAAAAAAGAAGAAAAAAAAAACACAAAGAGTTCACAGACCAGGGACCTGCCAACTCATTTGTGGTATTTTGTCAGGAGACCCAGAGTTTTCTGGGCAACAGCCAACATCACCACGGAGGTTGCAATAGCCCCTGCGTGATACCTCTAACCCCATGAAAAAAGAAAAGGTAAAGAAATAGCGACAGTACCAGTTATGAAAGCGAGGGAAATATTGGGGAAGCTGTCTGTAAGGTAGTGCTAGACACGTGTTTCGTGCTTATTAGTACTCGTCAGTAGCACATAACCAAGTTAATAGGTGGGAAACTTGGAAGTTAAGAAAAAAAAAGAAGAAAAAAAAAACACAAAGAGTTCACAGACCAGGGACCTGCCAACTCATTTGTGGTATTTTGTCAGGAGACCCAGAGTTTTCTGGGCAACAGCCAACATCACCACGGAGGTTGCAATAGCCCCTGCGTGATACCTCTAACCCCATGAAAAAAGAAAAGGTAAAGAAATAGCGACAGTACCAGTTATGAAAGCGAGGGAAATATTGGGGAAGCTGTCTGTAAGGTAGTGCTAGACACGTGTTTCGTGCTTATTAGCACTCGTCAGTAGCACATAACCAAGTTAATAGGTGGGAAACTTGGAAGTTAAGAAAAAAAAAGAAGAAAAAAAAAAACACAAAGAGTTCACAGACCAGGGACCTGCCAACTCATTTGTGGTATTTTGTCAGGAGACCCAGAGTTTTCTGGGCAACAGCCAACATCACCACGGAGGTTGCAATAGCCCCTGCGTGATACCTCTAACCCCATGAAAAAAGAAAAGGTAAAGAAATAGCGACAGTACCAGTTATGAAAGCGAGGGAAATATTGGAGAAGCTGTCTGTAAGGTAGTGCTAGACACGTGTTTCGTGCTTATTAGCACTCGTCAGTAGCACATAACCAAGTTAATAGGTGGGAAACTTGGAAGTTAAGAAAAAAAAGAAGAAAAAAAAAAAACACAAAGAGTTCACAGACCAGGGACCTGCCAACTCATTTGTGGTATTTTGTCAGGAGACCCAGAGTTTTCTGGGCAACAGCCAACATCACCACGGAGGTTGCAATAGCCCCTGCGTGATACCTCTAACCCCATGAAAAAAGAAAAGGTAAAGAAATAGCGACAGTACCAGTTATGAAAGCGAGGGAAATATTGGGGAAGCTGTCTGTAAGGTAGTGCTAGACACGTGTTTCGTGCTTATTAGCACTCGTCAGTAGCACATAACCAAGTTAATAGGTGGGAAACTTGGAAGTTAAGAAAAAAAAAGAAGAAAAAAAAAACACAAAGAGTTCACAGACCAGGGACCTGCCAACTCATTTGTGGTATTTTGTCAGGAGACCCAGAGTTTTCTGGGCAACAGCCAACATCACCACGGAGGTTGCAATAGCCCCTGCGTGATACCTCTAACTCTAACTCTTTGTGTTTTTTTTTTCTTCTTTTTTTTCTTAACTTCCAAGTTTCCCACCTATTAACTTGGTTATGTGCTACTGACGAGTGCTAATAAGCACGAAACACGTGTCTAGCACTACCTTACAGACAGCTTCCCCAATATTTCCCTCGCTTTCATAACTGGTACTGTCGCTATTTCTTTACCTTTTCTTTTTTCATGGGGTTAGAGGTATCACGCAGGGGCTATTGCAACCTCCGTGGTGATGTTGGCTGTTGCCCAGAAAACTCTGGGTCTCCTGACAAAATACCACAAATGAGTTGGCAGGTCCCTGGTCTGTGAACTCTTTGTGTTTTTTTTTTGTTTTTTTTTTCTTCTTTTTTTTTCTTAACTTCCAAGTTTCCCACCTATTAACTTGGTTATGTGCTACTGACGAGTGCTAATAAGCACGAAACACGTGTCTAGCACTACCTTACAGACAGCTTCCCCAATATTTCCCTCGCTTTCATAACTGGTACTGTCGCTATTTCTTTACCTTTTCTTTTTTCATGGGGTTAGAGGTATCACGCAGGGGCTATTGCAACCTCCGTGGTGATGTTGGCTGTTGCCCAGAAAACTCTGGGTCTCCTGACAAAATACCACAAATGAGTTGGCAGGTCCCTGGTCTGTGAACTCTTTGTGTTTTTTTTTTTCTTCTTTTTTTTTCTTAACTTCCAAGTTTCCCACCTATTAACTTGGTTATGTGCTACTGACGAGTGCTAATAAGCAAGAAACACGTGTCTAGCACTACCTTACAGACAGCTTCCCCAATATTTCCCTCGCTTTCATAACTGGTACTGTCGCTATTTCTTTCCCTTTTCTTTTTTCATGGGGTTAGAGGTATCACGCAGGGGCTATTGCAACCTCCGTGGTGATGTTGGCTGTTGCCCAGAAAACTCTGGGTCTCCTGACAAAATACCACAAATGAGTTGGCAGGTCCCTGGTCTGTGAACTCTTTGTGTTTTTTTTTTCTTCTTTTTTTTTCTTAACTTCCAAGTTTCCCACCTATTAACTTGGTTATGTGCTACTGACGAGTGCTAATAAGCACGAAACACGTGTCTAGCACTACCTTACAGACAGCTTCCCCAATATTTCCCTCGCTTTCATAACTGGTACTGTCGCTATTTCTTTACCTTTTCTTTTTTCATGGGGTTAGAGGTATCACGCAGGGGCTATTGCAACCTCCGTGGTGATGTTGGCTGTTGCCCAGAAAACTCTGGGTCTCCTGACAAAATACCACAAATGAGTTGGCAGGTCCCTGGTCTGTGAACTCTTTGTGTTTTTTTTTTCTTCTTTTTTTTTCTTAACTTCCAAGTTTCCCACCTATTAACTTGGTTATGTGCTACTGACGAGTGCTAATAAGCACGAAACACGTGTCTAGCACTACCTTACAGACAGCTTCCCCAATATTTCCCTCGCTTTCATAACTGGTACTGTCGCTATTTCTTTACCTTTTCTTTTTTCATGGGGTTAGAGGTATCACGCAGGGGCTATTGCAACCTCCGTGGTGATGTTGGCTGTTGCCCAGAAAACTCTGGGTCTCCTGACAAAATACCACAAATGAGTTGGCAGGTCCCTGGTCTGTGAACTCTTTGTGTTTTTTTTTTCTTCTTTTTTTTTCTTAACTTCCAAGTTTCCCACCTATTAACTTGGTTATGTGCTACTGACGAGTGCTAATAAGCACGAAACACGTGTCTAGCACTACCTTACAGACAGCTTCCCCAATATTTCCCTCGCTTTCATAACTGGTACTGTCGCTATTTCTTTACCTTATATATATATATATATATATATATATATATATATATATATATATATATATATATATATATATATATATATATATACAGGGTGCCCCAGGATAGGTGTTACGATAGGACATATGGGTCAAAAAAATTTGAATTTGAAAATAGCATTTTGGGAACATGCCCCGCTTGGTCCAAAACTGAGGAATACAAAATTTCACACGGATTGGTATTATACAGGGCGAGTTATAACTAAACATAATTATGAAAAATGGCCAAGAGTAAAGTACTCTTATTTTTTCAAGTGGAACAAAAGCTTAGTAGAAAAAGTTGTTCAGGAATGAAACTAATATTATAATTTGAAATTAGAGCTTTCTAGTCAATATTTTTATTTTCGTCAAATTTTTTGAAATGTAATAGTACATTTTCCACCAATATCGTATTACAATACATTATTAGGCTATACCTGGTAAATGTACATATTACATGTTAGAAAACGTAGTTTCCAAGTATAATAAAAAATCGAATACGATAGTGGTGGAAAATGTACTATTACATTTCAAAAAATTTGACAAAAATAAAAATATTGACTAGAAAGCTGTAATTTCAAATTATGATATTAGTTACATTTCTGAACAACTTTTTCTACTAAGCTTTTGTTCCATTTGGACAAATAAGAGTACTTTACTCTTGGCCATTTTTCATATTTTTAATTATAACTCGCCCTGTATAATACCAATCCGAGTGAAATTTTGTATTCCTCAGTTTTGGACCAAGCGGGGCATGTTCCCAAAATGCCATTTTCAAATTCAAAATTTTTTGACCCATTTGTCCTATCGTAACACCTATCCTGGGACACCCTGTATATATATATATATATATATATATATATATATATATATATATATATATATATATATATATATATATATATATATATATACAGGGTGTCTAAAATAGGTGATACCACTATTGCTATCTCCGAAATGGTAAAAGAAAACAGAAAGAAAAACAGAAACAGAATCAGCAAGAAGCAGCAACAGATGTTCTCTCCGTAAAAGGAAGTTTAAATAATGTAAATATTGAGGTTATAATAGACACTGCGTCAGTTAAAAATATTGTAGACCATTTTATGTTACATTAAAAATGAGAAAAAGCTCTCATTTTATAATATATTTTTTTAAATAATGCAATCAACACGAATCGTTTTGCCCCGAATCGGCAACATGGGAGGACCAGACACCTTTTAGAACTAACCGCGTCCTTATTGGTCATAAGCAAAGCTGTCAAACGGGGGTTATTCCAGGGACGGCTCTAACCTAGTCGGGAATAAAATTAGGATTCGATCTGAAAATAAAATACAAATATTTATTTATCCACATTGTGTTATTTGAAAATGCGAAATACGAAAATACTTCGGCTACAGTGATATACCATACAGGGTGTCTGAAAAGTCTTAGCATGGGCAAATATCTTTACTATTAATAAAGGTAGAGACACCAAATTTTAGTTGTATCTTATTGGTTAATAAATCTACTTTTTTATGTAATTTGACTTTTTCAACCCCCTTGGGGGTTACGCTAGGGAGTTGAGGTCAAAAATTCTAAATGCAACCCTATGCCGTGTGGTACCTCATTTTAAAGGTCTTTTCGAGAATGGCAGATGTTACTTCTTGGCAGAGTTCCAAAATGGACTTTATTACTGCCAAGAAGTTCATGGTGGTCATTCTAAACAACTTTTAACGTAATAAGTAAGGCAGGCACTGTTAGTCAGTTACCAGAGGCGGTGATGCCTAAAGTAAATACGTACGTATACGGTATTTGACAGAAATAATTTAATTCATGGGCGTTGCCGTGATTGTGTAAAATAAAAAAAAATGGCCAAGTGCGAGTTCGACTCACGCATATAGGGTTCCGTACCACCATAAGATTGTGTTTATACAGTGACCGGCAAAAAGTTCGCAACATATGGGAAAAATTTTTATTAGGAGAGTATCGGAAAAACTTTCCCAGGGGATCGGTTCTGCATGTCCGATAACCTAAAAATCGATTTTGACATACGTCACGTGACCACTGGTATAGCGTCAAATTAAAAAAAAAATTGTCAATTTACAAAAAGTGAGGTTAGTTGACGAGATATCAAAAAAAGTTATTTGAAAAAATTGCTTAGAATTAAATTCTAGGTCCTTGTGCAAAATTTTAAGATTTTATTTAAAAAAATTGGAAAACTCAATTTTTTTTAAATATTTTTTTATCGATTTACAAATTTCCGGTTTTTTTCGTTTAGATAGCTTGGCTAATGTAAAGCCCATGTATCTGGATGAAAATAAACGAATGTAGTAGTTTTTTCTACAATTGACAGGACAAAATTAAAAAAAACAGGGTTTCGCCGGACGCTGGCTGTTGCAATGATTTGTATCTAGCAGCAGTGTCAAAATTTTAGAGACATTTCAATGAGATTACATTGAGAAAACCTTAATCGTCTCAAATATATCTGAAGTTCGACTTTTTGTAAAGTTAAGGGGATTAAAATAGATAATAAACAAAAAATTACCTGTTTATTTAATCGAAATTTTATAAACGAAAACCAATGTAAGAAAAACTTAAAAGTAGTCAAATTCTGTACTAACAACACAAAAAATCATTGTTTTTCCTTGGGTGCACAAAATTTAAAACTCAGTATGACCACCATTTCTCTCCATACATACTGTTGTTCTCGAGCGCAACTCTCGATTAACATTTCGGAGCATTTTACGATTTATTTGCAATACACAATTTATAATGACATTATCTAAATTTTGTATATTCCTAAAGGGTCGATGTTTGTACACAGGGTTCTTTAGGTATCCCCACATAAAAAAATCTAACGGAGTCAGATCTACAATTCTACAATTGACAGGACAAAATCGAAAAAATAGGTGTTCGCCGGACGCTCGCTGTTGCAATGGTTTGAATCTAATGAAATGACTGTATCAAGATTTTATTAAGATTTTTCGCACATAAATTTAACAACCAGGTCTATTTAGTTGTACTTAAAACTACCAAAGCAGGCTCTGAAATTAAAACAACCAAATAATCTAGTAGGTTAAAAACAACAGAAAATGTCAAACAAATTATAATTTGTTTGATTTCAACCTATGTCATTGGTTTATGTCTCGCATCTTACTAAGTTTGATATTTTACATAAGTTTATTAATATTTTATTCCTTAAAATGGCACCCACACTACTTCTTCAGGAAAAGATAGAAATTATTTTAATTTCTGGAGATAATTACAAAAGCCATAGAGAAACAGCAGCAATTTTTAATGAGAGGCACCCCGATAAATCCCTCCATTATTCCACAGTATCTCGTCTAGTCAATAAATTTAAAGAAACGGGATCGGTAGAAAATCAGTATAAAGTTTCCCATGAAAAACCGGTAACAGGTGACGAAGGTTCTCTGGATGTGTGTTTGTCGATCACAGAAACACCCCAATTAGCAGTTAGTCAAATATCGGAGATCACTAACATTCACGAAAGATCTGTGCGGAGGATATTAAAAAGAAACAAATTTCATCCGTACAAACCTAAATTTGTACAAGTATTAAAAGATAGGGATTATGACGCCCGCTTCGATTTTTGTGCCTGGTTCCAGGGTATGATTGAGGAAGATTTTAATTTCCCAAAGAACGTTCTTTTCTCGGATGAAGCTACATTTACCTCTAACGGAACCGTCAGTTCACAAAACTGTAGATGGTGGGCCACCGAAAACCCAGACTTTGTAATTCAGAGTAAAGACCAATATAGTTTTAAGGTTAATGTGTGGTGCGGAATTTTCAACCTCAGAATAGTGGGACCTTTTTTCTTTAGAGACAATTTAAATTCAGAACGATATTTAGAATTTCTACAAACTGAGATATCTGACTTTTTAGACAATTTGTCATTAGCCGAAAGAAGAAATTTATACTTTCAACAAGACGGAGCTAGCATTCATTCCACAAATGAGGTGAAGAGATGGCTGGATCAAGAATTTGGAAACCAGTGGATAGGACGGTTTTCTGAAAATCCGTGGCCTGCGAGATCACCAGATCTGACTCCGTTAGATTTCTTTATGTGGGGATACCTAAAGAACTCTGTGTACAAACATCGACCCTTTAGGAATATACAAAATTTAGAGAATGTCATTAGAAATTGTGTATTGCAAATAAATCGTAAAATGCTCCGAAATGTTAATCGAGAGTTGCGCTCGAGAACAATAGTATGTATGGAGAGAAATGGTGGTCATACTGAGTTTTAAATTTTGTGCACCCAAGGAAAAACAATGATTTTTTATGTTGTTAGTACAGAATTTGACTACTTTTAAGTTTTTCTTACATTGGTTTTCGTTTATGAAATTTCGATTAAATAAACAGGTAATTTTTTGTTTATTATCTATTTTACTCCCCTTAACTTTACAAAAAGTCGAACTTCAGATATATTTAAGACGATTAAGGTTTTCTCAATGTAATCTCATTGAAATGTCTCTAAAATTTTGACACTGCTGCTAGATACAAATCATTGCAACAGCTAGCGTCCGGCGAAACCCTGTTTTTTTTAATTTTGTCCTGTCAATTGTAGAAAAAACTACTACATTCGTTTATTTTCATCCAGATACATGGGCTTTACATTAGCCAAGCTATCTAAACGAAAAAAACTGGAAATTTGTAAATCGATAAAAAAATATTTAAAAAAAATTGAGTTTTCCAATTTTTTTAAATAAGATCTTAAAATTTTGCACAAGGACCTAGAATTTAATTCTAAGCAATTTTTTCAAATAACTTTTTTTGATATCTCGTCAACTAACCTCACTTTTTGTAAATTAACAATTTTTTTTTTAATTTGACGCTATACCAGTGGTCACGTGACGTATGTCAAAATCGATTTTGAGGTTATCGGACATGCAGAACCGATCCCCCGGAAAAGTTTTTCCAATACTCACCTAATAAAAATTTTTCCCATATGTTGCGAACTTTTTGCCGGTCACTGTATATTTTTAATAAATGTGCTGATGTTTCATCCCATATTCTTGATGTGCGGTGTCACAATGGCACATAGTTAAGAATGTTCAAAAATGTAAGACGTCATAAAATCGTAGAAATATCTTAAATACGTAGTTGTAGTTTTACTATTGGAGATATATTCTTGAAAGTGAATAGGTTTGGATGTAGACACCAAAGTACATCCCCTGAAATTTCGTGCGCATGTCTAGTACGCTCAGTTTGCGCGTGGTACGCATTTTGGTCTACAGCGCAGATGGCAAAAAACGGAAAATAAAGTCGAAAAAACTGGGGAAAAAGTTATAAAATTAAATACGTAGTGGTACCTTGGCTATAGGGGATATATTCTTAAAAGTGAATGGGTTCGAATGTAGACACCCAAGTACATCTCCTGAAATTACGTACGCATGTCTAGCACGCTCGGTTTGCGCGTGGTGCGCATTTTTGTCTACTGCGCAGATTTTTTTATCTAAGACATCACACGTAGACTTCAAGCCTAAGTACTAACGTACCGTGGGTGTCTGAAGAGATGGCAAGAGAGAGATGGCAAATAACGAAAAATAAAGTCGAAGAAAATTTTTGAAAAAAGTTATAAAGTTAATTACGTAGTGGTACCTTGACCATTGTTGATATATTCTGGTGTGGGTTCAAATGTAGACACCAAAGTCCATCTCCTGAAATTCCGTGCGCATGTGTAGCACTTTGCGCGTGGCACGCATTTTGGTCTACTGCTCAGATGGCAAAAAACAAAAAATAAAGTCGAAACAAACTTGAGGAAAAAGTTATAAAGTTAAATACGTAGTGGTACGTTGACTATTGGGGATATATTCTTAAAAGTGAATGAACAAATAAATATAAAACGACAAATGAAGAAGTAGAAAAAGTTGGAAAAAAGTTAGAAAAAAATGTGCCCCACAAAACAAAAAATAAATGTGCACGAAGACTGGTACTGTATGGCACAAGAGGTCGACCAATGGTCGACATATGTCCCGCCGATTATAAGATTTACGATTTATAATTTTTATAGGCTAGCCATTTAAAAATGAATTAAAATATGTGGTTTGCGGTAAAATGTTTCTTTTCTGAAGACTTTTAAAAGAAAGGACCTCAACTCCCTAGCATCACTCCCAAGGGGATTGAAAAAGTCAAATTACATAAAAAGTAGAGTTATTAATCAATAAGATATAACTAAAATTTGGTGTCTCTATCTTTATTAATAGCAAAGATATTTAGCCATACTAAGACTTTTTAGACACCCTGTATGTTATATTACTTTAACCGAAGTATTTTCGTATTTCGCATTTTCAAATTATACAATGTGGATAAATTTTCAAATCGAATCCTAATTTTATTTCCAACTAGGTTAGAGCCGTCCCTGGAATAACCCCGTTTGCAAAGCTTTATTTATTACTAGCCAATATGCTCTAGTCATATGCAACCACTTATACACCGGTGCATATTGTAACCCTATGTTTTTATTAAGAATATAGTTTTAACTACAACAGTAGTATCTTCCGCTTACCCTATTTATTTTCTTTGAGTAGTATTTTCAACGTTTTCAACAAGTTATGTTGGAATATTTTATTCTGCTCCTTAAAACAGTTTTATACTTTGCAGTTTATTAAATAATCCTAACACATTTAATTATTTATTACAGTGCTATTTAATAGATTATCGTATGGGCTGAGTGTTGTAGAATATTAAGTTTTGCAAAACAGATTTCTGGATGTTTAGTTTGGTGTTTCGTGGTAGTTTTCGTTTGAACAGCTGATCCCTGGATTATTATAGGTATTTTAACTTTTTGAAATTTAGTGTTTTGAGTTAGTTATAGTAAATTTGAGTTAGTAATAGCATTTCACCAGTTTAAAAAAGGCAGTATTTTTCGTGTCATATTATGATGTTTATTTCTTTACAATGCTTTTATTGTGATTTTAGTGTTTATTACTTTTTTTAACTGTAATGAAATGTAGCGAGAGTGATATTAGCTGATATAAATAGATAACATCCTTTGATCTGTGTCAAAATGTTGAGAAGCGGATTAATAAGGGTGATAAGTTGTCAACCTAATTACTTTTTGGTTTAGATTTTGGTTAGTTCTAGTTACTGAAAAGTACAAAAGTTAGTGTTTCCTCACTTTTTTGTATACGTTAGCTTCATACAATTCTTCTGAGTTATTTTTGTTAAACTGTTGCTAGTTTTTATTGCGCAATTAAAATTTCTTTGTTTGAAGCTAATTTTGGATAGGTAGCCTTTTCCTCTAAAAATGTCTGGTCCGCTTATTTGAAAATTATTATTGTAATCTTTGTTTGAACAGCTGTTGGATTTTTTGTGTTGTAGTATTTTAACTTTTTGAAATTGAGTGTTTTGAAAGAGTTAAGTAGTAGGATTTCTTTATTTAAAGATAATAAAAATATTATTTTTTTAAACCTGTTACATGGGAGGGACTAGAAAGATTTGGCAACATCTCACGTAAAAACAAATGAGTTTTTTCTGTAACTGACATTGCTCGTGGTTTTTTATATGGCCATGTGTTTATTACCAGTGGTGCGCTGAGACTAAAAAAAAATTTTTTGAGGGCCGATATCAACCTTTTTTTATAGTGAAGGGCTATTTATGAATATTTTTATTCAATCTGAATTCATATCAGGATTTACTGGTTTCAATATATGCAGTGAATTTCATAACACCCTATATATATATATATATATATATATATATATATATATATATATATATATATATATATATATATATATATATATATTTTTATATATATATATATATATATATATATATATATATATATATATATATATATATATATATATATATATATACCTATAAGATGACGTAGCGCGCCTTTTGGGTCTTGGTGCGCCACTTTTAGGAAATAGTGTGCCATCGACAGTCATAGCGCGCCACCGGAAAAAAAGTAGTGGGGAGAAAAATCAGATATCAACAGATCTAGGGGAAACATTAGGGCGGAGCTTATACATTGTACTACGGACGATGGCGTTTTACGATGGCGACGAAGGATCGATCCTTTACGGATTTTAACTCTTTCATATCAGGATCGCAGAAAGCACCAGGAGATCTAGGTGCATAGAACAAGTCAAGGAAAATTTGGTAGTTTGGTAGATTTATGAAATAAGTATAACCTCTAATTTATTTGTTTCTTTCTGTAATTGATATGTAAATATATATGTTTATATATATATATATATATATATATATATATATATATATATATATATATATATATATATATATATATATATATATATATATATATATATATATATATATATATATAAATATATATATATATATATATATATATATATATATATATATATATATATATATATATATATATATATATATATATATATATATACATCCCGCTATCTTCCGGGCGTCCTTTCATAATTCGTGCTCTGAGCGTCCACCAAAAATTTCCCAAGCAATCCCGACTATACCGAGTGAATATTTTTTATTTTTGAACTGTAGGTGTCGTTAAGAGCATTTAGAATTTAATTTTTCAAGTAATTTTTTTTTAAATTTTTACATTACCGATTTCCCGGCGTCCTTTCTTAAAACCACTTACGAGCGTCCAAAATATACAGAAAAACTTTTAAATTCCGGCAACCTAGCGTCCTATTTGTATATTATGCTTTTACCGAGTCCACTATTGAGCGCCCGGCCATGTTGCCAGATTAAAATGGTACTCTTATAGTACTGCTAGAGTTAATTGGCATATATAAACTTCATGTCCCAAGTCTACGCCACCCTATTGGTCCACTGCGAATCAAATGGACTGTCGGTGTCGTCCTGACTACAAAAATTTCGGATGTGTGGTTTTTGATGCGATCCGCTCGGGTTTGCTCTTGAAAAAGTTTTAATATTTCAAGTTTATTAGAGTATGACTCTACATATGTTTCGCCTTATTAGGGCTTTTTCAAGAGTACTGATGTAGTAATACTAAAGTTAGGAAGGATCGTTTACAAATATATATACCTGATTTTATTACCTAATTGCTTTAAGATTCTTATTTTGATAAATCTTCGGGAGGTCCAAGTCATAAAGATGATAACTATTTGTCAATTATTGGGGCGTTCTGGAAATTTTGTTGGTCATTTGTACAGGGGGTTAAATTGTTTTTTAAAGATTTTTTAATTTCTAGTTCTAATAAATCTAGTCTTTTGCCATTATTTTCATGGTGAAGTAATTTAATATTATCTAAATTTATAAAATGATTGTTTTCTATACAATGGGAGGACATCCCAGAGTTTTTTATATTGTTTAAAATGGACGTGTTGTGTTCTTTTATTCTTGTTTTCACGCTTCTACCACTTTGGCCTACATATATAGCTCCACAATCGGCACAATTTATTTTGTAAACTCCCGATTTGTCTAATTTGTCAGTTTTGTCCTTATTGTTTACTAGTAGCTTGCCCAGGTTTAGTTTATTTACACATATATTTCTACAGCCTAAATTATTTAATCTGTTACAAATATTATTATTGGTAAATTTAGAGGTATAGTTAATGAATTTAAAGTTGTTATTTTTTGGTGGACTTATACTATAAAATTCATCTCTTAATATTTTTTTCTGTTTATTTTTTAACATATTATCAATTAGGCTTTCTTTGTATCAGTTGCTTTTTGCTATCTGTTTTATGACACAGAGTTCTTTGTGAAAGTTTTCTTTGTTTAGTGGAAAGGTGACTAATCTGTGTATGAAGCTGTGGAATGGAGACAATTTTATTTTCCATGACTGTTTTGATGTGTAATGTATTGTTGTATCTGTGGTTGTTGGTTTCCTATAAATGTCAAATTCTAGGTGGTTATTTATTTTTTTAATATTGATATCTAAGAAGTTTATTTCGTTGTTAACCCCTTTCTCCATTGTGAATTCAATATTTTTATGTAGTGAATTTATAAGGTCCAAAAGCTGATCTAAATTTCTATCTGTGCCATCCCAAATACAAAAAACATCGTCTACGTATCTTCCAATAGAAAACATTTTTGACGAGAGGATTATCAGAACTAAAGATAGACTTTTCTAAGTTTGCCATAAAGATTTCTGACAATAAGTCCACCTTTTTAAATTATTGAAAATTGATTATTAAATTTTTAAATTATTAACATCCGGAAAGGTATGACCTGTCTCTAGACAATGTTTGGCGAAGTTTGAATTTTCTTTGTTCTTTGAATGAATAGATTTTATTAGGGTGTTTTCAGTGAGATTTGGTTCAGGTTTGGGTGTGTTCTGCAGGACTTTTTTAACTTTTCCTTTGGTTAGATTTCAACCTGGCATATGGGTTAGTGACAATTCTACTTCACATATTAAGTTTCTGTTACGTTAACTTAAAAACTTATAAACATGGAGGTACCAAATAACAGTACTTTAGTATCCTGTGACGTCACTAACATGTTCCCCAACATCCCAATTTGACCTCAGCATGAAGGAAAGCTATTTCCAGTATGATAAAAAATTTTATAAATAAAAAGATGGCTTAGCAATGGGTTCATCACTAAGTCGTCTTCTAGCTGAAATCTTCATGTCTAATTTGGAAGAAACTTTCTTAAAAACTGAATACGCAGAAAACATAAGTTTCTGGTACATATATGTAGATGACATTTTAGTATGTTTTACGGGTAATGATGCGGATTTACAACTAACTCTAAATCACCTAAACAGTCTACATCATAAAATTAAGTTCACAATGGAAAATGAAAAAAACAACAAAATTAATTTTCTGGATATTACATAACAAAACATAACAAAAAAGGACAAAGAATTCTCATTTGATATTTATAGAAAACCCACGTTTACAGACACAACAATTCCTAATCACTCAACCCATCCCACTTCCTAGAAAACTGCAGCTTATAAATCTATGATACATAAAGCTTTCGCAATCCCTTTAAACGAAGACAGCCGTAAAAATAAATTAAATAATGTACTTAATTAAAATAGCCAAAAACAACGGGTTTAACTCAACCACAATAAATACATTATTAAACAAAAAACAATAACAAATAACTATTAACCAAATATACTAATAACAAAAATACTAGAGTACACCATTGCTTTAATAAACTATTGTATATATAAAAAACTAGATGCCGGTAAAAAGATTATACTACTTCTAAAATACCTACTAACGGATAAATATTTTAACAATATGGTAGAAAAATTAATCCCTTCGAAGATATCGTCTTTAAAGCGGCCATGTAGGCAGGAAATGTCAAGAGAAAGGAGTTACAAGCAATTCCAGCCAAAAGAAAACAAAGTTCTGTGGCTCTACCTTTAATGATTTTCTAAGGCTATCAAAAATATTATCAAGAAATTAACAGGTGAAATTGTAAACAATGCTCAAGAAATACAAATTCAAGAAAATAAGAAAAATTCTGTTTTGATTACATATAATAATTGTGTTTTTAATGGTAACAAGTAAAATTGTTCTAAATAAATATGTATTTTTATATTGTTTTTCTTTTTTTGTATGTCAAAAAATTATATCTTTTTTGCATTTTTGTGGTTTCTGAAAATAGTCCATCAAATATGTTTCGGGCATTTATGAACTATGCAGAACATTTTGATTTTTTGCCTTAAAGGAACAGCTTTCATTCATTTTTATTGTCATTTACTAAAAAAGTGCCCTCAACTTCATTTTAGGCACTTCTTGTCAAGTAACAATAAAAATTAATTCAGGCTGTTTCTGCAACAAACCTTCAGGCAAAATGTTCGACAAGTTCATGTGCCTTTAACATATTACTACAGACTATTTTCTGAAAATCGCCTGCTGAAGTTGGGCAAAAAAATAAATGAAAAAACTCTAACATTAATATTCGCATAGGTTAAAACTAGTCTTTTTGACAATTAGGGATTTAAACTGATAACTGTAAGAATAAGACTACTGAATTTTGTGATATAAATTATTCTTCGCCTTTCTACCTAAATTTATGAAGAAAAATGTATTCATGTACACATACTTAGAACTAAATATACCTATTTAACTGTTCCATTACAAGAATTTATTTGGAAAAGGAAGAAATTGTAGAAATATAAGAATATAGTATGCAGTGGCGGCTGGTGAAATTTCAAAGTTGTATATCTCTATTCATACTTACAGGACCCGTACCAAATTTAGAGGTTTTAATAGTGAGCCCACTGGGAGTATTTTGGTACAGAAAAAAACATTTTGTAATTCGCGAAAAAAGTTGAATTTTTGCTGCACCCCCCATGGGAAAAAAATGAACGCGTTTAGGAATTTTAGTTACTATTTTTTCTAAACAAATTTTACATCATTTTGTCGAGAATTTTTAAATTTTAAGTGAAAAAAATGTGTTAGTAGAAAGTTATACAGTGTGTTTCCTAAGTCATCTTATATATTTTAAGTTGCTATCCATATGAACATATGTCCAAAATGTCTATTTTCCGAAATACAGGACGTCGAAATTAATTTTTTTCCCAGTTTTTTTTTAATTATGTTAAAAACGGAATGTTTGCTTTTTATCAAACTTTAAATATTTACACGGCTTATTAGAGGATATGTTTAAGTGTAAACAAATATTATCGCTTCACTAGGGGCGTGCGTGTATGCAATGGTATCCATAATTTAAAAAGTGCAAATATATGCACGCCACTGATATTTTTAATTTTGCCAGCATTTTTGCAATTTTCATTCAATACCTGACATAAAATGTCTCTTAGCATTTTAGTTTAGGAGAAAATGCTATTTTTTGTGTTAGGTATTGAATAAAAATAACAAAAAATACTCGCAAAATTAAAAATATGGCATGCATATTTAAAAACAAAAATACCATTGCCTACACGCATGCCCCTGGTGACGCGATTAAATTTTTGTTGACACTTCATTTCTTCTCATAAGATAAGCAGTGTAATCGTTTAAAGTTTGATAAAAAGAAGACATTCCGTTTTTAGAATAATTAAAAAAAATGAAAATTTGGGAAAATAGGCATATTTGGACAATTGTTTATAAGAAAATTGTTTCATAAAAAGACCTGAGGAATAGCTACTTAAAATATTTTAGATTACTTAGAAAACACCCTGTATATTAATTTATTTGGCTTTTTCTAACATTAATTTATTATGAAAATCGCTCTCTATACCAAACTGTCTTATTACCCGCGACTTTGCTTGCGCAATTTAATTGTTAACAATTCGCTATGCGAGTAATGCGAGTAAAGCCGCCGGTACCGTAGATACTATCCAATAGAATCTTTTATACCCATATTATTTTTATGGAGGTACCAAATCACAGTACTTTAGTATCCTTTAACGTCACTAACATGTTCCCCAACATCCCAAATTCAGACTGTATTAACATAATCAAAAACACACTAACAATAAAAAACGTAAATCCTGTCATAAAAACGAAATTATTACTCTTTTTGACCTCTGCATGAAGGAAAACTATTTCCAGTATGATAACAAATTTTATAAACAAAAAGATGGGTTCACCACTAAGTCCTCTTCTAGCTGAAATCTTCATATCTAATTTATAAGAAACTGTCTTAAAAACTGAATACGCAGAAAACATGTACAAGTTTCTGGTACAGATATGTAGATGACATTTTAGTATGTTTTACCCGTAATGATGCGGATTTACAACTAACTCTAAATCACCTAAACAGTTTACATCATTAAATTAAGTTCACAATGGGAAAGGAAAAAAACAACAAAATTAATTTTGTGGACATTACAATAGCAAAAAAGGATTTGATATTTATAGAAAACCCATGTTTACAGACACAACAATTCCTAATCACTCAACACATCCCACTTCCCACAAAACGGCAGCTTATGATATGTCTAAGATACATAGAGCTTTCGCAATCCCTTTAAACGAAGACAGCCGTAAAAATGAATTAAATAATATAATTAAAATAGCCAAAAACAACGAGTTTAACTCAACACAATAAATACATTAATAAACAAAAACAAATAACTATTAACCAAATATACCCACGTTTAAAAACCAATGAAAAGTTTCAGTATGCTAAAATAACATATTTTGGTCCAATCTCTGAAAAAATAGCACACATCATCTCAAAAAATAACAAAAGTAGTTTTTACGCCAGCACAAAAAATATCCCAATTACTTTTAAATGCCAAAAGTAAAACATCACCCCTCAAAAATTCAGGAGTTTATAGACTAAGTTGTAATGAGTGCAGTAGCTCCTATATAGGCCAAACCAGGAGAAATTTTAGCGTTAGATTTAATGAACATAAAACATCTTTTTTGTTAAACAAAGAAAATTCAAACTTCGCCAAACATTGTTTAGAGACAGGTCATACCTTTCCAGACGAGAATAATTTAAAAATTTTGTATACCGTTCCTAAAGGAAAAAAGCTTTATATTCTAGAATCAATTGAAATTTCTAAGCATAACAGAAACCCTAATATTAAATGACCAAATAGCCCTGTGGAATTTCCAGCTATTCACAGTCCTTTATAACGATCAATAACCTTCCTTTGTTAAATAGTTCCTAAACACCGGTCGCAGATCTATAGAAATTCTAAAAATAACCCTACAGTGTTGACACATTGCAAGACGGCAAAGGACGCTTGGTAATCGTCGGGCTCAAAGTAGAATATACCATCAAATAATATACTGAAGTTGAACCAACTGCCCCTGTCGGTCGATCCGTTGTACTAACAATATACTCATAATAAATAAAAGTGCAGGGTTTACTATTTTCCTGGCGTCCGAAACAAAATTTTAGATTTCAAATATCTGAAGTACTATATGCACGTAGGTATAGTTTATATGGCAATACAACAGAGCGTCCGTATACGGACGCTCTGTTGGAACCGGACGCTTGGAAGATAGCAAATCGTTAATGTACGGACGCTCGGAGTGTAGTAGGATAAATATATATATATATATATATATATATATATATATATATATATATATATATATATATATATATATAAAATATGTTTTTTATAATTAATTGTTGTAAGTGTTCCTAAAGTATTTGCTTTATTAATTAATTGTATTGATGAATTTGAAATTTGAAAAAAAGTACTCTGCAGTATAACGATTTATGGGAGTGACGTCCTTATATATATTTGAATTGTGATGACAATGATTGAAGTTCCTAATTGGAAGATCCAAGCTGACTTGAAATCCTCAATACATAACGAAGTCGAGACATTATTCTGAAGTTTTATGCCAGGAGTGAAGTTTTTACACAAACGTTTAGAAAGTGTCTGAATTTTTGAAGTGATTTTTCCTTATTTTAAGTTGAACATTGTAAAAAAAGTTTAAAAAGTTGGTATTGGTATGATATAAATGATTGGCACTTACAACTTTTTTTGTGATATTTTTAATTACTTATATTTAGTGATATGACCTCATGACAAAAACATAAAAATTGGTTCCAAAATATATTTAGTTTCAAACCGAAAGAAAAAAACCCAATTTGTTTCCATAGATAGGTACCTACATATCATATTGAATTATGTGTGTGTGCCTCTTGGGCTTTGAATTTGCGCAGTTCTATATTTGAAGTAGCTTATGTTAAAGCTCTTTGTTCGAAGATCCAAGCTGACTTGAAATCTCCAGTACAAGGGCTCACCCAAAAAGGAATCGAGGGCAATAAATAAAAAAGCTGATAGGAAGAAGTACTTATATGTTATCGAAGAAAGTTAATGACAGGTGACAAAATTCGGATAAGCTCTATTTGTTGGTTTTGGAGCTTATAAAATTTGGTTTTCTTTTAAAATATTTTTTTGTTAATTGAAATTAATGTTTTCCCTGCATGATTTTGGGATTGATGTTGGAAAGTTTAGCTGTCAATACTGTCATGAAGGGCTTTAATCTGTATATGCCCATAGATTTTAATTTGTACTGTAGGGTTTTTACTTTTAAATGTAACATAAAAAAACTCCTGTTAGTCCCTAGATAATACTTTGTTAATTTTACTTTAGTTTTGACTCATATTCTTTTTTTGCTGTACTATTTGGACTGTGTCTGTAATGTACTGTAATTAACTAAATAAATAAATAAAATAATGTTACTCTGTCAGTTTAATGAAGGTCTAGTTAGCCTTGGCCACCATAATTTTTTGTTTTTAATACATTGGGCAAATTTTTAAATTCATCGATCAATACATCGATGGATGTCATTTATCTTCTCTCTTTATATATACCTATAACGAACGGGGATAAAACAGAAAATGACATCTATCATGAATTCACCGATGAATTTAAAAGCTTGTCCATTGTGACTTTCTGGATTTAATAACTAGAAAAATGAAAAATATTCGAACAGGAGAAAACAAAAACTACAAGAAAAAAATATAAGTTTTCCAAGTCCTCGCACTGGCGTGCAGTCAAAGTATGCGGTAAAGCTTTGCCTACCCTAGTAATCGTAAAATAATGGGAATAAAGTTATAAAATGTACCAAGTTAATTTTTACAGAAATTATTAATTTTTGGTAAATTTTGTAACTTTATTCCCATTATTTTACGATTTTTCTAGGGTAGACAAAGCCTTACCGCCTACCTTGATTGCACGCCAGTTACTGTCCTCGGATGCTGCTTTTGGCTGTAAATTTTCTCTATATATTTAATTACTCTATTTTTCTGTTTTATTTTCTACAAAATAATCACTAGTCCCAATTAAGTATATCGAAAATAAATTAATGATATATTTATGGCGAACGCGTAGGACATTTAAAATTTTATATGTACGAAAGGTTGCATAACGTAAGCACTAGGCACAAGCGAAAATAAGAAAGAACGAGGTCAATCTGATTATCAGCCGACAGAGGGCCATCCATCCTACTTTGAATCTAACAGGAGATCATAACATGCAATAGGGTTTTTAAGAACAATGATTGATGGATGTATGGATGTTGTGTTGTAGAATTACTTTTATAATGTGGCGGTTTAATGAATTTTTGGGGTCTTGAAAAACGATTAGTTTCTCTCTTACTTCAATAAAAAAAAGCAGATACGGTGTTTTGTTATTTAGGTGTGTTTGTCATGGGCGCCCGCAGGGGGGGGCCTTGGCCCCCTGACATTGCGAGATTGTCATACTTCGTACTTTTTGGTGGACAAATTTCCGGATATCTATTATTTTTATAATAAATAATATTTCTTTTTATGATAAATGTTGTCTATTTTTCTGATGTTTGAACATCTTTATAGAGCCATGTACAAAAAATTCAATTATTATTAGGAAAATTATTTAAACACAGTCTTAACTCAATGCAACCGACAACCAAATTACTATGAATTTTCTGTAGCTTGCATGTTTATTTTATGCAGAAGTTTTAACCGTGTTTTCTTTAGTGTTCCATGGTAAAATTAGCAAAACGGAATCACTTCGATGTCCGTCCGTCCGTCACAGGCGATTTTCTCTGAAATTATTCGACGTAATTATAGATATGAAGTATAAAAAGTTGAATTTTAGCTCTGGGGGTTAATTTCAGAGGGTAAAAATTTCAAATGCGTCGTATAGAATATCAAATGAAAACTTATTGAAGCACGAATTTAACAATATAAGTGTATACTGTATTTTTTTTATGAATAAATTTTTTTAAAATTTTTATTAAATTAAACGCTTAAAAAGTGCTGTCCCCCACCCTCATCACCAAAATAATCGCTCAGAAAAATCTGAAAAAAAACATTAACATTAAGAATTAGGTGTAGATTGAGCCAAAATTATTAGGCCAAGCAATAGAGCGATTTGTCGTGACATTAATCTCATTAGAAAACCGCCTGTGCCATCATCTGAAAGACGATCCGTAGTCCTGTTATATTTTCAACTCTGAAATTTTTTCGTTTAATTTGTTATAAACATTTTTAAGCAAAAAAAACGCGATTTTTTTAGTTTTTTGCTTATAAAATGGAAAGTAATGAAGCAATCTTAATGGTGTAAATGGGCGATTTGTAGAGAATAAAAATACGAACAAAATGAGAGGTCGAGCGTTACGATGGGATAAGTAGCAACGGAGAAAATCCGGAAAAACCGGAAAATTAAGTTTTTTTTTAAATTCATAAATCGGCCATTTTTAAACGTAGAGGGCTCAAACTTTGGAAAAAAGTAGTAATTTGTAGCTTCTTTATGTGTGCAAAACCCCGACGCTGTACGACGATTAGTTTTGCCACAATCATCATTTCAATTTTTCAACACACTATTTTGCAACAGGTCTGGATGCTCTATGGATCGTACGATTTTAATTAGTGAAACGGATTTGAAAAGTACAAGTTTAATTGAACAATATGTATTTAATTTTTCCATAAATGCTGCGAAACCCGTTGAAAATGGACGTAAAGATGCGTGAAAATGGCCAAGCGCGGATGTCGTGTAGCAGGAGAGCAGCGGCGCGAATGGGAGCCAATATTCGCGCGCTCGGTCATTTTCACGCATCTTTACGTGCATTTTCAACCGGTTTCCTAGCACTTTATGGAAAAATTAAAATAAACGTATGGTTCAATTAAACCTGTACTTTTCAAATCCGTTTCAATAATTAAAATCGGACGATCCATAAAAATTAAAATGACGATTGTGGCAAAATAACTCGTCGTACAGCGTCGGGGTTTTGCACACATAAAGTAGCTATAAATTGCTACTTTTTCCCAAAGTTTGAGCCCTCTACGTTTAAAAATGGCCGATTTATGAATTAAAAAAAACTCTTAATTTTCCGGTTTTTCCGGATTTTCTCCGTTGCTACTTATCCTATCGTGACGTTGGACCTCTCATTTTGTTCGTATATTTATTTCCTACAAAGCGTCCATTTATACCATTAAGATTGCTTTATTATTTTTCACTTTATAAGCAAAAAACTAAAAAAATCGCGTTTTTTTGCTTAAAAATGTTTATAACAAATTAGAGGAAAAAATTCAGAGTTGGAAATATAACAGGACTACGAATCGTCTTTCAGATGATGGCGCAGGCGGTTTTCTAATAAGATTATTGTCAAAAAATCGCTAATATTTTGCTCTGTTGCTTGGGATTGAAAAATTTCATCGCGATCAATTGGTATAAACAATTGAATTGTTTATTTCTTTATAACTGCCGAACCATTGGTTTTAAAGGAAAAGTTTTTCGACAAAAAATATTTCTTACGATGTAAGGAACAACTTTTATGCTTACACGTTTTTCAAAATTTTTAATTTGGCTCAGTCGAAACGCTCCCCCTCAGCTCCGCGCACACGCGATGTGATACGCCGTTGGTGCCGTCGGCGGCGAGTAGCGCGGCAGATGGGTGGAGATCGGGCGGCCGAGGTTTGCTCAGCTTAAGTGGGGGGCTGATGGCACGGAACACTAATTGTGCAAGTATAGCTTGCACTTGACCGAATTCTTCTGTTTTTAATTATTAGTGAATTTGTATGGACGACTACAAATAAAATCATTACAATTAATTTTTTTTATTTTGCCCCCCTGAGAAAAAAGTCTGCGGGCGCCCATGGTGTTTGGTATACGAAAAGTGCACACTCTCTTTGGCGTGGCAAAGAAATATGTATTGGCTATCCAATATGAGGGAGTGAGAAAAAAGATCCCCCAGGTTATACTAGTACAGTATACCATGCAAACACAACAAACAGGCCCATTACACGGATGTCGGTGTTACTTATTTCCAGTTTTAGGCGAGCTGTTTCCCCTTAAGATGCTTTTAGAAAGATGGATATTTTGGTATTTAGGTATTTGGATAATTTTTTTTTATCTAACACATCCCACGTAGACTTCAAGCCTAAGTACTAACGTACCGTGGGTATCTGAAGAGAAGGGAAATGTAGCCTATTGACACGGGATTTGAAGGATTGGAGGTTGGGACGGGAAGGGAAAACATCTGCAGGCAATTTGTTCCATAATCTGGAGACCCTAGGTATGAATGAGCGAGAGAAGTGGTCTGTTCTAGGCTTTTGTAGATGGGCAGTAAAGGGATGCATATGTCACGCGCCTCTTGTTGTTCTGTTAGGGACATTCAAGGGGGGAATAATACCGGCTAGTTCTTCAGAGCAAAATCCCGTACAGCGCGGCGATGAGCGAGAGAAGGGAGTTTTCTCGTGAGGGCAGGGTCATTGATAAGTCAAATGGCTCTCTTATAGAATCAAGGATCTTAAGTGTCGAAGGTGACGCCGCTCCCCAGATGTGGGAGCAGTATTCTTACTACGTTGGGTCTTATTTGGGAAACATAGAGAGTGTATAAGTTGGAAGGGGAGAAGTATTTTCTGGCTCGAAAGAGAAAACCAAGCTTTTTAGCTGCCGATGTGGCTACTGAAGTAATGTGTTTATGCCAGCTGAGATCATGTTCGAAAGTGACGCCAACGAGATCGAAGGTTTCGTTGTTTTGTAGGGCTTGGCCATTCATGTGGATGGGGTAAGCGTTGCCGGATTTTTTCCGTGAGAGGGAGCAAGGCTGGGTTTTGGAGGCGTTGAACTGAACAAGGTTCTTGGCACGCCAGTCTAAGATTAATTGAAGATCTTGGGAAAGGGATAGGTACATAGATCTGCGTCTATTATCCAACCCCTGATTCGAAACTTGTCTGGAAAATGAATATTGGAGTGAAGAGTACTATCGTCAGCATAACTATGGATGGGATTGGTAGTTGAAAAGAGTAGGTCATTAATGTGAAGAAGAAATAGGGTTGGTGCCAGGACTGAACCTTGGGGGACACCAGCATTGATAGGACGGAAGTTAGATGAGTGACCATCAACCACAACAGATATGCGCCGAGTAGAGAGGAAGCTGTCGATCCAGGTACACAGTTTGGAAGGAAGACCGTAAGAAGGTAGTTTGTTGAGGAGTGCGGCATGCCATACTTGGTCAAAGGCCTTGGAAATATCGAGAGCAACAATCTGAGATTCACCATGAAATTCAAGAGACTTGTTCCAGTCATGTGTGACAAAGCTAAGGAGATCAGCTGTGGATCTTTCTGTCTGTCACGAATGATTTTGTGTTTATTTAGATATTTTAGAATTTCAAAGTTGATTATTTTCTCCATAACTTTGCTGACAACGGAGAGAAGAGAGATAGGTCTGTAATTGGATGGAAGGGACTTGGAACCTTTCTTCGGGACAGGCTGCACACGAGCAGTCTTCCAGCTATCTGGGAAGATACCCTTGTCATAAGAGATCTGGAAAAGACGAGTTAAGATGGGTGCAAGTTCTGGAGCGAGCGTTCAACGTTGAGCGGATTTCCTACTAATTTCGACTTTCTCTTCGAAATTAAGCGTAATTTCGACTTTTCCCTCGTTTAGTTTTAATTTCGACTTTTTCTCGAATAGCAAGCGTAATTCGGACTTTCTTCTCGAAGTTATTCCTAATTTCGACTTTTTTCTGGAAAGTAAGCGTAATTCTGACTTTCTTCTCGAATAGGTATATATTGTTCTAATTTGGACTTTTTTCTCGAAGTAATTTCGACTTGTAGGACTAACTTCGAGAAAAACCTCGAAATTAGGCTTATTTTCGAGAAAAAGTCGAAATTAAGACTAACTTTTAGAAGAAAGTCGAAATTAGGAATAACTTCGAGAAAAGAGTCCAAATTGTCCTTACTTCCGAGAAACAGGTCAAAATGAAGAGTGCCAGGTGTAGTTAAGACCTATATAGTTAGCGCTAGGTGTAGTTAAGACCTACGAGTATATACACTAGTGGAAAAAATTAAAGGATCAAAAAAAAATCTCAATTTTGTGCGATTTTTCAAATGGCTGGATCTTTGGTAAAAATGGTCATATTTGAGTGAAAAAAAAAGCAATTTGAAGCTTGAAGTGTCTAGTTTAAGGATCTTGCGATACAAAAATTTTCCAAGCAACAGTTAGCGCAAAATCGTAATGAATATCATGGAAAGAAAATTTTTCGAAATTTTTTGCAATCTTATTTTTCGTGTACGGACTTGAAAAATTTTTTTCAACCTAACCACTATAAAGATTGGATAGGTTGTTCATTTAGCTTCAATTTCTTTTTGTGTCGGCCTCGATACGACCATTCCTCGCTGAGTTATCAGCCTTTGAATGAAAATGCGTCATTTTCTCTTCTCTCATCAATATCTCAGGAACCAATGATCCCGCAGAAAATGGAAGGGGGGTTTCGGAAACTTGGATCCTTTCTCTACAATGCTCTGGTATGTTTTTTCAGAAAAAAAAATTTTTTTCATCCTTAACATGACTTTGAAAAATTGTGAAAAACAGGACTTTTTCAGGTCTTTTAGAAAATCACGTGCCACATTGAGAATATAGGGAAAGTGACTAATGTTAAGTGTGCATCTTACAGGCCATTGTACCCCTAAAAGCCCTACAGAGTTTCAACCTGATCCATCAAGCCGTTTTATTGTTTAATTCGATTGAATTGTTGAAAAAATTGAAGGATCGCGTTTTTTTGCCTTGAGAGCTCATAATCTGTAACAAAATGGAAAAAAAAATTCTCGTAATTTTTTTCCACAGTTTTATAGCGTAAAGCGTTTGGAGTCATGAAAAAAAAAATTCTGAAAAATTAACAAAAAAATTGTTTCTGAAAAATTGAAAAAAATTTCTTTTTGAAAAAGTTCTCTTTTTGAAGTGATCTTCACAAATTTTGCAAAAGCACCGGCATTAGAGTTACCCAAAGCGTACCAGGTGGAGGTCGCACGGTCGGATTTACGCTCCTTTGTGTGTGTGTGTGTGTGTGTGTGTGTTCCCTTAAGAGAAATGAGACCCGGTGGTTCGTCATTTCCACCTTATTCCATGACTCCAAACTCATTCTTTAAAGAGTGTGTGTTTATGAGTGTGTATGTTGTAATCCGTTCAATAACGGGTTTTGCCGCACCTGCTCTCTAACAGCCCTCAATCGTTCGGCCATATTGATGCATCGGGTTATTTCGGGTTGCGGAATAGTGTTCCAAATTCACTGAAGTACGCACTCTAATGTGGCAATGTTATGGAAATTTCTATACTCGACCCTATGCAATCAATAGAGAATATTGGGAAAATGACTAATGTGAGGTGTGCATTTTACAGGCCGTTGTACCCATAGAAGCCCTACAAAATTTTAATTTGATCCATCAAGCCGTTTTTGTGTTTCATTCGATCGAATTTGTGAAAAAACTGAACGATCACGTTGTTTGCCTTTGGAAGCTCATAATCTGTAAAAAACTGGGAAAAAAATTTGTTCCTGATTGTTTTTCACACACTTATTGCGGGAAGCGTTGGAAGTCAAGAACAGAGAAATTTGTTTTTTGATTTTTCGAAAAACAAAAATTTCCAATTTTTCACAAAACAATTTTTTTTTACTTTTTTAGAAAAAACATTTCTTTTCATGACTCCAAACGCTTTCCGCAATACAAATGTGGAAAAAAACTGGGAAAAATTTTTTTTTACAGATTATGAGCTCTCAAGGCAAAAGAACGGGATCCTTCAATTTTTTCAAAAATTCAATCGAATGAAACAATAAAACGGCTTGATGGATCAGGTTGAAACTCTGTAGGGCTTTTAGGGGTACAATGGCCTGTAAGCTGCACACTTAACATTAGTCATTTTCCCAATAGTCTCAATGTGGCACGTGATTTTCTAAAAGACCTGACAAAGTCCTGTTTTCCACAATTTTTCAAAGTCATGTTAAGGATGAAAACAAATTTTTTTTCTGAAAAAACATGCCAGAGCATTGTAGAGAATGGATCCAAGTTTCCGAAACCCCCCTTCCATTTTCTGCGGAACCATTGGTTCCTGAGATATTGATGAGAGAAGAGAAAATGACGCATTTTCATTCAAAGTCTGATAACTCAGCGAGGAATGGTCGTATCGAGGCCGACATAAAAAGAAATTGAAGCTAAATGAACAACCTATCCAATCCATATAGTGGTTCGGTTGAAAAATTTTTTTCAAGTCCGTACACGAAAAATAAGATTGCAAAAAATTTCGAAAAATTTTCTTTCCATGATATTCATTACGATTTTGCGCTAATTGTTGCTTGGAAAATTTTTGTATCGCAAGATCCTTAAACTAGACACTTCAAGCTTCAAATTGCTTTTGTTTTCACTCAAATATGACCATTTTTACCAAAGATCCAGCCATTTGAAAAATCGCACAAAATTAAGATTTTTTTTTGATCCTCTAATTTTTTCCATTAGTGTAGTTAGCGCTGATGTGGTAAGCCATCAGCCCCCCCCCCCCCCCCCACTTAACCTGAGCAAACCTTGGCCGCCCAATCTCCGCCCATCTCTCGCGATACCCGCCGCCGACAGCACCAACGCCGTATCACATCGCGTATGCGCGGAGCTGAGTGGGGGAGCGTTTCGACTGAGCCAAATTAAAAATTTTGAAAAACGTGTAGGGACAATAGTTGTTAATTGCGTCGTGAGAAATATTTTCTGTCCAGAAACTTTTTCTCTAAAACCAAAGGTTCCGCAGATATAAGGAAATAAACAATTAAATTGTTTATATCGCGCTAAGAATTTTTCGATCTCGATAGTTTTGCCTCAATCTACACCTAATTCTGAATGTTCATGATTTTTTTCCGATTTTTCTGAGCGGTTCTTTTGGTGATGAGAGACAGCAATTTTAGGCTTTGTTCCCGAAAAATGTTTTAAAAAATGCATAAAAAATACATCATATTGTTAAATTCGCCCTTCAATAAGCTTTCATTTTTTCCATTTCCCAATTTACCCCCTAAAATTAACCCCCAGAACCAAGATTCAATTTTTTATATTTTACGTCTATAATAATTGGGCCACCACGCTCTATTTCTGTGCTAAATTTTCCGGTTTTTACGTCCAATATTTTCAGAGAAAATCGCTTGTGACAGACGGATGCCGAAGTGATTCCGTTTTGCTAATTTTAGGACGAAACACTAAAACAAAAACATGTTAAAAGCTTCTTCGTAAAATAAACATGCATTTTTATATTATAAACAAACATCTTAATCACTTAATCAGGCAAAAATTTATTTTTTTGGTTTAGTGTTCCAAATGCGTAGGTACCTAGTTTCTGTTTATTTTTAACCGCTCATCCATATTTATTCCATAATAGAAAAACCATTTTGCGAGAGCTTATATTGGGAAAAGTATACCTATAAAATAGCAATCTTTGTATGTATTAAAACGTTTTAAAGTATTTGCGCCAAAAGATAGACGATGAAAATATATTTTTCATAATTATGGGGACCTGTATAGGTACCGATGATCAGCAGAAATATCGAAATCGAAAGTCATTTTTTTCACGATTACGTCGATTACAGTACCTATCTACATTATTAAAAGTAAAAACCTATAAATTGTAAACAAATAATATCAGAAACTTTTGGTAGAACTGTACCTGCCGTTAAAAACAAACGTGTTCAGAGAGAAAAGATTTGCGTTGTCCTTGTAGGTTCTGTTGCTATGGCTATGAAACGACATGCCACCGCATGGCATTAGAAAATATAAATTCTTAGTACGGAGACGCAGGGTTGCCAATCTGTGGGCAATTCCTCAAAATGTCTTTGCTTAATGCTATGTTTGCAATACAATATGTACATTAAAGTATAATACGTTACGTTATGTCGATTTAAAATTAATAAATAAAATCGTAAAATAAATCGTTTTGTTATAAACTGGTCAACAAAAAAATCGGCAAAAGCTATTTTAACTCGACTTTTCAAACTGCCATAACTTTTTAAAAACTGAACTTTTTTGATAGCGGTTTTCGGATATCGATAGCTCGTCTTTCCCAGATTAAGTATCAAGAACTAATTTGGCAATGGAAACGGCATTTTCATGCTATACAGGGTGATTAATAAGGTAATGTAAAACTACTAAAAGTTTCGGTGTGTGCCATATTGCGAATAAATTTTTTTGGTCGTTCCGACATAGCGTGTTAGTAAGCTGATATTAATATCTCCAGACGTGTTCGCCGAAATTTCGATTAATGGTCTTTAACGGAAAATACAGGAGGAAACATAAAAAGCACACAAAATTTGGTAGCCTCATTTTTAAAACGCTGTAGCTCGAAAACGGATTGATAGACTTTGTCGGGCTTTTTAGGTATTAAAAGCCCTTTCGTGTAGCATTTTACCTAATAAACTGTATTCTTTTTCAAGGTCAAAATGTTGGCGTTGTATAGGGGTGAACCAAAAAGTGAATGAAAATCATTGTTAAAAATGATTTTTTTTAATTTGTGAAAATTGAGCGGTATGTGTTTGTTTTCTTCCAAAACTAGGGCGTTCTGTCCAACTCTTGATTAGTTATACAGCGTGTCCAGAAACCATCTTAACAAATGGAAAACATTTTATTTTTGTCTTTACGGGAGAAAAGTTATTTTTCATAAAAAGTTCTACATTGTGAGAAAATAGCATTGCCACTCAAAAATTTGATTTAAGACATACAGGGTATCCCAAAAATCTAAAAGTCCTAATCCGCGTGAAGCTAAAAAGACACAAATCGTTATTTAAAAGTAAACTGCCACTGTAAATGTACTAGAGGTAACTTTTATGTTAGCGAATTAGGTTTGGAACATACAGGAGGTCCCAAAAATAAAATTTATTTTTTATTATTGACTTTACAAAAAAATATCGTCATAAAAAGTCTACATTGTGAAAAAGAGCATGATTAATCAAAAACTTGATGTAGGACAATACAGAGTGGCTTAAAAAGCTGAAATTCTCAATTTACGTAAAGTTAAGGAGACACCAAATCTTTATTTAAAGATAAACTGTATGGAAATGGACGAAGGTTACGTGGAGGTTTAAATTTATTTAGTTATTTAGTCATGTTTAGTTATTTAATATGTTTTTTACCCTAATATTTCATTTGTTACTAAAATTGTATTAAATACAAGTAAACCTTCAATCACCCTGTACGTCTCATTTTAAGTATAAGTGCTTACTTATCACTTAATTAGTAACCTTGCACAAATACCATACTGGTTGAATTAAAATTTAGCTTACCCTTGTTTTAAGGCCAGTTCAGAGTTTTAAATTTTTTAGCCACCCTGTATGTCTTAGATCAAATTTTTGAATGGCTATGCTATTTTCTCACGATGCAGAACTTTTTATGAAGGATTACCTTTTTCGTAAAGTTAAAAATAAAAAAGTTCCGCATTTGTTAAGATGGTTTCTGGACACGCTGTATAACTAATCCAAAGTTAGACAAAACGCCCTGGTTCTGAAAGAAAAAACACGCATACCTACTGCTCAATTTGCACAAATTAAAAGAAAATTTATTTTTAACAATACTTTTCATTTACTTTTTAGTTCACCCCTATACAACGCAAACATTTTGACATTGAACAAAACACAGTTTATTAGGTAAAACTCTGCACAAAAAGGGCTTTCAATTCCCAAAAAGCCCGACAAAGTCTATTAATCAGTTTTCCAATTACAGCGTTTTAAAAATGACGCTACCAAAATTTGTGTGCTTTTTCTGTTTCCTCCTGTATTTTTCGCCAGAGACCATTAATCGAAATTCCGGCGAACACGTCTGGAGATATTGATATCAGCTTACTAGCGTGCTATGTCGAAACGATCAAAAAAAATTATTGGCAACATGGCACACACCTAAACTTTTAGTAGTTTTGCATTAACTTATTAATTACCCTGTATAGCATGAAAATGTCGCTTCCATTGCAAAATCACTTCTTGTTGCTTAATTTGGGAAAGACGAGCTGTCGATATCCGAAAACCGATCTCAAAAAAGTTAAGTTTTTAAAAAATTATAGCAGTTTGAAAAGTCGAGTAAAATTCGCTTTTGCCGATTTTTTTGTTGACCAGTTTATTTAAATTCGACTCTGAAATCTAATAAAGACATTATTAATTATTCCTAACTATCCCAGACGGCACAGACATATTTCATGAATATGCTGAGCATATATAACTGGCATATTAGAATATCGCAGGAATATGCCATATTCTCCAGGATACATTCCACGCATATTCCAGGAATGTTCTAAGGTCACCATGAAACATATGCCAGGGATATATTATATCATTCCAAAATATATTTATGGCATATATAATTCATATCCATTCAGAATATGATATGCCAAAAACATATTGCAGGAATAATTTATTTGTATGATTGTGGCGGATTCGTATTTAAAAGATTTATTGTTTGGGTGTTACGCCACTCTACTGTTAAGGAAAATTAATATTTTTATTATTAAAAATATTAATTTTCCTTAACAGTAGAGTGGCGTAACACCCAAACAATAAATAATTTATTAATTTCAAAATGTGAATTTCAACCTCACTAGGATGACCTATAACCACAAATGGACCGGACCAGAAAGTCATTCCTTATTAAAAAATTTGCTTGTTTGTAATAAAAATATAATTTGCAAAAGAAAAAAGTTTTGTATTAAAAACCAAAAAAAACATGAATTTTATTTTTTTTAGAAAAAGCAATTTTACTGTTTAAAGTACCTATATATAAAGTACAGGCAAAAGGTAATGTGCATGTGTGATTATAATATGTGTAATAATTAATTTTCAACTAAATAAATGACTTAAAAAACAAAATAAACAGAAAAAAACTATTGGTGTAAAGATGTATAATCCTAAAAGGTAACAAACTGAAGTAATCTGTCTGACATGTAATTTAACATAATCCAAAATCTTATAGTTTTTAAAGTGGAGAAAAAAATATGACTAAAATAAATCAAAACTCTTGAATTAAATATGTGAAAATAGTAATTACTGACATTCGGCGTCGATATCGTTGACTTCCGTGTTTTTTCTATTTTCCTTAATCCTGAAAAAAATAAAATTTAATGAAAAAATAAGCAAACTCTAATTGTGTAAACAAAAAATAGATGAAAAAGAAATTTAAATATAGTTTCAGCATTCTATGTTTGAGAAAATGTTTCAAAATTGGAGTGTCACTTTTAGGTCAATTATTTATTGTGGTATAGCTGTGTAGCACACCAAAGGTACAAAAATATACTTTATACACTTGAAGTCACTAAAATAGTATTAAAAATGTATTATTTGAAAAAAATTATAATTGTTTAGTATTATCTTACATCCTTCTATTGCATCTTTCTGTAGCTTTGGTAAGGAAGACGGCCACTGCTTCTTCGACTACCTTTTCTGTCACAGCCTTAGTATCCGTATTTTGTTTACAAACATCTGAAAATAATTCAGATCATTACTAACATATTATTTTAATAGGTAAAACACTACAGTCAAGTTTGAATATGTATGTCGAACCTTTTATCAAAGCAGATATTTTGAGGTGGGAGAATATTTTCTTCCCCTTTCCCCCAATCCAACTAAACTGTTTCAGGACTTCATCACACACAAGTCTGGGAAGTATTCTCTTAATGATTTCTTTAACATTATGTCCCCCAACATGAACAAGTTTCTTTACCTAAAAATGACAGATAAAAACTATTGTAATTTCCTTTTATTTTGAGTTTTTTTCTTGCATTCTCGCATAAGAAAATAGGTAAGAACCTCACCAAAAATTCTTTAACTTTTAAATCATCTAGTTTTTTTTCCAAATTCATGAGGTCTTCATGAGATCTTGCAGGCATATCAAGATCAGGTGCTTCATTTTCAGATACAGCTACACCTCCAGATTCTTTTGAATTTAATAAAGTAGTGATTAATTCACTGTTTTGTCCCACTCGGCCATTTATAATGTGCAGCAGTCGAATAACTTGAGTGAAAAGTTCTGCAAGGATTAGAACAAAAATTAGATAGAAATAAACTCTAGATATCTTATATTTTTACCTTCGAGTTTTATACATGAGGAGCATTTATTCTCACAATTATTTCCTAATGTTGCCATTTTTTTTTCCAAGTTGTTTCTTACATTTAACACTGCTTGGGAACTCGTAATATTTTGAGAATCAGTTCCTAAAAAACAGTTAATATTAATTTTGCGGGTCAATAATTCAAATAAAGAGAAAAAAAAATTATATTATACCTACTTTGAACTTTTGGAGGAGTTGGATAGTGAATTGGTGACCTCGAAACAGTCATTTTAATCCTAGGTGACCTTCTCAGTGGTAACTCATCCTCATCCGAGCTTGAAATAAATCGCTTATTTCTCTTTCTAGACCGCTTGGGTTCTGTGCCCTCTATTCCAAGTAGAGTTCCTTCACTTCCACTTTCCAAACAGCTGTCATATGTCGCCTTTGTAGCCCTGGCTGTTGCAGTGACAAAGGATTCATAAGCATGCTTGCTTAAAAGTTCAACAGCATACTTTTTCCAATAATCTTTAGGCGACTGTTGGCTTTTTATAGCCGTTGAAATTGCACTATGTGATGATGTATTAGGCCACAAACATATCTGTTGTTCTCCTTCTTGAGTTAGCCATACAGAAGGTACAACTTCAACAGTGTTTTCTTCAATAAATTTTATTATTTGGTATCCACCCATAATTATTATATTAAATCTACAATGATACCAACCAACAATATAATATCGCTACCTCAATACTACAACTAGATATCTCTAAATTCGTAGACTGGAGATAGTGTGATTGGCCGACAAGTCACTTAAGTAAAAGTGAGGTTTATGTAATATGCATTTAATATTTTTTCTTCATATATTATCCTACTAACATGATTTTTTTTACAGACGTAAGATTTAATTTGAAGTTATAGTATACGAAACAAAAAAATACTTGTTGCAACAAATGAATATAAGAAGATGTAGTGTTACCCACATTAAGTAAGCCTAGAAAAAAATAATAAAGGCAATGGAGCTGCAGAAAACTAGTTTAATCTTAATTTTCAAACAAATCAACTTCTTAGAGCCAAGCCAAAATGATCCAACCGAAATAAATACAACAAACAGAAATAAAATACAACAACTAGAAAACTTAAGTTATCTTGTTGCAATTATCTGATACGTGGTTTGAAAAATATCCATATTTGATACTTGTAATATTTAGCAAATGAAAAATTGATACAGTGTGGCTCAAGAAAGTGTAGTAAACTAAAAATATGTATTTTCAAATGGCACACGCTGTTTTTCTATCATATTTAAACTCTACGTAAAACTTTAGATATTTTTTTGGGTAATTTTGTGTTATAGCTACACCACATCAAAACTGATGATTTTTGCAGAAATGGCGTATTTTGGAGCGTATCAGAACACGTTTTTTGTCGGAAAAGCTCTTTTTAAAATAAATCTTCTTGAAGTGCCCTTTTGTAGAGGTTAGGTTTCCATTTCCAAGGCGTAATAATATGGCATTTATTTTGATCTTCGTTACTAACAAGTTTTGTTTCGTTCGGACATAGTATAGTTTTGGTCAAAAAATAACCCTGAAGGAGAAAAAATGGTTAAAAAGGGACCAAACTGTGTGGAATATTATTTCCTTTACACTTTACTCGCTTTTTCCTCATGTTTATATCAGGAAAGGAAATACGAAAATGTGCGTCCGAAAACTAACCTCTACAAAAGGACATTTTAAGGAGGAATTTCTTAAAAACTAAGCTTTTGAGATGTAAAACGCGTTCAGATTCGTAATGTACGCCTCAGAACACATCGTTCCTGAAAAAATCATCAATTTTGGCCTGGTACAGATATGATGGAAAATTACTTTTGAATACAACATTCTGAATAAATACAATATAAATCTATTGTTATTGTCTGTAAGGAAACTTACCTTGTTACCAGAATTATAAAGTAAATAATAGGTACTTCTTTTATAAATCTGAATATAATGAAAAGCAACGAATAACGAATAGACGAAAAATCATCCCAAGCATCCAAACAAGAGCGAACGAAAAAGGAAAAAGGGAAAAAGTGCATTATCATCATCACGAAATGTCAAACTCACGTATTTTAGGGAGTGACTGGTGCATCGTCCAACCGTGTCGGTAAATTAATGCAGTTTCACAGTCCGACCGGAGTTTTAAAATTTTCCTGTAAACAGTCGTAATACATACATATTACTGAGTGCTAGGCGAGATAAATTCGATTAATTACGATAATCATTTTGTTTCCAATATTTCATCCTTAACCGTTATTGGACAGTATTTACTAATAATAAAATAAGAAAATAAACATATAGGTATGGTTTTTATTCTTGGGCCTATTTACGCCTCTCATCTCTTTCACGGAAAATCTACAAACTTTAAATACCAAGTTAAAATATATCTATAGTTCGATCCAGTTTGCCTGCCCAATATAAAAAATAAATATATGGTTGTAGGTTCAAAAATAAATATGTTATGTAAGTATCTGCTTTTTGAATATCTGCAGAATATTCAAACATAAATATTCAGCGAATATATACAAAATATATGCATAGAATATATTTTTTGGATATGAGATATTGGACATATTGATGGTACATTCTATGAATATTGCCATATATATTGGAAAATAAGATATAACTGGCATATTCCAGGAACGTAGTGTGCCGGCTGGGATAACCACCGTCCACTCGTCCACAGTCCACAGATAATAGGGAATATGCAAATAACCCAAATAAATCTGAAATATTTTTTTTTGTATTCTCTACATAAATTAAATGTTCATGGCGGCTGCTGTTATCCATTTATTTTGGTCTTTATTAACAAAAAAAAAAAAAGAATTTAAAACTGCAAATTTTCGCGCGAATTTAGAAACTTGTAAAACGTGATCCCATTGGCTGTGTCGTCAAAACTGAACTTATGACTCATCATGAGTACATGGCGAATTCCAGTGTTGTAGAGTCATCGAAAACTCAATAAAAATAGCATTTAATGCGTAACTCATCCAATGAAATATCCCTGCACTTAAAGTAGAAGGTTCCTAAAATCCTATTCATGTATACTTTAAGCCGAAATCGGTCCAGGAACCTTTCAATTTTGCAACGAACATTGGCATTTTTGACATATCATCCTAATAATTTCAAGTAAATAAACTGCAATTCTTTATTTTCATGACCATCTTGGAAAATTCAAAAAGTTTCAAATTTTAGAGGTCCCCGATGCAAATAAACCTTTTTATTTATAACTTTACCGAAAAAATAAGCGATTTAAATTAGTGGGAGGTATTCTTAGATAATTAGTGGATAAAATAAACCCAAAAAGAGTCACTAAATAGGGTAAATAGTGTGGAATAATGTCGGTTAAAAATAGGATTTGTAATAATACGCTCCTGGAGACCCATTCGGTATTCATTTTACAGTGTGATTATCCCTTTATAAGAGTGTTGAAAAATTGTGGAAAAAATAGATAGGAAAAAATAAAGAGTGATTCAAATGTACCGATGTCTAGGGCACAAAAAGTAAAAATATCGAAATTTAATCGGCGATTGCTCCCTTCCTATAGAGAATTAAGAAATTAAAAAATATGGATAACACATACTTTGACGATCTCTTTCCGATGACGTATATGGGATTTTAATTTGGACCATTTTGACCCCACAAAAAATTAAAAACAGCGAAATATTTGGGTCAAAAATCTAAATTTCCAGTTTTTCCAAATATTTCCATTTTCCAGTGATTTTAGGTTTAGGTAAGTGTATTGCAAAAATAGTATTTGAGATTTTAAAGTTTCCCTTGTAAATCCGTTTTTCGATCTGACGTTTCGTTTTCGAGTTATTAGGTACCAAAGAGGGGTCTGGAAATGGCATTTTTCGACCTAAAAAAATTCAATAGAATTACTTGCCATTTTCTGATCCTCACCAGTTTCAGTGGAGTTCTGAAGCTCCGGGTTCCCAACAACCTCCGAAAATTTACATCGATTTAATTCACATTTGCGACCTGTACCCGATTTCAACGGAAATCGAGGAAATTTCGATTGTGACATTTAATAGCTCCGAAACGAAACATCCTGTATAACTGAATTTTTTACCGAAGCTAGTTGAACTATTCCTCTATCAACCCAAAAAATTCGATTTCTCTGCCTCCGACTGTTTTCGAGAAAATCAAACCTGTTCGACTTTAGGTTAAGCTTTACGTTAACATGTAGATTTTTGCTGATCTCCTGACGTCACTTTTCAAGGACATATTGTGGCTGCTTTTTAAATTGTAATAAATTATACCGAAAAGTAAACATTTTTTGTAGCTAAATTACCCTAGTAATTTTCTTCAAAATATTTTTTTTTGAGTTTGTAATGACTTCCTTAAACGATTTATGCAATAAAAAATATGTGCATATTCCTTATTAGAATATCGGTGGGCTGTGCTATAACAATATTTTACAAAAAAAGCCAATAAAATTTTAAAGTGGGTAATCCGGAATCCTCCAACTGGTATTTCTCTCGAGAACCATTGGCAACACTGCTTACTCGATCCGCTTGCCTCTACGCGTCGTTCAGGTCGTTCTTGCCTGTTTACTTTACTTTTGCCTAGAGGTCGAGAACTATCGATAGTCGGCACTTTCGATAGTTATCGATAGTGAATCCACTGACTATCGATATTTAATCGATATAAATACCATGTAAAATTTAAATAGTAGTAATAGCTAGGGTCGCCAGATTTGCAATATGAAAAAGCGTGGCACCTTGTTGGCGGGGGGGGGGGGGACATTTTTTAGGATACAATCTGTGATGTGTTAAATTTGAAATTTTTGATAGACCAGGAACAGATAGGGGTCTCTCTAAAACTCCATGAATAAAAAACTTTTTTGTCTGTAACGTTTTATATTTACCAAAAATAATCAAAACATGTATTATGTATTATACAAATAAATGAAACATTAAAAAACAATATAAACTCTCATAACAAAAAACAAAATAAACTCTGTTAAAAAACACAAAGCTCACAAACACCTTTAAGAGTACTTTTCTTCTTTGGTTTATAGTATTGCCCCGAAAATCGTGATACTACTTGCTGAATTTAAAAAGCGGGGCATTTGGAAAGTTTGGCGTGGCGCGGGGCAACAAGTGGAAAAGCATGGCAATCCAGCCTAAATCGGGGCATCTGGCAACCCTAGTAATAGCAAGGAAAAATAAATACACCTACATACTTTTTGTTTCTAATTTTAAGGTGGCCTTTACGCAAACTATCATCTGGTTAACCCAATCATCAGCTGATGATTTATCTTTCCCTTTCCATTGTAAATATATTCAGTACCAGCTGATGATTGAGTTAACTTGGTCACAGTTTCCATAGGGGCCTTTTATCTATCAAATCTCAACAAAAATAATTACAAAAAATAAATTTTTAAGTACCTACACAATTACATTTTTAAGTATTTTAGTTAAACAGCTTGTAAAAATATATTTTTGTGTAAAAATGTCAATTTGTTTACAACGTCTGGTTTTAGTCGAGATCTACGTTGAGATATAATTTGGCCAGTTGCACTGAAATTCCGTTCACTTTCTACAGACGTTGCCGGAATACACATAAATTTAATGCAGCAATTATCCATAGGGGCTAGCTCATTTCCACTTATCTAAAATGTAATAAACATTAATATAATGTTTTTTTTTCCTATTTCAAAACTTACTTTCCAAAATAGCAGCGGATTAGTTTCTTCATTTGTATTTGGTCTCTCCAAATATTGACGTTTTGTTATAATAATATCTGCAGTAAGTGATTTAGACTTTTGTGTAACTCGACTTTCTAAGAATGCAAAAAGCGTGGAGGTTTTCTCTTTGGATCCATTGGTATCCTTATCTACATCTGTGTTGTGTATTGCCTGTTCATGGTCTTTTTTGTTTATTATGGAATGCATTTCCTGTTCTAGAATAATAGCTGCAGATGCTGCATTTTCCTGACTTCGAAACCCTTCTTTTTTAAATCTTGGATCTAAAATGGTTGCTATTTTGGTAACGGTCCTATTTTCATAATGAAACAGCCGTTTTTTTACAGATTCTATTAGACCACTACAGAACGTTTTTCCTTCTTCTGTCATTATTTCATTTAACGATTGCATCAAGAAGTTGTAAATACCAAATGTTATTGGAATTATCATTGAAATTGTTACATAATTACTTCCTAAAATTTTTAATATAAACTGCTGGCCAATTCAAGCGGGACAAACTAAATTTTTGATAAAATTTAGAGTGGAATATTTTCGAAACGAAAAAAAATTTTGATTTAACTTTTTCAGTATGTAATTGAATAGTTCTTCTAGTTTTTATACTTTAAGGCACTATTGCTAGCAGTCGCTGCAACTCTATTTTACAGGGTGTTAAGTGAAACCCTGACTTTTTTGGAAAAGTTTTCCAGTTCCGAGAATCTAGGAAGAATTTTTTTTGAATTTTCTTTTCATACTAAAATGATCCATGGTCAAATACAAAAAAACAATTTCTCCGGATTTTCTCTATTTTCATTTGTTTTCCGTATACAGGGGTTAGTCGAAATTATCGACTTCTTCTTACAAAGGAACCCCTAATTTGGCCGTTTATTCACAAAAAGCGAAAGACCAAGTAAATTTGTAGTTTGAAGTAGTCCAGCTAACAAAATTAATACAAATTTTTGTACAGGGTGTAGCAAGTTTGGATCACGGGCTAGTAAATTATTATTTTTTAATTTCTACTACTTTTTCCTAAGTTAACTATTAATTATCACGTGCTACGTTAAAGGGTTAAAATTTGTTAGGTCCGATAACAGTACTGGATAGAAAGATCCTTTTTGCCCAAACGGGTTTTTCATTTTTTGTCTAGTCCCATTTTTAGTGATTAAACGGCTCGCATTTTGAACCTAACTTTTTGCAATTGCATCCATGAACGATTGAAGTGAGAGTGCTTTTTTGGTGGTACATAATGAATGTTTTATCCAACCAAAAAACATGTAGTGGCCAAACAGCTAATGATGCTTATTCGAAGAATTTTTTAGCATTATACAGGGTTGCAAAAAATATACCACCTATACTTTGCAGGTGGATTTCTGTTAATTTAGCGGCGTTTCTATTTCTTAGTCAAAAGATCTAGTAGGCCAAAAAATAAAACATTTTCTTTGCTATTGACAGTTACCAAGGCAACAAAGTATTCTTCTTTGAATTGGTGCGTTATTATCCTTTATAATGGCTCGATTAAGTGCAAAAGAACAAGCTAATTGTTTGCGTTTACTACAAGATGGGGTAAAAATTAGTATTATTGCGGATATGTACGGGGTTGGGCGAAGTACAATATCTCGACTGCGTCAACGCTTCCACGAAACGGGAAGTGCAAACTATCGTTATGGGGGAGGTCGCCAAAAGAAAGTCGGCATTGCAGATGAAAGATGGTTGGTTAGAGAGGCTCGTCGAAGGCGAAAAATTCCATCAGAGAAAATTAACCAGGAGTTCAGAGCAAGAACACACATTCGTGTGAGCAATAGGACCATTAGAAGAACTTTAAACAATAATAACTTAAGGTGAGTTACTTCAAATGAGATCTTATTTTTTGTACCAATATTTTTAGTGTTTCATTTTAGTAAGTCGGCTATTATAATATCGACGTCAGCTGAGGCGTGAATCTTGGATTTTGCGCACCGATATTATAAATGTAAACTTGAACTAAGTTGTTCATAAATTAAAGTTTTGATAGGCGACCCTAAACACATTATTTGTGCTTGCAGCGTAATGTTCCTTAGTTCTTCCCTAGAACTAACGTTATGAAAATTGACCTAATTTTGCATTTTAGTATAATAAAAGCTACTGTTGGCTTATTTATTGGTTCATTCCCTACACCTATACTACAGATTTTTAAGCCAAAATTTTAATTTTAGAGCTCGGCGACGTGCTAAATGTGTGCGACTTCTACCACAGCATAGGCGAAGACGTCTCCAGTGGGCATATGAACATCGCAATTGGCCATTAGATAACTGGGAAAACTGCATGTTTGTAGACGAGTCAAGATTTAATTTAATTCACTCGGACGGCAGAATATTAGTTTGGCGTGAACGTGGCGAACGGTATATGGAGGAGAATATGGCTCCTCAGGAACCTTTTGGTGGTGGAGGCGTTACTGTTTGGGGTGGTGTAATGTTTAATGGCAAAACGGAACTTTTTTTAACATTGGAGCCCATTAACGGTCAGGTATATAGGGACGAAATTTTAAGCAATATCGTTCTACCATTTGCAAACAATTTTGGGAACGATTTTGTGCTAATTGACGATAACGCCAGACCTCATAGAGCACGCATTGTGCAAGAGTTTTTGGAAGCTAATAATATTACCAGGATGGTCTGGCCTGCAAAATCACCAGACATGAATATTATCGAACACGTCTGGTCTAAATTGAAATTATTGGTAAGTTCTAGGGAAGATCCTCCTCAGACTCTAGAACAACTTGCAGACGCCATTGTTCAGGAGTGGGAAAATATTCAGCAAGAATTTGTCAATAATTTGGTAATAAGCATGCCTCGAAGATGCCAAGAGATAATAAATGTAAGGGGAGGTCCTACTAGGTATTAAGATTTGTTTTGTTTTCGTTAGTTGCAAGTTTTTATAATACCTTCAAGTAAAAAAAATGTTCTATAATTTAAAACGTTTTCTGTTTACCTATAAAAGTAACAACCAAAATTTACATTTTGGATCTCCTAAAGTAATGCCGGGAAAAATAACTACTAAATTTGAAAATTACGTATCTTTTCGAGTACTTTCAAAAGTAATTAAATCTTCTGAAATTTCTATACCTTCTAAAAACTACGCTATACAGAATTTTATAACTTGTTTAGTTGAATTCACTATCCATCTCCAATTTTTGACGAGAAAAATGTACTCCGTGACTATTAATTTAAGACACTTCTTATTAATTAAAATTTCTCAATGCCATGTACTGACTTTTTAGAGCAGTGGTAAAATATTTTTCTTTTATAATGAATAATCGAAGTTTACGAAAATCCAAAGATATCGAGAAACACGTGGCTTCTATTATAAGTAGTAACTTCTGCACAATCCTGTATAATGTGAAAAAGTTCCGAATGAATATTATTCTTTTTATCTGTATCGTTACTAGATTTTATTAATAATAAGTAGGACATTTTCTTTAATAATTATTAATATAGCAAAAAGGAACTTTATGAATACCTAAAGGACTCTAAAATCACATGATTTTCATATAAAATGTAGGTGATATGTTTTGGGCAAACGCGGACAAAAGCAGCGAATAAGCATCTTTAGCTCTATGGCCACGACACTTTTTTATTGGTTGGTTAAACCAATAAACGATGTCCACTTCAATAGTTCATGAATGCAATCGCAAAAAGTTAAGTTTTAAACGCAAGCCATTTGTATCACTAAAAATGGGACCAGACAAAAAAATTCAAAAACAGTTTCGGCAAAAAGTTCCAAGAAAATTGGGACTATATTCAATTAATTTGAAAATCACATGACTTCCATATAAAGTATAGGTGGTATATTTTTTGCAACCCTGTATAATGCTAAAAAATTCTTCGAATAAGCATCATTAGCTGTTTGGCCACTACATGTTTTTTGGTTGGATAAAACATTCATTATGTACCACCAAAAAAGCACTCTCACTTCAATCGTTCATGGATGCAATTGCAAAAAGTTAGGTTCAAAATGCGAGCCGTTTAATCACTAAAAATGGGACTAGACAAAAAATGAAAAACCCGTTTGGGCAAAAAGGATCTTTCTAACCAGTACTGTTATCGGACCTAACAAATTTTAACCCTTTAACGTAGCACGTGATAATTAATAGTTAACTTAGGAAAAAGTAGTAGAAATTAAAAAATAATAATTTACTAGCCCGTGATCCAAACTTGCTACACCCTGTACAAAAATTTGTATTAATTTTGTTAGCTGGACTACTTCAAACTACAAATTTACTTGGTCTTTCGCTTTTTGTGAATAAACGGCCAAATTAGGGGTTCCTTTGTAAGAAGAAGTCGATAATTTCGACTAACTCCTGTATACGGAAAACAAATGAAAATAGAGAAAATCCGGAGAAATTGTTTTTTTGTATTTGACCATGGATCATTTTAGTATGAAAAGAAAATTCAAAAAAAATTTTTCCTAGATTCTCGGAACTGGAAAACTTTTCCAAAAAAGTCAGGGTTTCACTTAACACCCTGTAAAATAGAGTTGCAGCGACTGCTAGCAATAGTGCCTTGAGGTATAAAAACTAGAAGAACTATTCAATTACATACTGAAAAAGTTAAATCAAAATCTTTTTTCGTTTCGAAAATATTCCACTCTAAATTTTATCAAAAATTTAGTTTGTCCCGCTTGAATTGGCCAGCAGTTTAGTTACAATAAAAAATACTAGGTAAACAAATTATATTTACCTGATACTTTCCGCGTTGCCTCTTCAAAACATTTTAGAACGTTTGCAATATCCGATAACACAGCAATTTCTTCGACTGAAAGAGGTGAAGGTGCTTTTCTTAACTTTAGTATAGCTCTACCAATTGCATCATTTACTTTAAGTATTCTTTCAATCATATAATAGGTACTATTCCACCTAGTGGGAACTTCTTGTAAAAGTTTGTACCCCTTACTGTCCTTATGTTCATTTTGATCATTATTCTGTTCTTTCATATAAGTTTCCATTGCGACTGTACTGCTTTTGAAAAATGTAACTATGTCTTTACATTTTTTAATAACATGTTTAACTGTTTCAAAGTTTTCTTGAACGGCCAAGTTAAGAGTATGCGCAAAGCACGGAAGGTGCCTCTTGTTTAATATTTCACATGCTTTAATCATGTTCGATGCATTGTCTGTTACCACACAAGTGATTTTGTGTTCTATATCCCATTCTTTAAAAATTGTTTTCAGGGAATCAGCAATATTTTGAGCAGTATGATTTATGCCGTTAGTCAGTGGTTTTGTCGAAATGACAGCTGATTTTAAATCAAATGACTCATCGACATAATGACACGTCACAGTGAGATAGGATTCTGTTGCTACGGATGTCCAAGAATCACAGGTAATTGAAACATACTGAGCTTCAGCTAACTCATTTTTCAGTTTTGTATATATTTCTAAATAATATTCAGTCAATAATTTCTTATTTAGTGTATATGTACTTGGAAGTTCATACCTTGGATCTAACAAATTGACAAATCTTTTAAAACCAGTATCATTTACTATACTGAAAGGTTGGAAATCTAGGGCAACTAGTTCAACTAGTGCTCTATCTACCTGTTTTTTACGCAATGAGTTACTATCGTAGTAAATAGCTTTTCTAAAAAATGGACTCACAGATCTTGTGCTGGAGCGAGCACTAGACGAAAAGCTTTCAGATCCACAAGAACTTTGCTTATCTGAGTCCTTTATATCGGGATTGGTCCTTTCAGTTCTTTGTGATATGGGATGAGCTCTTTTCAGGTGGTCTGCTAAATTACTAGTATTACCACTTGTTTTGTACTCTTTCCCGCATGTAATACATTTAGCCAACTTCTTATCGCTAGACCTCTTAAAATAATTCCAAACAAATGATAATTTCTTTCTCTTTACACCTGATAATTTTTTCTGAGGTACATTTTCTCCCTCTATTTCTGATTCTGTATCCGTATCCACAAAAACTTCATCTTCACTTTGTTTGTCTTCTAAAATATTAGTAATAAATTATAATACACTTGGTATATTTTTACAGTGTAAGAATCTGGGTCAAAAATTACCACACTGGAGTCCGAGAAACAAAGCAACATGTATTATTTGTTTTTTACTGTTTACAGTTAAAATCTTAGTTGTCTAAGGTTAAAATCGTCTACAACTTGAACATTTAAATGCTTACCTTTTCTTTCTTGGCGAATACCACTGGGACCTGCCTTTAGTAAACATTTGTCCATATTTACTTTACTTAGAAAAATCAAACTACAGAACGGCACCGGGCATCAAAATTAAAACGAAATAATAAAATGCTGGGTTATGTACTAAAACTAATGCCTTTTCGCGCCCTTTTTCCTCTTCTTTTATTATTTACGGCTCTGACCGTGTGGGCTGTTTTGCCTGTCAAAAGCTTGGAGCTTGGGCAGTTGGGCCTTTTTTGTCGGGTCACTAGTCAGGTCTCCAACTATCGAATACTATCGATAGTTATCCACAAACCATCGATGTTTTTCGATAGTCAAAACTATCGATAACCATCGATAGGGCTATCGATAGTTCTCGACCTCTTGATGCCTTGCATCTTGCATGAGCCATTTTTAAATCAGCGATCAAGTCATGACCTAGTCAGACCATTTGGCAACGCTGTCTCATTCAATCTTAATGCTTTGATTTTTTAGGTTAAACATTGAGTATATGGAGCAACGTTGCCAAATAAGGTGACGTAGTCATGACTAGGTCACTGATTTAAAATCGCCTATGGGTTTGGTCGTCGTTTTAAGCTTTCAGCCATTTTGGTGATTAAAATTTTGTTCGTTGTTTCGTGCATCCATCAACAGTTATGGTTTTAGTTTAGTATTTCTCGACAAGTCGCCTAAGGTAAGAAAGTTATTTATAATGATTGTTTTGGTAGATATACCCTGTAAAAGTATTTATGCGTTTATGTACGAAGGAATTAAAAGTTAATAATGGATACCTACCTATAAATCATTTATGCAACCGCCAATATTAAAGAAATAAACTAAAGTAAAAACATTTTATTTCATCAAGCTTTTTAACTTTCAAGATTAAAGGATGGTTTTATACAGTTTCTTATTCTTAATTCCTAAATAGGTATAAGTACTGTTATTATTTTTATTTATGAACATAATTTTAAAGTTAAAACTGCGTTTTTAAAGGAGGCTGTTTATCATATTATTATGCTTTTATACATTTCCTTATTCTTCTTATTTTTATTTCTTATGGTCTTAAAAGTTCCAAGTTCCTAATATTTAACTTTTTAAAGAATTTAATAAGAATGTGATTAAGAAAAATCTGAAATGCGCGTGCTCGATGAAGGCCCCTTTCTAAATTAAGTTCTGTTTCCTGTCTTTGTCTAAAGGACGTTTACTTACATTAGCTAAAGGGAGATAAAATATGGTTTGGTATGGTTTATTGTAATTAATATCATTGTCTTTCTCTATAACATTTTAGACAGATTTAAACAGATACATTTTTTCTTAGAACTACTTGTGTCAAGATCAAGTTACATATTATTGCATTCTTGTTTATTTACAAAGGTAAATCTCCGGACAAGCTTTTATTATATCATATAAATTGTATAATGCAATAAATTGGTGGGTTTGATTTAATTTAAAGTTTATTTTCTTCTTGTTACAGCATTTAAATAAAAGCTTGTTTTTAAAAATGTTTTTACTATTAATTTATTTTTTAATTCATATTGCATTTAGTATTGGTACGACAATCATTTTATTGTTTCCTACTGTTAAAGCTCTTTCATTTGATACAGCAAGATTGTGACTTTGGCGGGTGTTATAGGAGTTTTGTAAGTTTTGTTGGACATTCATTATGGAGAGTTTACGGTGTATTAAACAAACAGTTTCCAATATAAAAAGATTGATCACAGTCAAAATTTTATGCTTAATAAATAATGGTCTAAGCTGGATTTATAAACTAAGTTGAGGTTCAGTTGAGGTTGAGGTTCGCAGTTTGTGTAGTTGAAAGTTCGCAGTTGAGCTTTTGGGCCATTTATAAACACAGTTCGCTGCTTTCATTTCATTGGTCCGGGGTAAAGTGACGTTAATGACAACTGTGACATCATAAACAGATTTAGAAAAAATAAAAGCACACAATCCACAATCGCAATATTTGGAAAAAAATATATGGAAACACACAGGCACGCCAAACGGCCAAACAATTGTTTTTATTTATTTATTTATTTATAAATCATAGCCCAACACAAAGTAAATAATAGGGCTGAATACAAACAGTTTCATAAACATACATTTATAGAAACTACTATTAAACATTTAAAATTTGCATTAATCATATAACATTTATATCGCTAAAATATACATATAAACCACTATATCACAGCTGAGACAGTTCGAACGAATTGATTAAAGGATGTCTATGCTAAGATCACAGTGATGTGATATATAGTAGAGCATATTCTGATATTCTGTGATGTGATGTATAAGTAGAGCATATTCTATATATGGGTGAACAAAACATGATATTTGTGTTTGCCCTTGGTAGGTAGAAAAAATTTGCTCGGGTTGATCTGTTAAAAGTTCTAGGCACTACAAATTTAAGTCCCTCCAACAAAGAAGGACAGGCAATGCTACCATTAACAATTTTATGTAAAAAAAAATGTTTTGTTTACAAAATGATGGCAAATGATCGGCAGAGGTGTGGAAAGTAGACGTTTGCATTTATTTATCTTGAACCTCAATTTCAACCAAACCTCAACTGAACCTCAACTGAGTTTATAAATCCAGTGTTACAGTGCTCTCGATATCCAACTTTACTTACCCCTCTTAGAGCTCTTTAAATAATGGTTTATTGGAGCAAAACATTTTATGTATAGGTTGGGTTTTTAACCTTAACTCAGATACAAGCATCTTTGATCCTACATACAGGGTGTGTCACAAGAATCTTACAATAAAAGTAAAAAAAAAAGGTTTTACCTAAATATTTCACATTTGTTATGTCTACATTATTGTATGAGTTATGCTAGAATAATATACCTGCATGTTTGGTTATCATGGTTATAGGTAAGTAACAGAAATGTGTACTACCTCAATATTTGCTATAAAAGATAAATAGGTCACAGAAGTTTTTTTTAAAACTTCTATCTGTAATTGAAGTAGTAGGTAAACAACTTTTTTAATGTGAAGTTATCAGCATTTTTGCATTACGAAGTCACATATTCTGTTCTTGAGGCAACACAATGAAAACATTTCGACATTTGTAGTACTTGAGTTACTTATCGTCTGCTGTTTATACCATTTTAAATCTCTGACTTGATAATTTTCTTTTTAAGACCGCCGTACAATCAAAGATTTCAACAATCACCCTCTTTTTTGTTTTTCTCTCATAGAACCTAGAGTTTTTTATATGACGGTACAAAAATACCTCGTCTCCTAAACCGATGTATTAGTATTACCTATCTAAGTATTTGCTGAAAAAGATTTGCCCAAACTCGTCCAAAATTCAAATTTGTTTAAAATGTGCAGCACCAGATGGCTCGAAATGGCGTTGCAAAAGTTAACAAAATGTTAGTTTTAAAATTAGGACGAGTTTGGGCAAATATTTTTCATCAACTAAATAGGTAATACATAGGTCTAGGTAGGAGATGAGGTATTTCTGTACAGTTGTATAAAAATCTCTAGGTTTTATCACAGAAAAACAATAAAAGGAGATGATTGTTGAAATATTCGATTGTACGGCGGTCTTAAAAAAGAAAGAAAGAACAGGACGGGTCTTACCTAAAATAAAAAAATTAATGATAATAAAAAAATTAAAATGGATAACACAAGGCAGCATCCGTGATTTTATTTATTTTTTTTCCCAGGTTTTGCAGCAGCTACTTGTTCCTTTCCTCTCAAACATAAGAAGTCTTTCAATTACGTGTGAACTTTGCACGTGTCACTTATTTATGGTGAAAACTCAGGGTTTGTCGAAGTCCATTCCCTACGATGTGTTATTGTTACCTTGTAGGGAATGTTGTATTGGAATTTTGGAGTCATGTAGCAAATAGCTTCATTTTTGTTCAATTTGTGCCTTGTTTGGTATCTACGCAGACGCTGAATATTTGATCTTTCATGTTCAGGGATAGAAAGTAACTCTTCATTACTTACTGGATTTTCTTCTCTGAATTCATCGATATGCCAATTGTGAACATCACCAGGTCGTTTCCTATTACATACCATTATACTTGGTACATAATGCATTGCCAAAAGCTATAAGAACAGCATCATAATAAATAACCTCTTTTTGATTTGGTTTGGTAAAATGAGGAAATATACGTTCCTTTAAAATGTCAGATGCAATAGTGGGAATTTTTAAAGAAGCTACCTTTGCAACACCTAGTAAGTTCTGTCGATATTCATCCTCTGTTCTTTTACATTTACCACTCGGGTTTCTGTGGTTTCTAAAGTTCTTGGCTGAATAATACCCTCTACATAATTTACACAAGATATATTCACCTTCTTCAATACTTTCTTTCATATAATTTTGCGTCACCACAATCAAGTTTTCTGAGGTTGTTTTTTGATTATCCCCCCATTATTTCATCCCTTATGTGCCTATCTAACAGTTTTTCTAATGTCTTTACAATAAAGGACATTAGACTGATGGGTCTAAATGCCTTCGCGAACGAGTAGTTGGGACGCCCATGTTTTGGTATGAATACCACTTTGGTCAGTCTCCAGTTCCTCCACAGCGCTGGGGGGTGGCGCTTCCGGGTCATCGTGTGGGAAGTAAGCCGATCCAATAGTGATATTCTTCGGCCCACCTCCCTCCGTTGTTATAAGTATTACTGCCACGAGGTTCCTAAAACAGATGTTAGTCAGTGGCAGCATCCTTATGTTCTTTTTAATTAAAATGCATGTTCTTTTTAATTAAAATGCAGGTTCTCGGTCGGTCGGTGGTTCTGTTGTAAACCAATTCACCACCTACTCCCGAGAGACCTTTTATTGTACCTTGGTTGACCCAAGGTTCTTGAATGAGGGCGATGTCGCAGTTCTCCATCACCCTACAGCTTTCTTAATTTTTACCTGAGACGAATAATCATTCCAGTTAAAACGTCTTGTACGGACATTTCCTTTACGTCTAATTTTCCTGAAATTGCCTGTTGAACAACATATTTAAAATCACCAAAGTCGTAGACTTTCTTATGCTTCATAGAGAGCTCGACTTGATGATGGAAGCTGTCTGCACTCATGAAAGTGTGCCCTGGCTCGAATTATTTAATTGTTATTTCCTCACACTGAATTTGAGAAGAGTTCACCTGATAGATTAGGAATGAAAATAAACACCAATTCTTGTTCTGCGCGGAGCAATTATCTAGCCAAATAGTGATTTTTTTAGCGTCTCTCTGTGACAAAAAATAAGCATGAAAAGTGCTTATTAAATCTTCTTTCTTCCCTACTGCAATTCCTTCATGCCAAATAAACTGGTCAACAAAAAAATCGGCAAAAGAGATTTTAACTCGACTTTTCGAACTGCTATAACTTTTTAAAAACTTGACTTTTTTGAGAGCGGTTTTCGGATTCCGATAGCTCGTCTTGTAAAGATTAAGTATCAAGTAGTGATTTGGCAATGGAAATGACATTTTCATCCTATACAGCAGGCGCGGCCCGTGGAATTTTACAGTTGTATATCTCTGTTGCTACTTATGGGACCCATGCCAAGTTCAGGTTTTTTAATAGTGAGCCTACTAGGAATATTTTGGTAAAGAAAAAAAAATTAGTAATTTGCGAAAAAAAGTTGAATTTTTGAATTGACCCACCTGGGTAAAAAATGAACACGCTTAGGTATTTTATTTATTATTTTTTCTAAATAAATTTTACATCATTTTGTCGACAATTCTTAAATTTTAAGAGAAAAAACTGTGTTAGTAGAAAGTTATAGTCATTTGAATTTTTTTAAACCTGATATGATTTAAAAAAAAATTCAAATGACTATAACTTTCTACTAACACATTTTTTTCTCTTAAAATTTAAGAATCGCCGACAAAATCATGTAAAATTTATTTAGAAAAAATAATAAATAAAGTCCCTAAGCGTGTTAATTTTTTACCCTGGTGAGTCAATTCAAAAATTGAACTTTTTTTCGCAAATTACAAAATATATTTTTTTATTTACCAAAACATTCCTAGTAGGTTCACTATTAAACAACCTGAACTTGGCATGGGTCCCATAAGTAGCAACAGAGATATACAACTTTAAAATTTCACGGGCCGCGCCTGCTATACAGGGTGATTAACAAGGTAATGTACAACTGCTAAAAGTTTAGGTGTGTGCCATATTGCCAATAATTTTTTTTGGTCACTCCTACATAGCACGTTAGTAAGCCGATATCAATATCTCCAGACGTGTTCGCCGAAATTTCGCTTAATGGTCTTTGACGGAAAATACAGGAGGCAACAAAAAAAGCACACAAATTTTGATAGCGTTATTTTTAAAACGCTGTAGCTCGAAAACGGTTTGATAGACTTTGTCGAGCTTTTTAGGTATTGAAAGCCCTTTCGTGTGGCGTTTTATCTAATAAACTGTTTTTTTTTCAAGGTCAAAATGTTTGCGTTGTATAGGGGTGAACTAAAAAGTAAATGAAAACCATTGTTAGAAATGTTTTTTTTTAATTTGTGAAAATTGAGCAGTATGTGTTTGTTTTCTTCCAAAACGAGGGCGTTTTGTCCACCTCTCGGTTAGTTATACAGCGTGTCCAGAAACCATCTTAACAAATCGGAAATATTTTATTTTTGACTTTACGGAAAAAAAGTTATCCTTTATAAAAAGTTCTGCATCGTGAGAAAATGACATTGCAATTCAAAAATTTGATTTAAGACATACAGGGTGGCTCAAAAATGTAAAAGTCCTAATCCACGTGAAGCTAAAAAGACACAAATCGTTATTTAAAATAAAACTGCCACTGTATATATAGTGGAGGTAACTTTTATGTTAGTGAATTAGGTTTGGAACATACAAGAGGTCCCAAAAATAAAATAAATTTTTAATTATTGACGTTACAAAAAAGTATCTTCATATAAAGTCAACATTGTGAAAAAAGAGCATAATTATTCAAAAACATGATATAGGACAATACATTTTTTGTAATGTCGATAATAAAAAATTGTTTTTATTTTTGGGCCCTCCTGTATACACTAACATAAAAAGTTAACACTAGTACATTTGCAGTGGCAGTTTCCCCTTAAATAACGATTTTGTGTCTTTTTAGCTTCACATGGATTAAGACTTTTACATTTTTGAGTTACCCTGTATGTCTTAGATAAAATTTTTGAATGACTATGCTATTTTCTCACGATGCAAAACTTTTTATGAGGGATAACCTTTTTTGTAAAGTCAGAAATAAAAAAGTTTCGCATTTGTTTACATTTGTTCTGGACACGGTGTATAACTAATCGAAATTTGAGCAAAACGCCCTAGTTCTGGAAGAAAAAAAAACGCATACTGCTCAGTTTGCACAAATTAAAAGAAGACTTATTTTTAACAACACTTTTCATTTATTTTTTAGTTCGCCCCTATACAAAGCAAACATTTTGACATTGAACAAAAAGCAGTTTATTAGGTAAAACTCTACACAAAAGGGCTTTCAATTCCCAAAATTCCGGACAATGTCTATTAATCCATTTTCCAGCTACAGCGTTTTAAAAATGACGCTACCAAAATCTGTATGCCTTTTTTGTTTTCTCCTGTATTTTTCGCCAAAGACCATCGATTGATACCAGCTTACTGCTATGTCGGAACGACCAAACAAAATTATTGGCAATATGGCACACACCTAAACTTTTAGTAGATTTACATTACCTTATTAATTACCCTGTATAGCAGGCGCGGCCCGTGAAATTTTAAAATTGTATATCTCTGTTGCGACTTATGGGACCCATGCCAAATTCAGGTCTTTTACTAGTGAGCCTATTAGGAATGTTTTGGTAAAGAAAAAAATTATTTTGTAATTTGCGAAAAAAAGTTGAATTTTTGAATTGACCCACCAGGATAAAAAATTAACACGCTGAGGTATTTTAGTTATTATTTTTTCTAAACAAATTTTACATTATTTTGTCGACAATTCTTAAATTTTAAGAGAAAAAGATGGGTTAGTAGAAAGTTATAGTCATTTGAATTTTTTTAATCCTGATATATAATTTAAAAAAAAAATTCAAATGACTATAACTTTCTACTAACACATTTTTTTCTCTTAAAATTTAAGAATTGTCGACAAAATGATGTAAAATTTGTTTAGAAAAAATAATAAATAAAATACCTCAGCGTGTTAATTTTTTACCCTGGTGGGTCAATTCAAAAATTCAACTTTTTTTTGCAAATTACAAAATATTTTTTTTCTTTACCAAAACATTCCTAGTAGGCTCACTAGTAAAAGACCTGAATTTGGCATGGGTCCCATAAGTCGTAACAGAGATATACAATTTTAAAATTTCACTAGCATGAAAATGTCACTTCCATTGCAAAATCACTTCTTGATGCTTAATTTGGGAAAGACGAGCTATCAATATCCGAAAACCGCTCTCAAAACAGTAAAGTTTTTAAAAAATTATAGCAGTTTCAAAAGTCGGGTAAAAATTGCTTTTGCCTATTTTTTTGTTAACCAGTTTACTTGCAAAAGGTTTAATATTGGTTTATTTTTTTCCAACCGGGACAGAGGTCTCATTGACCGCTATAATCCGAGGTGTGAAAATGACGATTTTAAACTCTTCCATTCTAGGCAACATAATCACCGTTTGGAGATCAGCAGAAACGCAAATATCATCACTGTTTCGCAAACTCTCAGATTCCCGCTGGGTGGTGGCGCTTTCGGGTCATCGTGTGTGAAGTAAGCTGATCCAATAGTGATATTCTTCGGCCCACCTCCCTCCGTTGTTATAAGTCTTACTGCCACGAGGTCCCTAAAACAGAAATTAGTCAGTGGCAGCATCCTTATGTTCTTTTTAATTAAAATGCATGTTCTTTTTAATTAAAATGCAGGTTCTCGGTCGGTCGGTGGTTCTGTTGTAAACCAATTCACCACCTACTCCCGAGAGACCTTTTATTGTACCTTGGTTGACCCAAGGTTCTTGAATGAGGGCGATGTCGCAGTTCTCCATCACCCTACGCAGGACAGCCGAGGCTGCCCTGCTGTGGTGAAGGTTAACCTGCACGACCCTCACTTTGGGTCGCGACGCTCGCTATAACCCTGAAGGTTGCCCTTCCAAGTCCATAGTATGCCTTGAACTGAGCATGTTCAAGGCATCCAAGCGACGCCGCGTCCAGGCCAGTCCAGTAGAAGGCCAGGGTTTGTCCCTTTCCTTCTACCTTCCGGCTTAACATCAGCCAGTCTCCCGTGTTGAGGCCAGGGTTTTGACGTCCTAGCCGGGTCCTGACTGTTTGTCCTCCCTGACTGTTTGTACCTCGACTGTCTCTGGAATCCAGACGAGGACTGTGGGCCTTTTGGGAAGGTCCTTAGACTCAACCACTGTCAAGTCTGCTCCTTCCCATAAGCTTCCCATGGTTGCAACTGTTTGTTGCAGCCAGGTCTTGGTGGAGTTGTTGTTACACGTGATCCCAGTGGCGGTTGGTGAAATTTCAAAGTTGTATATCTCTGTTCCTACTTAAAGGTACCCGTACCAAATTTAGGGGTGTTAATAGTGAGCCCACTGGGAATGTTTTGGTTCAGAAAAAAAACATTTTGTAATGTGCGAAAAAAAGTTAAATTTTTGGTGCGCCCCTCCCAAGAAAAAAATGGACACGTCTAGGTATTTTATTTATTATTTTTTCTAAACAAATTTTACATCATCTTGTCGACAGTTTTTAAATTTTGAGAGAAAAAAATGTGTTAGTAGAAAGTTATAGTCATTTGAATTTTTTAAGCCTAAAATATAATTGTAAAAAAAATTCAAATGACTATAACTTTCTACTAACACATTTTTTTCTCTCAAAATTTAAAAACTGTCGACAAAATGATGTAAAATTTGTTTGGAAAAAATAATAAATAAAATACCTAGACGTGTTCATTTTTTTCTTGGGAGGGGCGCACCAAAAATTTAACTTTTTTCGCAAATTACAAAATGTTTTTTTTCTGTACCAAAACATTCCCAGTGGGCTCACTATTAAAACCCCTAAATTTGGTACGGGTCCCGTACGTAGGAACAGAGATATACAACTTTGAAATTTCACCAACCGCCACTGCGTGATCCAGTTAATACCTCCCGTGTATCTACTCCCTTCAAATTGCGATGGACTCGCACTCCCAGAGGGAGTTTCGGCCAAGACCGCAACCAGTCTTGCCTGAATCAGGTCAGTCTGCTCCTGAGTCAGGGTCGTATCCGGGTGGCGTCTTTGTATAACCGCCATCCTTAATCCGCTAGCAGCCTTGTTGTAGGAAGAATTGCCAGCCTGTCCCGATTGACTCCTGGCCTTCTTCTCAGGCTGTTTGCTAGAAGGTGAGATGCTGGTGTCGGGGTGCGGCCTCTTATTGGCGGCACCCTCCACTTTCCTGTCGTCCTCCTTTGTTTTTGGCCGGGGCTTTTCTTTTGTCCAAGTCCCCGCCGCCATTTTTTCAGCCTTCCGGATCTTCCTTCTTTGGGCTCCGGATAGTTTTGGTTGTTGCAGGCCAACTCTTTCCATCCCTGCAGCTATGTTTGCAACCTTCGGAGTCTTTTCAGCCGGCCGTTCGTCCGGCTTATTTCCACCTCCCTGAGTTGGTGATTGGGTGTCATCTTCAGAAGGATCCACCTCAATTAGTCCATAAACGACAAATTTTAAGACCTGTACGAATAATGTACGCGGTATGAATAATGTAGCACAGTCTGATGAGAACAAGGAACGAATAATGTACGCGGTATGAATAATGTACCACAGTCTGATGAGAACAAGGAACCAATAATGTACGCGGTATGAATAATGTACCACAGTCTGATGAGAACAAGGAAAACGAATCTCCTCCACCAAGTCTTCCACAGGAATACGAAAGGTAATTAATTGGTTTATTATATTTGAAGAAATACTGTTTATGCCAATATTTCATTTTATGTGAAATACAAAAAATACAAAATAATTTCTATTTTTGTGATAGGCTATGGGATGGAATTTGGAATGAAATTTTATTAGATTATGTCACTTGGCCAGTTTCCAGTGCTGCTAAAGATTACGCTAAAATGTACAAATGTAGGGAAAAACAATTCAACAAAATCGTTACAAAAAGTAAGTTCCAAATCAAATATCGTATGCATTTAAGAAAATTTGAAGTAGCAAAAAATAATGTACATGTATTTATTTACATACTTAAATAATCCATATATTGTACATTAAATTACCTAGTAGTATATTTATTTTGTTCGATTTTTTTTGGCTACATTCATAATGCACATTCACTAATTATACACACGTTTTTTAACTGCAGCTATCATTCTTTAATACAGACATATAAAATATAAATTTTGGCAGGTACATAAAGCTTTATTGATAAATATCTAAATATATTACAAGATTTTATTATGTTGTGTTCCTGACCATGGAAAATCGAAAGAAATAGAAATTTATTCATTTTTACTTGCTGGTAGCATATTTTAACTTAAAAAAATTCAGCTTTTGGTTTCAACTTTTCAAAATTAAACTATAACATGAAAAGCGACTGGTTTCAAATTTTTTGATTTTTAAATTTTAAACCAGTCGCTTTTCAAATGCTTTTTTGACATGTCCTTCTTGTGAAAAGAAAATTTTTATTCATAACTGTTCATACATATATATGCTTATTTTTAGAACGTCTATCAATAAGACTGAGAATTTAAAAGCACCATCACCAAACCTGTCTGAAGCAGACACAGAAAGTTATGTAGAAGATGATGATGATAAGCTTGCTCCTGATTACTACCCTTTACCAAACACTGGATTACCAGTAAATGCAACTGACGTTATCGATTGTGGTTTTGAATTGGTAATAAAATTAGGTCAACCCGTATACGTTTTTGAACATTTATAAAAATGTTTTCTCTAATTTACTTTCATAATCGAGAATTAAACGTATACCTTTCCAAAAACGTGTACACTAGCGAGAAGGGTGTGATAGTAAAACACCATAATAGAAGGTTTGCTGGTTATCTTCTACATTGTAGTGATAACAGAAATGAAATCGATTTGGTAAAACAACAACTGGAAAGTGGAAATTGGATGGTTCATATGGCTTCATGCTCGGCAGATCATGCTACAGGTAAAGAATAATAATATGTTAATATATAAAGTAATTCATAGTAATTTTATAGTAGAAATGATTTACCTGTACATTGTATGTTTGGCACAAAAGTGAATTTTCTCGATTTTGATAAGATACGTGTTTTATGATTTTTAAGCGGATCAGTTTTTGAAGTGAATTACATTTTTTTATTCCTGTGTACATTGTAGATGACGAGGACAAAACTCGAAGCGATCTGGAGGAATGCTCATTCAGTCCTCTTCGGCACCAGGTGGTTTGTAGCACACCATGTTCTTTTGACAAGGAATCATCACCCGAATTATTGAAGAACCTCCACCGAACACCATTGTCACATTACGGTAAGGAGCAATGAAAAATAGGTACAAATTATTAAAAATAAATATGTTGATAACTTCTCTTGAAAACAGCACGTTTCACTCAGCGTGTGAAAAGTAAACTTTAAACACGGCGTGTGCAAAGTATGCTTTTCATACTTACTATACTTATCATAGTTGGTTTATACATTCACTGGTTAAACAAATTGCAGTAGAAGAAGCTTTTATGTTTTCTATGAAGAATTTAAAGACAAAATGTATGATATCCAGTGTGGTCCATTAAGTGTGCAACAAATGGGAAACGTTTTTATTATCAATTTCTCAGAAAGTTTTATTCTTCATAAAATGTCCTACATAAAGAGAAACTAATGATGAGAATGTTAAACTTTGGATGGAGCATTCAGGGTGTTCAAAAATACAAAAATGTTTGTCAAAAAACAAAAAATTTTTAATCCCTAATAGCTCTATAGGAAAAGTGTAACTCTTATCAATGCAAATATAAAAGTCAATTAACATTTTTTTGTAGTGTTTGCTGAGTATTTTAATGCCAAATATTGTAAAAAAGCAGTTTTTTGCCATCTTTGATGTCGGTTTTCTCTGCAACCATGCATTTCAACAAGAAATGGTATTAGACTTTTATTTTTGCTTTGATAAAAGCTATCTTTTTCTGCAGACAATTTTTCGAAATTCCAAAATTCTTGTTTTCCGACCCAACATTTCTGTATTTTTTGTGAACACCCTGTATGCTTCATCTAAAGTTTATTCTCAACATTACTTTCTCTTCATGCAGGACTTTTTCTCAAGAATAATAAAACAGTTTCCCATTTGTTGCACCCTTAATGGGCCACACTGTATATTATAAGTAACAACCATAGGTCTTTAAACTAAATTAAGAGTCTTTAATCAGTATTTTAAAATGTAGTTGGTGAACGCCACCTTAGGTGAAGATGTTTGCATTCCACCAATGGCATTAATATTTTCTGCTTCCTGACATGCACTGTTGTTTTGTTTGAATTCTAGTAACGTCACACAATAATATGTTCCAGATCATTATTAACCGTTATGGTGTCGTTACATGTTTTAGAAAGTTTTAACCAAATATTTCTTTCTAGAAGATAAAAGGAATCCTTCAAGAAAACGTCTGTTTTCACAAACCATTATTTCACCAGCACCACCACCACCACCACCATCATCATCATCATGTCATGAGGAGCCTAAACTTCAACGTAAGACATTTATATAACTCTAGTTCAATATAATTAAACTTTGTAGAAACAATACTTTAAGAATAGTATTTTCAAATGTCATATCCGTTTGAACCAGAAACTAAGATATATTAACTTTTTGTAAAAAAAAAATCCTTTCACATAGCTGCGTTTTTTGCTCATCTTCCTAAAATTTTAATCGTGATTCTCACAATCAACGCATTGACTTTGTTGTGCCACTATTGACCATGTCAGTGGTGAGGCGTTAAGGTTCAGTTCATTACTGAAAAAAAATCACATTAATTATAACTGTATTTAATAACAATAATAATAAAGTAATTTTTTGTTCAAACATTCAAATACATTATTCAGTTCAGTTTTTATGTATCTGTCAATTGGTCACTCTGTCTATTTGCCCGTCTGTCTACCCAGTCAGTCTGTCTATTTGCCCGTCTGTCTATTTAAGTCTGTCTCTCCAGTCAGTCTGCTTGTCTGTCTGTTGGTCAATCTATCTATCATTCAGTCTCTTAAATCATCCCGCGTTGATCTGTCTAATGCCTGTTTGTAAAACTTGTATGAAAAATCACTTTAAACTTATACTGAGTAACAATGAAACTACTACCAGGTCACCATTTTTAAAGTGTTTTGGATTAAAATTTCAAAGTTCAGTTATTGATAGGGTTGAGTAACGTGCACATTTTATGCAAAAAACACTTGATACTCACTTCCGGTTTCCTCGGAAGAGCCTTACTATTATTAGTGGGACACTATATTTTCCAATATTTTGATCATTAACTGACCTCAGTCAAAAACCCATATTTAATTCATATAACTTTAGCCGTTTTCAAAATACAACCCGTCAAAACCACCATAAGACTGATGTGGAAGACAAGGAACGATGGCAGACAAATTCCTCGTTTAGCACGTAAGTATTATCATGGCTTTGACTGGTTCAGTTTTGAAAAACCTAAAATGAAAGAGCATCAGGTATATATATTTTTAAAAGGTCTTAAAGATTTATTTAAATATGGATAAATATACTGAAGATCCCTTTAGGGTTTTTCTGGTGAAACCGGAAGTGACTTATTTTTTTTACTTAAAATTGGAACGTTCCTCAACTGTATGAATAAACAAAACTTCATATTTTTATTCAGAGCCATTTTAAAATTGTGGCTTTGGTAATGGTTTTGTCGACACACGCGAATTTTTTACTATTCTGTATAGAGTGTCCCAGATTTGAGCCTCATCATTGGAGTCGAGACCATAAGAAATAGAAAGTCAGTTAGAGGTGGAGTTACGTAATTTGGTGGTCATTAACAGAATATTTATTTGCAAACGAAATTATGCAACTTTGTCTCCATTTAACTGACCGCGTATTTATTATAGTTTTAAAAACATCTATAATGTGAGACTCGAATTCGGGAGGCCCTGTATATTTAATACATGTATTAATATATTTTTGTTTCTAGTTAGAAGAGGACGACACAAGCAACATGCTTGTTACTTCTGCGGTTTCCTAACTACACATATAACCAGACACTGGAAGAATAAACACAATGAAGAGTCAATCTACCTAAAAAAATTGGAAGAAGTTGGTGAGTATTTTTTCTTTTATGTTTAAATTACAAGAGTCTAGGGGATGGGGGAAACTTTCTTATCCCGGGCTTGCGCATGCGCAGAGGAAAACAATAGTGGATTTTTTTCACACCGATCCCTCTTCGCTTGCGCGGAAAGAGACTGGTCAGGGCCCCTAACCAGGTGCTAACCCTGTTCCGACCTTAGGGTGCCCTCCGATCCACCGTTCGCTAGATTTTCTGGACAACAAACAAAACATAATTTTTAGGTTAAGGTACCTAGACACGATTAATTTTTTGCTCGGGACCTTTAAAAAAGACAAAACAAAATTTTTATCGGGGAAGGAGTGCTAACTCGTTTCCAATACACCTTTTAGAGCCGATTTCCTAATTTTTATATAATATTTTAAGTGACTAAAATTAAAAAAAAAAGATGCAACCGAGCATAGATTCGAACCAAGACGTCTGGGTCAATAAGCGGATTCTATACCACTGCACTACGTGACCGATGCTATGAAATCGGTAAACTTTTTTAACAAGTGCATCATTTATATTTTTGAGGTTATTCCGCATGCGGAAGCCCGGGATAAAAAAAAAGTTTCCCCCATCGCCTAGACTCTACTGTTTAAATTAGATTATTTTAAGTTAATTTATTTTAATTTTTTTAATTTTACACTATATTATAATAATATTAATAGTTTTTATTTTCAAATTGTGTTACAAATCCATTACTTACACAACATACCAAACACAAAAGACAACAGCGTCAGTAAACTTTATTTTATTAAGTTGAACCAATATACGAAATATTGCCTTCCTGGCTCTTATCTTTTTGGGACTTTGGGGTGAAAAATAATAATTTTTGTTCACCCCCCCCCCCCGCGTTGCAAATAATGAACTGTTTTTGTTATGAAAATGTTACTAAAACCAAGACATACAACGTGTTTTTTGAAGCATTAAGATATCTTACGTTTTCCCAGAGATATAGGTAAAAATGTGATTTTAGGGGTGAACTTTAGACCCCCTTTTTAACCCTTAAAACCCCAAACGGGCACGTATAAAGAAATACGTGTCTCTTATTTTTTGGCCCTCTACCCATACACAAAGTTTGGTGAAAATCGGCCATTAACACCTCGGGTAGTTTCCTTGTCAGTGACAAACGGTTCCTGAAATATGATCGTCGTCCATTCTTATTTGGCCACCCGGTACGCATATTTACAGATGCTAGCGTGTGTTGACACCAGGGTGGTGAAATCAGTGAGGGTTTGGAAAAACAGTACATTTACAAATGCTAACAGATTTGGACACCAGAGACGATCAGTGTTGAAACCAGTGAGCGTTAGATAACCTGAGCAGTAGATAACCTTTTTCCGTGATTGTACCTGTACGGAAAATAACAATAAAACGTTGTTGGAATATTGAAAAAATATATTTATTAAAGCAAATGAACAAAATAAAAATAAAATATTAGGTTAATGAGCCGATCCATGCCCTTTAGCAGTAGGCTGGTTTTGTGAGATGTTAAGATGAATAAGAAATAAGAGCTAACCCAGATCGGCCCTACAAGGTGCAGATATTAAAATTGCATAATAAAGTCAGTTGTGAAAAACGCTCTCGGACAGGTTTGCTCAGTTTTGGGTTTCATCAGTATCTTTTTTAATAAAATGTCAGGTGTTTGCGGTGCTGCCAAAATTTTATACCAAACGAATCGCGCAGTCGCCGTAAAAGAACTCGGCAAAGATAAACATTTAAAAAAAGATACTGATGAAACCTAAAACTGAATAAACCTGTCCGAAAACGTATTTTACAACTCTATGGCCACAAGAAGAAATTATATTATTTATAAGAACAGCTTTAATGCCAAAATTTCACAAAAAATAATTAAATAGTAACAGCCCTAACCCGTTGCCAAGACACCTTTTAAAGCTGATATAAAAATTTGTGGGAAAAACTACTTGTAAATTTGGCAACACGGTGTCTCCATCAAAACACTCACAAACTCACATCAAAAACATTAAAACTGCGGGACATGAAGTAATCTTAATTTGGAATTGCTTTTAATAATAACAAAATCCTCCCAATAGTTTTAAAAGTTGAATATCTGATTGCGGAATTAAATATTATTATAGTGTCAATTTAACACCGGTGTCAACATCAGTTAGCATCTGTAAATGTATGCCCACTACTAACGCTCATTGGTTTCAACACTCTGATCGCCTCTGGTGTCCAAATCTGTTAGCATTTGTAAATGTACTGTTTTTTCCAAACCCTCACTGATTTCAACACCCTGGGGTCAACACACGCTAGCATCTGTAAATATGCACCCGGTACATCTATATATACAAAAATACTTTATATAAACTTTATTTAAAAATCTACAACAGAGGGCGCAGAAAAGGGCGTAAAAGGATAAATTGGAAAAAGTTATACACCTGTACCGACTGTACCGTAGAACTAAAGGCCCATATGTCCAGTTTTTCAAACACATCTCATGGTGCCTTACGTAAATTTTCAATAAGTGCACTGATTACTTATATTTATTCTCGAAAATAAATGCCGAAATTTCACCATTTATACTATAATCCTCATTTACCAACAAATGGATATACTACTTTTTATTTCTGTGGTACAGAGATAGATAGATAGCATTTATTACCATTAAAATACGTATAGTTTGAAGGGTCGTTAAAAAATATAATTAAAATTGTTAACAGTAAAATAATAGAGAACACGGAAACTAATATATTGAAGAAACAAACATACATAAAATAAGAAATAAATGAAAATATAAATACACTAAACCCTATGACCTAAGATATGTAATATTGCACGTTAAACCAATTTATTAAAAAACTACATTTTTTAGCTTTTTTGCATACCTAAGCTTCCCCTTTTCCCTACTTTTCTCTAAAGATATTAGTAAAATACTGAAAATTTTCAATCAGTATTCTAACTCATTGAAGCACAATAAACCAGTTAATAAACAAAATTTCAATAATATCCACAGTTTAACCACCTTCTCTGAGCCAGTGTCTTTTTTAGAAACAATCCGAACCATTCATTTTTCGATTAAAACATTATATACTTTTGAAGACAATCCCAAATGGTTCAGAAGTTATTGAGGGAACATGCCAGAATTCCTTTCTCACCATTTTAAAGCCATCCTGAAACTTTGAAGCAAAAAATGTTGAAATATTTTTTTCTCCGTACAATTTTTTCTATCATTTGGTGATGTGGAAGTAAATTTGGTTGTAACCACAAGTGGTTGACAAATTCAATCAGTTAACATAGATGATTTGATATAGTTCTTACAAGTTACCATTCAACTCATCACATCACAATCACACTATTGCCATTTCAAATTTTTCTAGTCTAAATATATATCTTTATTCGTTGTTTGTTTTTTGTTATTATTCCAGAATCAAAGTCAAAATACACGCCTTGGGATATTTTACGAAAAATGGGAGACGAAAAATACAATATTAAATTAATTGAAGAAAAAGGAATCGAAATAAAAAATGATGAGATGATTGTCGTGAAGAAATCATCAAAACCTGAAGTTGACTATGTAACATGCACCAAATGTTCAGGAAGATATACAGTAGGGGGTTTTCAGAAACATTACCGAAAATATTGTAAGGATGCAGATGACAAAAATATGTATAATAGAATGGGATTAGCTCGAGTAAAAGCAGCAGGGGTATCTGAAGCATGTCCTTTATTAAGAGACAAAATTTTTCCATCTTTAACTTTAAAGAAACAAACCGATATACTTTTTCACGATCCAGTTGCGATCGCTTATGGCAATCGATTATGCGAAGCTTACTTGAAAAAAAAAGAACAGGCAGATAATTACAAAGATATTAGTGCACAACTACGTTTACTAGCAGATATATTAATAAACTGCAGAGAATTAGACTCGACTATTAAAAATCTTGACGATATATTAATGGCAACTAAACTTGAAACCGTATTTAATAGTATTCAGATGCAAGCAAACTTTGATGAAACAGGCGGTGTATATAAGAATCCAGTGGTGGCAACCACTTGTTGCACTCTGCTTCAAAAAGTAGGAAATGACATGATGTGTTTGGCCGTCTCACAACAAAATATTGAGTTAAAAAAAAAATACGAAGATTTTCTTTTTGTCTTGAAAAACAGACAAAATTCAAAAATTACAAAGGTTGCTCTGGAAAACCTAACAACAAAAAAGAGAGAAAAAATGGAAATTCTGCCGACTACGACGGCTATTAAGAAACTAGTTGAGAGCATTGACAAAGAACTAGAAGAGTCTTATAAAAATACAATTTCAGAACCTTTTACCATTAAAAATTATAGCAAAGTCGCTCAGTCGGCTTTAGCTAAATTAGTTGTTTTTAATAGACGACGTCCAGGCGACGTCCACAAAATAACTTTAGCAGAATATTCAACTTTAGCTAAATTAGATAAATCTATATTGAAAACCATAAAAGACCAAAGAATTTATGCACAAAATATGTACAGATACACTACCAGAAGCAAATTAAATTCTACAGGAGCTGTCCTTGTCACAGAGAGTGTTAAAATTGCTTTGGACTTCATAATATCAAATAGAAGTAAAACAAATATTGATAAAGATAATCCATACGTTTTTGCCAATCCTAAGGCAAAGAGAGCCCCTTTTTATAGAGCCGACGATGCTATTAAAACGATTTGCAAAAAATATAATCTGAATGATAAACATCTAAAACCCACTTTGTTGAGAAAACATTTGGCAACATGTACTGCTAACTTGCCAGATGATAAGCAACAAATTATTTCCAGTTTTATGGGACACAGCGGTCAAATACATAAAAGTATTTATCAACTCAGGAATGTTCAAACGGATGTTACTGTTATGGGACAGATTTTGTCGGATGCATCTGGACTCATTACTGGAGGAAATCATTTAACATTAGACATACAAGAAAATTTCCAAGGGACTGCACCTCAGGGTCAGTGGTCCAGTGACGATTGTGATGATAATACTGATGATGTCTATAACCAGAAAGAACTTTCAATTATTAATGAAGAACCATCGTCCTCGTTTGATCGATCCAAACAAAGATCTAAAATAGAAAATATTTACGGTAGTGATGATTCTGTTAAAGATCCAGATTATGATGATAGTGATAGTGAAATCGATATTTACAAACCAAAAAGGTTTAAACCTACAGCCAAACAGAACAATAAAAGAAAATTTCCTCTAGACATAACCAAACCGCCTATAATACGTCGACCTCTATCTTCGATTAAAATGTACCCGTCAAATTCATGGACTACTCCACAAAAACACACAACTAAAAAATTATTCAGAAATTTCATCGAATCAAAACAGGTACCTTCTGTGAATGAAATTGAAGATATCTTTATACAAAATAATACATCAAACATTGGAAAATCGCTGCCTGCAATTAAACAATGGATTAGAGAGGAAATTAAAAGAAATGAAGGTATGTTTGTTACCGCCTGTTAGCTACTTAGTACACCGACTTCTGAAACCATTCGTTTGTTATGCTATTGACAATACTTTTTATGGCCACCCAGTACATATAATACCGTTTAAACTTCTCGGCCAAAATTGTAATATCATATTCTTATTAATATTATTTCTTTATTATTATTAACCTTTTTTGCCGCGAGGATAATTTTCGGATTATCCTCTTTTAGTGAAGATAGAGGTAGCACTCATAATCATTCGAAAGTTATCCTCGCGGAGAAAAGGCTAATATTTCATTTATTATCTATAGATCTGAAATATAGCTTTTCCTTTCTGATTTATTCACATACAGCTCGCTTATTTACCTTCTCAATTTATCAGCATGCCAGTAAAACTAATCATAAAATAATTCTATGCTTTCATTCTCTCTAAAAGTTTTATTCCGTGTTTTCCTGTCCAAAAAGTTACTGCTAACGCTAATAAAAATATAAGATATTATACCCCAAAGTCCAAAGCAAGAAAGAAAGCAAACTAAAACTACTTTTGAAATGTTATCATTAAAGTGGAAGGAGCTTGGTAGGTGACGAACGATCTCGGAGGGGGGGGGGGGGGAGTGGCAGTTCTCAGAATTAAAATATGAATAATTTTCCTATGATGACTTTTTTATCTTGTTTCTTTTAAATGTTCTGTTTTGTTTTAATTATATGTTCTGATATTTAAATGTGAATGTACAGGAGTATTCATTATATTTTGACAACTACCTACAGAATTAACTATAGGAGAAAAAAGTTTTAACACAAAAGTTGTCTGATTTTTCCTCTGATATCTTTTTAAGGTTATCAAAGTTTTGGGTATGTAATAAATAGCTAAAGAAATTGGCCCACCTTACATTTTCTTAAATGGAACACCCTATATATTGTTATTTAGTAAAACAGGTCTATTTTTCCTAATTTCAAAAATGTATAATATGTTGATCCTGTCCCTTTTACTAATAAATAACATAAATGATGTTTCATTTCAGAAAACGCAAGTTGGGTTAATATCTTTACCTATTTATGATATATTTGAAACTTCGATAATCTTAAAAAGATAATAGAGGGAAAATCATAAAACTTTTGAGGCTCAAATTTTTTCTCCAAGTCTGTAGATAGGTGTCAAATATAATGAGTAACCCTATACCATTTATATCATCTTTCTTTTTTATATTTTACCAACATTAGTAAATCAGTATTTCAGTATTGTTACTCCAAAAAGGTTTTTTTTCTTTTTTACAGCTGGTAGAAAACGTCGGGGGGGACAACGCCTCAAAAAGAAGTATTAAAAACAAGATACAGCAAATATTTTGAATACATAAAAATGAACAACTCCTTCAAATATCCTTCACAGACTGAACTAAACCAAGCTTCCAAAACTGTACCGAAATTCAAAGATAAGACTGCAGCACAACTTAGATCAAAACTCCAGCATTATTATAATAAATTAACAGCGGGAAAATATAGAAAACTGAAGTTGAAAGATTTAAGTACTAGCATAAGTAGTGATAGTGAAGATTAACATTTTATTTTTTTTTAAACTAACGCTAACTCCCGATTTGTGCCGCTTATTCACGATTTGTGCTGCTTATTTTCAGTTGCGTTCCTAATCTCGGATTAGGGAATTTGAAATATATAAAATACGGGTTAATACAGTGACCGCCAGAAAGTGCGCAGCATATGGGAAAATTTTTTATCTTTGAATTTAACAAATTTATTTTATTTCGAAAGAGTTCTGCATACCTTCAAACCGAAATAATACCCAACAAATCCGGTGAAAGTCTTAATGTATACGAGGAAGAGTCAAAAATTCGAAATTGCGTTAAGAGTAAAGTACCCCCATTTTTCACTTTAGAAATATTTTTTATTAAGAAATGTTGTTTTAATTTCAAACTCATACCCAAATATCAATTTTCGCTAACTTTGGACAAAAAATAGGATTCAATCGTTTTCTGTGAATTATCCTGTATAAAAAGTAGATCACAATGATACAGTACACAAATCATATTTTCTGTAGACTTTATTAGAGATAACCGTAAATTTTATGTCAGAGTAGTCGGTTTCAAAAATATAGCCATTAACAATAAAACCTTAAAAATTTTAAATATTTTTGCTGCGCACCGTATTTTATTTTTTGAGGAATCAAAAGAATTTCATCTAACTAAAATTTTGTGATACACTTTAACTTAAACTATCCTCCAAACGGTATATTTATTCCTAATACTACAAAGTTATTTCTTTATTAAGGTTTTAATCGTGGTCCTCAACAAAAAACTGAAAAACCCAAAATATTTTATGAACATACTTTATTTGCAACAAAAATATTTAGCTCAACATAATGTTGTACACTTTAAATCCAAACAAAATTTGAAACGCATATTTTTTATTTAAAATACATATGAATTGATCTTTAAACCCGAATTTCATAAAATATTTTGGGTTTTCAGATTTTTTTTGCGAGGACCACGATTAAAACCTAAATAAAGAAAAAACTTTGTAGTTTTAGTAATAAGTATACCGTTTGAAAGATAGTTTAAGTTAAAGTGTATCACAACATTTCAGTTAGATGAATTTTTTTTTGATTCCCCAAAAAATCAAATACGGTGTGCAGCAAAAATATTTAAAATTTTTACGGTTTTATTGTTAATGGCTATATTTTTGAAACCGACTACTCTGACATAAAATTTACGGTTATCTCTAATAAAGTCTACAGAAAATATGATTTGTGTACTGTATCATTGTGATCTACTTTTTATACAGGGTAATTCACAGAAAACGATTGAATCCTATTTTTTGTCCAAAGTTAGCGAAGGGATATTTGGGCATAACTTTAAAATTAAAACAACATTTCTTAATAAAAAATATTTCTAAAGTGAAAAATGGGGGTACTTTACTCTTAACGCAATTTCGAATGTTTGACTCTTCCTCGTATACCATAAGACTTTCACCGGATTTGTTGGGTATTATTTTGGTTTGAAGGTATGCAGAACTTTTCTGAAATAAAATAAACTTGTTAAATTCAAAGATCAAAATTTTTCCCATATGCTGCGCACATTCTGGCGGTCACATGAGTTTCATCATCATTATCATTATTTAGAGATTTTTTTAACTCGGTGGGTCTTATTATCGATTTGTGCTGCTGATTGTAACTTACATTCCTAATCTCATATTAGACCATTTTAAACGCATAAAATACGTCCAACATTTAAACAAATGTTCCTTTTAAAAAACTTTTTATTTTATTCTTATACTCATGAGGTGAGTCCAGTGTTTTTATATCTTTGTGATTAACTTGAATTTTTCAGTCATGATCTTGTTAAGATGGTATTAATTAGGAGTTATTATTTCGTTAGTAAAGGTGCATAGCATTTTTTATTTTTTGTGATACTTGTGTTTTTACCAGCTGATGTTTATTTTTTCTGTTAAAATGTTTCACAGATTGTTTTTCTGTGTACATAGAATGACTATCATTTTTAATTTTGATCATTAATGATGGCACCATTTCATATTTGTATTATTTTAGTATTGAGTTGATAAAAACAAGATACAACCACCCGTAACCCGCAGAAATGGTCCCGGTCAAACTGGCTGAAACTACAGGCTCTCAAATTTTGGCTTGTTAGGTATAGGCTCAAGAAAATGGCCCTGGTCAAATTGGCTGGAACTATGTAGCTCTTGGTACCCTGAACAAAAGTTATCATTGACAAAAAGTATCTTTGTTTAGACAATTAGCGTCATCGATTCGCTTGCGGTTATGGCTTTGGTTGACACCTTTGACGCACCACCCATTGTTTATCTGTCAACAGTGTCAACCAAAACCATAACCGTACGAGACTCGATGACGCCATATGTTCTGCATCATAGTGAATAGGGTTTATACTACTGGGTGAGCAGTTAATGTAACTGAAACTTTGGTATTTAATAGTTCTTGACATCTTTATCAAAAGTTATTGCCAGAAAAAAACAACTGCCGAGCCGTTTTCTCGCTACAGGCTGTCAAAGTTTGACAGCCTGTAGCTTAAAAACGGCTCCACACATTTTTCTGTCGATGGTAACATTTGTTCAGGATGTCGAGAACTACTTAGTAACAAAGTTTCAGCCAATTTGAACGGAACCACTTTCTTAGTCCTATATTCACGACATGTCAAACTTTGACAGTCTCTAGCTCCAAAAACGACTCGATACATTTTTTCTGCCAATGAAAACTTTTGTTCGGGATGTCAACAGCTACTTATTACCACAGTTTTAGCCAATTTGACCGGGACCACTTTCTAAACAGTATAACCAACATGTCAAACTTTGATAGTCTCTAGCTCGAAAGCTGCTCGACAGATTTTCTTTGTTAATGATTACTTTTGTTGAGGATGTCGAGAACTAGTCGGTACCAAAGTTCCAGCCAATTTGACCGGGTCCACTTTTCCATAAGTTTTCTGCGGTGTCCTTTTAATTTATTCTGCTTAGTTTCACAGTTTTATCTACACATTTTATTTGATGCTGGTCCCTTATTTCTACTTTATCAATTTTTTAACTTTTACGTTTTTTTACAAACTGAAATGTTCTTGTTTAAGTTTGCTTGATACAGATCATAATGGTCTTATTGTGTTGTTAAACTTTAAGAAGATTCTTCGATGCGAATTCATCGCTTTGGTATTTGTGGTGACATTCTTCTAGTAATAAACGCCAAGTAAAAACAATAAACTCGCATTAATAAGACTTCACAATTTAAGTAAATGTTATTTTTAGAAAACCCACAATTTAAGTAAATGTTATTTTTAGAAAACCTTTTTATTTTAATGATATAGGTACTCTATGTGCGAGTCCAGTGTTCTTATATCTCTAGGTCTATTCATTAAGTTGCACTTTTTGTTTAGTTCATGCACTTTTGACAGATTTTTCTTATAAGGTAAAGAAAGTGCGTGAACTGAACAAGAACTGCAGATTAACGAATATATCTTGTCATTAACTTGATTTTTTATTTCATTCATGTACTATATTAGACATAGGTATATAGTGTTCTTATATCTGTTCTTGAATTTTTCACATTTTTCTACTTTTACACCAACCTTCACAAATATGTGCCCTTTATTAAAATTTCATTACCATTTACTTCTCGCTCAAAGTTTGGTCAGAACGTATGAAAATGTGGAACAAAAAACAAGGCCAGTTGTCGACATCTGCTCATGTTTTTACACTTGTTTCCTTTTCTAAAATCTACTTTTAAAACTTAGAATAGCTGTATGTCACTAGTCACTGAAATCATTTTGAAATATTATTTCATTTAAACTGTTAGCATGACAGTCAATTTTTATTTTGTCTTTACATTCAGCTTTTCTTCTATAATGCATATACCTATTCAAGTTTTTTAATTACAGTTCCTAAATCCAAAGTAACCACCTGTATTTGTCTGTTGCTAATGGTAGCGATTTGATACATGGAGTTTACTTATTGTGTAAAATCATATTGATGTGCAGATATTTTGATGCTGTGCTGCTTCAGGTTTCACCAGAAATTACCCCAACTTTTCGTTTTTTTTTTAATGGAGCATCCTACAAATTTTCCTTATTTAGATAGAGCTTAAAATACCTTTTCAAAAAGCCCATATTTGATACTGTTTATTTTTTTGTCATTTCCAAATTTCAAAGCAATTATAACAACAAAGTTTACAAAATTAAAAAAAAATTTATGCTCGATCCAAATATGGCAAGATATGCAAGGTGTGGTAATTTATAGTGAAAACGTAAACAGCACAAACGTCAAAATACCTGCAAGTTATAATCTTATTCTTTATAAAATAAATCATAACCATAGTAAATCCCAAATATCGGCCCTACCATCAATAACAACGGCAGTACAGGGGATACATTGGATTTAAGGGATCCGCTAGATAGCTGGCCCTACTGGAAATGAATATCTGAACTTTCAGATTTGATAACATTAAAACGAACCTAGCTGTGCTCAATAGATATATTAGGGTTTTTGGGATTAGATATCGAAGTGGAATTATTTTCGGACATTTTGCCGACTATTGCCCGTGGCATTTCCAAGGATCTCTAAAAACAGAGATCAGAGAGATACACGTTTATACCCAATGTATGCTCACCCAACTTTTACCCAGTAGTATAAACCCTATTCACTATGATGCAGAACATATGGCGTCATCGAGTCTCGTACGGTTATGGTTTTCGTTGACACTGTTGACAGATAAACAATGGGTGGTCCGTCAAAAGTGTCAACCAAAGCCATAACCGCAAGCGAATCGATGACGCGAATTGTCTGTATCTCCTTTTACATTTTTAGGGTGTTTATAGATTTCTATAAATTTTCTTTTGAATTAAAAGGAAACTGATAGAAGTACATTGGTTTCTTTCAGATTAATTGTATGGAATACTGGTGCTCTGCAATACTGCCGTCATAACGAAGAGGGCAGTAAGTATATATGGGTTTCCATATATCCTTACTGCCCTCTTCGTTATGACGGCAGAATAGCAAACTATATGTAAAATTTCATTGTCACATTTTTCATGCCCCCTTTAATTGTAACAGTTATTGGTATTTCGGTTTCTCCTACATGTGCTTCACCATAAACACATGGCATTTAAACAGAAGTGTTTATAAAATTCCCTGCTCCTATTGGGAAGTATATTTTGGAGAGACTGGTAGACTAGGTGTTTCAAGAATAAACATATTGTATAGTCTGTTGTTGCTGACCACCAGCATTCTACAGGTTATTCCATTAAGATAAAAGAAAACACATGAAATTTGAACAAGGCGTTCACAATGATGCTGTCGGGAAGTATATGTAGAAGAAACTGGTAGACCAATAACTGTTAACAATTAGAAAGCATGAAAGATATATGAAAAAAATTATACATCAGTGTGTTGTTGCATAGCACTACAGGCTTTACCATTAAAAAACGTATATGGAATTTAAACAGAAACCGTTAATTCCATGTTCCTGTTGCATAGTATATGGCAGGAAAACTGGTAGACCAATATCCATTAGTATTAAAAAACATGAAAGATGTGTGTCAATTATTGTACCTACGGTCTGCTGTTGCAGAGCACTAGCAATTTACAGATCATACCATTAATTTAAAAGAAAGAAAGGTTCTTGCATCAGTCTCCACATATTTACAAAAGAAAAATTAGGTAATCTATAGAAATCTATCGGCTCCCCACAAATATAAATAGAGATACGGGCTATGCTCTACATCACACATGAAAGGATTTATACCATAAAACATTAAATTTTAAGTTAATATTTGGGTACTATTGAGTTATCTAGCGCATTCGCCAGATATATATATATATATATATATATATATATATATATATATATATATATATATATATATATATATATATATATATATATATATATATATATATATATATATATATATACAGGGTGGTCCGTAATGAATGCGCCAAAAAGTAAACCTAGATTAATCTCGTGAAAATAATGATATTGAGCCAAATATGCCTTAATCAAATGTTGCTCATTAATGAGATACAGGGTGTTAAAGTCCAGTTCTCAGAATTGTTATTTCTTTATAGCTCAAGTCGTTTTTGAGATATCGACATGAAAAATGGGAATCGGGGGTTTTCAGGGATGGGGAATACGATGGTATTCCATTTATTGGCATAACATGTAGAGGGCGCTAGTTACACCTTATACACTCATTATTTCATGCCATAACTTTCTTATTAGTACCGTTCTTTTATTTTTTATTGAAAATTTTGAAAGAGTGACGTTTTTTAAGAAAAAAAGGTATACTACATTTACTTCGATTAAATAAGCCGTTTTCGAAATATTTGCATTTATTCGTTCTATTGCATAGTCAAAACATATTAAACATTAAAACCGAGATAACAGACTTGACTAACGAATAATGAATTGATCATGCACAAATAGCAAAAAATTACTTCAACAAATGTGAAAAATGTCCACCATTCACTTCTATGCATTTTCTGAATCCCTTCACCAAGTAGCGTCGTACTTGGAATAAAGTTCCTGGCTTATTCCTGATAACATTGGTGGAACCATTAATTTGTTGCAGAAGTTGCTCACGGGTACGGATTTCTTCGGTGTACAATAAAGATTTGATAAAACCCCAAAGGAAGAAATCCAAAGGATTAAGATCCGGGCTACGCGGCGGCGATGGATTTTCACTGCCACGACCAAACCATCTATGAGGCAGCCATTCATCTAGATAGTTGCTAACTGCAACTGGTTAACCATTACTTGCAGTTTCTTCAAAATGTTTTGCGGGATCTACTCGACGATATACCCTTAAATTTACGACAAAACATGTGGTTTATGCACGATGGTGCTCCACCACATTATCCAGTTGCAGTTCGCAACTACATATCTAGATGAATGGCTGCCTCATAGATGGTTTGGTCGTGGCAGTGAAATTCCATGGACGCCGCCTAGCCCGGATCTTAATCCTTTAGATTTCTTCCTTTGGGGTTTTATCAAATCTTTACACAGAAGAAATCCGTACCCGTGAGCAACTTTTGCAACAAATTCATGGTACCACCAATTTTATCAGGAATAAGTCAGGAACTTTATTCCAAGTACGACGCTATTTGGTGAAGGGATTAAGAAAATGCATAGATGTGAATGGTGGACATTTTTCACGTTTGTTGAAGTAATTTTTTGTTATTTGTGCATAATCAATTCATTATTCGTTAGTCAAGTCTGTTATCTCAGTTTTAATGTTTAATATTTTTTGACTATGCAATAGAACGAATAAATGCAAATATTTCGAAAACGGCTGATTTAATGGAAGTAAATGTAGTATACCTTTTTTTCTTGAAAAACGTCACTCTTTCAAAATTTTCAATAAAAAATAAAAGCACGGTACTAATAAGAAAGTTATGGCATGAAATAATGAGTGTATAAGGTGTAACTAGCGCCCTCTACATGTTATGTCAATAAGTGGAATACCATCGTATTCCCCATCCCTGAAAACCCCCGATTCCCAGTTTTCATGTCGATATCTCAAAAACGACTTGAGCTATAAAGAAATAACAATTCTGAGAACTGGACTTTAACACCCTGTATCTCATTAATGAGAGACATTTGATTAAGGCATATTTGGCTCAATATCATTATTTTCACGACATTAATCTAGGATTGCTTTTTGGCGCATTCATTACGGACCACCCTGTATATATATATATATATATATATATATATATATATATATATATATATATATATATATATATATATATATATATATATATATATATATATATATAAGTTAGTACCGTACTTCTGAAATGATTTATATGACGTCAAAATATCTTGAAAAATCAATATATTGGAGTTTGCGTATCTGTTCTTTGGCAGAAATTTGGTCGTTTAGGTAAATATGCATATACAATGTAGTTTTTGAATGCTATCCTTTTTTAACTTGGAATAAATCAACATCAAGGTACTATTTCAGAGTGTTCTGAGCGGAATGTTCAGAAAGACTTCTTTCCTGTTGCTAAGAAGGACACTTCCTGCAAGTCCGTGTGTGGAGTGAGGTATTTTACACACGTGAACCATTCCTTAACCCAATTTGGGCTTTTGTATCTTAAGTTTCCTATTATAGAATGGTTCTTTAATGTCTTAAGGGTTTATATTACCTAATTAACAGTTTTTTGGACACTGTGCTAATGCTGAATGATGAAGATTGTATATTAGTCGTATTCCTCCATGCCTTCATTCTTCATTCAGGTATGTTAATTATAATCCAGCTTTTTCATGATCATCTTTTGAAAATTCGTTTCTTATTTCAGTTCATTCATTAGAATATACCTTTATCTACCTTCAAGTTCCTGTATTTTCGACAAGAAATGCCTATTTTGATTCAAAAACTCTCAAAAATATTTTGAGGTAAGATACCTTCAACAACGTGTAATATGCCATTACTTATTGTTTTTTATTGTTATTCTAGAGTTTTTTCCTTGGGGTACACACTGGTGTACAACATTTAAGTACGTCTTTCCTCCTACCTACTTACGTTTCCTGCCTGGATAACACGTATTTCATGGTTAGTTCCTGAGAAATTCCGAACAAACTTTTGTGGATCATTTCCTGCCAAAGAAATATGCTGATAGCAAAGGCCAGTATATTCCATGTATTTGCATAATTTAACATCATGCATTAAATATTTATTTTTATGGTTTTTATGCGTATTAATACCTAATTTAAAATGATATTAATTTCATAACTTTCTCTTATGTAAAACTTTTCTGATTTGTTAGTGTTATATTTTTTTGTGCGTGTCAATTTGATTGATCAATCAACCATTCGAATGCGTTAATGCGTAATTAAGTTGGGGTGGGGGTATTTGGGAATTTATTTTCTGCAATCAGAAATGTTATTTTTTTAATTATTGAGCAATAACTTATTTTTTTAATTAAAATAAGTATTAATATACTTGTTAAATTTAGTCAATGGTAATCTGCTTTTTATTTTAACATCTTCTTTTCTAAGAATTCATCTCCCAGTCTGGGGGTTCTTTTTCACTTAAAGCACATTATACAGACTGGGTGGCGCCTTGTTAGAAAAGTGAACCACACTACTAACTCATAACCTAGTGCTCACCGATGAACAGCTGCCGTCGCTGGAACGTCCAGGAATATTATATATTGTATATTACTATACAATATATTTTATTTTTGTGAAAAATAACGTGACAATAAGATTTGACGCCCAAGTGCGTGGGGCGTGAGTGTGTTTCACTAGTTCTAATTTTCTAATTTTTATTATTATTTTTCATAAATTTGATTATATTATGCAGACTATAAATTTATTATTACTAACCCCTACTAACTTATATATTTTTTTCATTGTCTACGCAATATAAATAAGTAGTTGTCTTTCAAATTGATTTTTTTGGTTAAATATTATTATATAGATTCTGTCTTTCTCTGTCAAAAGTTAAATGGAGTATTCTGGTTTTAAATAGTTTTTTTAACTTTGGTATAAATAATCGGTACATTTGAATATTAATATCGTGATACTTCTTAATTTGTTTTACTGGTCTCCTCTAATCAGTAGTAGCTTTTTGTAAACAATCAAATAAAATTTTATTTTAATAACTAGTCCGTGCATTTTGTTTACTAAGTTTTTTTAGCAGAAACTGAAAGTGATAAATAAATACTTTTGTTATTTGTCTGACAATAACACGATGAGATTTTTAAATTGGTAAAATTTAATTTCTTTCCTGTAAAATGATTTTTCATATTTGCAAATTTTTTGTGATAGTTCGCATACTGTAGTATAAATAGTTGCTATCTTGTTTATTTGTTTATACGTATTTTTGAAGAATCTTTATATAAAAATAGTTACGTGCACTTTAATTAATTTTTTTATGGGTTTGAGTTGATTCCAAAATGGATCTTTCTTTTCATTGCAATCACCTTTTGGATTTCGAACTTGACTATGAACTTGCGATACGTTCAGTAATTTCTACACGTAATGTTAGCGATAAGCGAAAAATTTTAGGAGAACTTTTAAAAAAAGAGGCAACTTCTGGTAAACCAGGAAGCCAAATTTGCATGGAAGCTTATGCTAGCGATTTTAAAAATGAAGAGAACGAAATTAATAAAAGTATTCTTTCTATTTCTGATGCTATAGCAGATTTTGAGGGAACAGTAACTGATTCCGCTTTCTTACGCATTAAATCCAGAATTAACCATCTTATTGGTCGCGTAAAACGAATTCCAATACCAAAAGCCGATCCGGACGAAGTGGTTAAATTTAAAAACGAAACTTATGCATCATGTCTAAAATTAGAAGCTCACTTAGATGATAAAGTCACGGCTGATCCTGTAGCACAAGCAAATACTTCCTTCTTTCCTCAGCCTTCTTCGCCCGTGGTTAATTTAAATCCGGTAATAACTTGTTCGGCTAATAAGCAACCTATATGTTCGTGGGGTGTCAAATTTAATGGAGATCCGAAAAGGGTATTTTATTTTATAGAACGCGTAACTGATTTGGCGCAGGCGCGAGAGGTTACTGATGATCAATTATTCAACTCGGCCGTGGAATTTTTTATTGGTGACGCTTTTATTTGGTATAGAAATATTAAATCGTCGGTTACAAACTGGGATTCGTTAATTCAACAATTAAAAAAAGATTTTTTACCTCCATTTTCTGATGATGAAATATGGGAAAGTATAAGACAAAAAAGACAGGGAAAACAAGAATCTGTTACTATCTTTATAGCACAATTAGAGAATCTTTTTAGTCGTTTATCTACGCGTCCTGCAGAAGTCACCAGACTTAAATATATTAAAAATAATCTTTTACCTGATTATGTTCATCAACTGGACTTACATACTACCGACTCAGTTACGGAGTTAACTGCTTTGTGTAGGAAACTTGAAGAAGCTGCCTATATTACCTCGCGTAAATCTACCCCTCAACTTTCTTACCTTAGTAATTCCCATCCTTCTAAATAAATAATGTTTGTAAGAAAAAAAGAATCATTTTTTGTTATAAATGTGGGGAGCCTAATGTAAAAATTTCTTCCTGTCGAAAGTGTACAAAAAACTAAGTTCTTCAATGCCTGTTAGTGGTCGAGGCATTGATCGGTCTAAACAACAGACCACACTAAATCATTCGTTTTTTTGCAAATCAGATTGGACTTCTTGGCTAAAATTTGTTTCTGACTTTTATAAACAAAAACACAATAAAATTTCTGAAGCTTTACCTTTATTTGTAAATAAAGAATCTGATAACAGACCCTATCTTTTAGTAAGACTGTATGATCGTAACATTAGTGTTTTATTTGATTCCGGGGCTAATTTTTCTATAGTGGGAGCTGAAGGATTAAAAATTTTAAAGTGCTTTAACGTTAAAATATATCCAGCAACAATTAAGAATGTTTTTACAGCAGATGGCACTTCTCAGAGAATAAGCGGTGTTGCCGACTTGCCAATTTTTATTGATAATTCCTGCCAAATTATTAAAGTTTTAGTTGTACCTTCTGTTACTCATTCCTTTATATTCGGAAACGACTTTGCTAGACAGTTTAATTTGCTAATAGATTTTAAAGAAAATAGTTGGTTTATACGTAAAGATGATACAGTTATTTCAGCAGTTTCGGGCAATAATTTTAATTTCTCTTTTCCAAAACTTTTCTCTCTAGATGAATTGTCATCAAAACAGAAAGCTGAAGCTTTTAAAGTTATAGAGGCTTTTAAAGCCATAGATAGTAAAGATAGATTGGGTAGAACAGATAAAATTAAATTGACGATAGATACCGGTGATAATAAACCTTTTAAAGTAAAACCATATCTTCTCTCACCTTATTTACAAGAGATTTTAAACAAAGAATTAGATTCGATGTTAAAGTTGGGCGTTGTGGAAGAGTCACAAAGTCCTTGGAGTAGTCCAACTTTATTAGTTAAAAAATCGAATGGAGAATATCGGTATTGTTTTGATGGACGTTTCCTGAATAAATTTACGAAACACGATTCCTATCCCTTACCTCATATTGATCGTATACTTAATAATCTTCGAAATGCAAAATTTATCTCATCTATTGATTTAAGAAAGGCCTTCTGGCAAATTCCTCTTGACTCTGCTTCCAAGGAAAAGACAGCTTTTTCTGTTATTGGTAGAGGTCAATTTCAATTTACTGTTATGCCTTTTGGGTTATGTAATTCGGCTCAAACACAACAAAGATTGGTTGACGCTATCTTTGGACCAAAATATGAGCCTCATATCTTCTCCTATCTCGACGACATTTTAGTGTGTTCTCCTGATTTTAATCATCACGTTGAACTACTACTGACTACAGTCAAAAATATTTTGAAAGATGCAGGGCTAACTATTAATTTAGAAAAATGCAACTTCTTTAAAACTTCACTTAAGTACCTTGGTTTCATAGTAGGTAATAATTCACTAACTACGGATCCTTCGAAAGTTGATTCTATGGTTAATTATCCTCGTCCTCGTAATACTACTGAGATTAAACGTTTTTTGGGAATGTGTTCTTGGTACAGACGTTTTATCCAAAATTTCTCATCTCTTATCGCACCCCTTAATGTTTTGCTTAAAGGCAAAAAGAAGAAACAGCCTGTCTCATGGAATGAAGAAGCCGAAGCCGCGTTCGTTAATATCAAGCAAAAGTTGGTTTCTGCGCCGATTTTATCCCAACCTAATTTTTCTCAGCCATTTACAGTACAGTCTGATGCTTCCGACGTAGGTTTAGGAGGTGTATTGACTCAGCTTATTGATGGAGAGGAGAAGGTGATATCGTATGCAAGCCGAGCATTATCGAGAGCAGAAAGAAATTACTCTGTGACAGAAAGGGAGTGTTTAGCAGTTATTTTTAGTATTGAAAAGTTTAGACCGTGGATTGAAGGTACTTGTTTCACTGTCATCACAGATCACTACAGTTTGCTTTGGTTAAATAACCTTAAAAACCCTTCAGGTCGACTCTCCCGTTGGATTCTTAAACTTAGACAATATTCCTTTGATTTGCAGCATCGCAAAGGTTCGTTGAACGTTGTTCCTGATGCATTAAGTAGAATGATATACCTGATGATCCTGTCGACTGTCCTTCATGTCCTATGCCTATACCTAAAGACGAAGTGTCTTTATTATCTGTAGATTTAAATTCTCTTGATCCTTGGTATTCTTCTTTGTGTGAAAAAAATACTTTCTTTTCCTGATAAATATCCGCAATGGAAGGTCGAGAATGGTACAGTTTACAAGCTAATTCCTTGCCAATCAACATATGTGTTTAATTCGACGGAATGGAAATTGCTAGTTCCAAAATCACAAAGAATTAAAATTCTTGAATCTTGTCATAATCCCCCTACATGTGCACATTTCGGTTTTCGCAAAACATTGTTTAGAGCACAAGAATCATACTATTGGCCTCATATGAGATCTGACGTGCTAAAATTTGTACGCAAATGTTTGATATGTGGTGCTCAAAAACATTCAAATACCGCCAGGATTGGTACCATGGGGAAAGAAAAAATTGTTGATCGTCCATTTCAGATTTTGTCTATTGATCTTGTTGGTCCATTTCCTAGAAGTAAAAAAGGTCATAAGTGGCTTTTAGTTATTTCAGACTGGTTTTCTAAATACACCCTCATTTTTCCTCTTAAACATTCGAAGTCTCCCGTTATAGTTAATCATTTGGAGAATGATGTATTTCTTATCTTTGAAGTTCCTCAATATATTATTTGTGACAATGCTACTAACTTTATTAGTCGCAACTTTAAAGATCTTTGTGCCAAATATAAAGTTAAACATTGGTATACTCCCTTCTATTCGCCACAATGTAATTTTGTGGAGAGAACAAATAAGACCATCACTACTGCTATTCGTTGTTATGTTGACAAGCACGATGATTGGGATCTGCATATTTCTGAGATCAGACAGGGTATTAATACTGCTGTCCATGAAGTGGCAGGCTTTCCTCCTGCTTATTTGAATTTTGGAAGGCATATACCCCTCTCGGGCGATTACTATAGTCAGGTTCCTTCTGATGAATCAGTTGAGATTTTACCTGGCGACAGAAATACATATGCAGAGTCTTTTACTGAGTTTCGCAGTTTATTCCAGGAAGTACGTCAGAAACTTCACACCGCTTATGAGAGGAATGCGAAGTCGTATAATCTCCGCAAACGAGATGTTAGTTTTCAAGTTGGCGACAAGGTTTGGCGTCCAAACAAAATATTATCTAGTGCTCCGAATAAATTTTCTGCAAAACTTTGTCCTAAAAATATTTTATCTGTCGTGCATAAAAAACTTTCACTTTTAGTTTACGAATTAAAAAATATTGACGGATCCAAAGCAGGAAGATGGCATGTAAAGGATTACCTTGGTTCTGTGGAATCCTTGAGAAGGGGAAGTATTTCCACATCTTCCTAAATATCTTACCTTATACCTTACCTTATAACTTACCTTATATCTTACCTTATATCTTATCTTATATATTACCTTATATCTTATCTTATATATTACCTTATATCTTACCTTGATTATATAAACCTTCTCTTATACCTTACCTTTGTTTGTACATAAACAAATTGAAGGAGATTGCCTTTAGCATAAAGTAAAGCTTTATGTAATTTTATTGGCTAAAGATTTGTTTACCTTGGCCTTAATTTTCTCGCACTCTTGCGCTTTTTTCCTTTTTTGGACTAACTTACATTGCCAAAATATTTTGTTGGTACCTTAAAATTTTATTTTGATATAGACAATGGATCTTATTGTCTAATACCTCGTGTAAATGCTTACCTTAATAATTTAGTATATAGATTAGTTTTCTTCTTAAGATAAGAGGATTTATCTTACCCTTTTTGTATAGTGTATACTAATAAATATTCCCTGATTTAGACGTAGGTAATTTACTTTCGTCTTTACCTTCAATTATGCTTTCCGTTTTATTGGTAACATAAGTTGTTATTGAGTGCTGTAAGGCTGATGACGAGGACTCCTATGCCATTATAGGTGTCGCAATATCAGCTATCCTGGGCCTAACCTTTACCCAGTGGGAGGTAGCTTAAACCTGCACTAGCATTCCAATCCCAGACGGTTTCCTATGTTTCTTTTCCCGAAATAATTTACCTTAATTTTTTTGCCCATGCTAGTCTTAGACTGCAAAAGTGTACTAGAAGAGCTGAATCCCTCTGTCTTTTCTCTAACCCTTTTAAGTTTCTCAAAAGATAGGAGTAACTCATTTTCCTTTTCTTTCTATTTTGTTATTTTTAGTTCTATATAGTTTTATTCTATTTAGTCCTACTAATTAGCTATTCTAATCTGATTATCATAGGGTACTTTTTTTATAGTATGTTGTCAAGCGACAACGTCAGGTTTTTAGAGGACATTCCCGAATATGACCCTCATAGATTGTGACCTTCCGATGATGACCTACCGATGATGACCTCCGCCAGGACGTGTGATACGCGTAAGCTATCAAACTAAAAATCTGACGTATCTGACACCTGTCAAGTTCTGACAGCTAAACATTTTTTTATGTTATCTATACTATTGTTAAAAATAGTCTATCTTCGCTGACTATTTTTTTTAAGGAGAAGGTCAGTGTAGCGTTTCGCTACAACGTTACGTAAATTTAATTATAAATTAACATATTAATTTAAAACATTTAATTTTAAGTTAATATTTGGGTACTAATGAGTTATCTAGCGCATTCGCCAGATATATATAAGTTAGTACCGTACTTCTGAAATGATTTATATGACGTCAAAATATCGTGAAAAATCAATATATTGGAGTTTGCGTATCTGTTCTTTGGCAGAAATTTGGTCGTTTAGGTAAATATGCATACACAATGTAGTTTTTGAATGCTATCCTTTTTTAACTTGGAATAAATCAACATCAAGGTACTATTTCAGAGTGTTCTGAGCGGAATGTTCAGAAAGACTTCTTTCCTGTTGCTAAGAAGGACACTTCCTGCAAGTCCGTGTGTGGAGTGAGGTATTTTACACACGTGAACCATTCCTTAACCCAATTTGGGCTTTTGTATCTTAAGTTTCCTATTATAGAATGGTTCTTTAATGTCTTAAGGGTTTATATTACCTAATTAACAGTTTTTTGGACACTGTGCTAATGCTGAATGATGAAGACTGTATATTAGTCGTATTCCTCCATGCCTTCATTCTTCATTCAGGTATGTTAATTATAATCCAGCTTTTTCATGATCATCTTTTGAAAATTCGTTTCTTATTTCAGTTCATTCATTAGAATATACCTTTATCTACCTTCAAGTTCCTGTATTTTCGACAAGAAATGCCTATTTTGATTCAAAAACTCTCAAAAATATTTTGAGGTAAGATACCTTCAACAACGTGTAATATGCCATTACTTATTGTTTTTTATTGTTATTCTAGAGTTTTTTCCTTGGGGTACACACTGGTGTACAACATTCAAGTACGTCTTTCCTCCTACCTACTTACGTTTCCTGCCTGGATAACACGTATTTCATGGTTAGTTCCTGAGAAATTCCGAACAAACTTTTGTGGATCATTTCCTGCCAAAGAAATATGCTGATAGCAAAGGCCAGTATATTCCATGTATTTGCATAATTTAACATCATGCGTTAAATATTTATTTTTATGGTTTTTATGCGTATTAATACCTAATTTAAAATGATATGAATTTCATAACTTTCTCTTATGTAAAACTTTTCTGATTTGTTAGTGTTATATTTTTTTGTGCGTGTCAATTTGATTGATCAATCAACCATTCGAATGCGTTAATGCGTAATTAAGTTGGGGTGGGGGTATTTGGGAATTTATTTTCTGCAATCAGAAATGTTATTTTTTTAATTATTGAGCAATAACTTATTTTCTTAATTAAAATAAGTATTAATATACTTGTTAAATTTAGTCAATGGTAATCTGCTTTTTATTTTAACATCTTCTTTTCTAAGAATTCATCTCCCAGTCTGGGGGTTCTTTTTCACTTAAAGCACATTATACAGACTGGGTGGCGCCTTGTTAGAAAAGTGAACCACACTACTAACTCATAACCTAGTGCTCACCGATGAACAGCTGCCGTCGCTGGAACGTTCAGGAATATTATATATTGTATATTACTATACAATATATTTTATTTTTGTGAAAAATAACGTGACAATATATATATATATATATATATATATATATATATATATATATATATATATATATATATATATATATATATATATATATATATATATATATATGTGTGTGCGTGTGATGGTGTGTGTGTGTATATATGATACATACATAATTGGTAGGATTGGCAATTTTATTTTGGATCTTTATTTCTCTGAAGTTATATTTTTTTTATGTATAAAATAGGGCTAACAATAATTAATTGGTTAACAGGAAAATTATATTTTATTTTGAACTCTATAATGTAATAAAGTATACATGTTTTATATGAAATACTTTAAAAAAATTTTAAAAATCTCTATTAGTAGTAATATGCGTTTCTTCTTTAGAACAGATGAGAATAATATAATGAATGATGCCACGCGCTAACTTTTAAGTTTTTTATATTCGAGTAATTCTGTTTTTTCAAGTAAATAATTATTATTAGTTAAAACTTTATACTATTTGTACTATTCTTGTAAAAATGTAAATTGTGTTTGAATATAAGTAAATTATTATTATTATTATTATTATTATTATTATTATATATTGCTTCTCACTTTGTCAAGTGGTGTTCCTTTTCTGAGATGACGGGCTGTACCAAGTCGTCTCAGAGTCTATTGCTTGGGTTGAGGAATGATCGTACTATATTACATGTTTTAAGGATTACTGACCTTTGTATGTTTATATGAATGTTTGGGTTGAGACCAAGTTGTTCAAGATATTTATTGAAGATGTACGGGGTAATGCCGGTGGTTGAAATGATGAATGGTATGATTGCTACCTTCTTCTGTTTCCATAGCCTTTGGACTTCTGTGGCCAATTCTGTATACTTTACTATTTTTTCATTATACTTGGTTTGAATGTTGTGGTCGTTAGGTATGAATATATCTATGAGATAGGTCATTTGTTCTTTTTTTTTGGAAAAGGATGTCTGGTCTATTACATGTTATTGTTTTATCTGTGCGGATTTCTACGTCCCAGTATAGTTTGTATTCGTTGGTATCTATGATTGTGGTTGGAGAGTATTTGTAGTATGGTGTTTCTTCTGTGATGAGTTTATAGGTCTTTGCGAGTTCCTGATGAATAATTTTTCCTGCCATGTTGTGTCTTTCAGTGTATTCTGTGCCTGCTAAGATCTTACATCCACCAGTGATATGGTCTATGATTTCTTTAAATTGGTGACATTTTCTGCATGTATCGGGATTTATGTTTGGCTTTTTCATTATATATTGTTGGTAATTCCGGGTAGCTATGACCTGATCTTGTATTGCGAGGAGGAATCCTTCTGTTTCTGGATAAAGTTTTCCATCTTCAAGCCATTTATAAGAAAGTTTTTTTGATATGTAGTCATGCTGTATGTTGTACCTATGTTTTCCATGTAGCTGTTTTGTTGTCCATGCATTAAGTTTTTCTTCTATATTTTGTGTTGGAGCGTATGTATCCGATGGATGGCTGATTGTAGATAGATCAAGTGGTGTGTAATTTTTATCGGCTTTGCAGGCTGCTTGGTGAAGGGGTGTTTGTTTACTAAGGAAGAATTTTCGGAGTTGTTGGATCTGTCTTGTGTGTAATGCTTGAATATCTAACATGCCTCTTCCTCCCTCTCTTCTGTTCAATGTAATTCTTTCTTTACAAGAGTTAGGATGGTGTTTTCTGTATCTGGTGAGCTCTGATCTAGTTAGGATATCAATACTCTCTAGGTCCGTTTGTGTCCATTTGATTATACCAAACGAGTATGTGAGTATTGGAATTGCGAATGTGTTGATGGCTTTGAAGAGGTTACGGGAATAGAGTGGAGTTTTTAATATGGCCAGTAATCTTTGTTGGTATTGCATCTTTAATTGTGTTTTTACCTCTGTGTGGTTTATCTTGGTATTTTGTTGGAACCCAAGATATTTGTATGTTTCGTTTTCAGTCATGTTGTCCAATATTTCATTGTTTATGGTTTCTCTGATTTCGCTTTCTATCCATTTACCTTTTTCGATATGTAGTGCTTTACATTTACTTATACCGAACTCCATTTGTATGTCTGTTGTAAATGTTTCTGTGATCTTGAGCAGCCCTTTTATTATTATTATTATTATTATGATATGATTATGATTATGATTATGATTATGATTATGATTATGATTATGATTATGATTATTATTATTATTATTATTATTATTATTATTATTATTATTATTATTATGATTATTATAATTTTTTTTATTACAATTTAGGTGCATCTACTGCAATGGCCATTAGCACCAAGTTGTCTTAAATAGTAAAAAAAAGGGGAACCGTAAAGATATATTTAAGTAAACAGACAAGTATATAAATGAGACAATACTAATAAAAAAAAATAAAACAAAATAAGATATAAAACAAAAAAAGTTAAAACAAAACAAATAAAATAAAATAAGAATCAGATAAAATTATACTGAGAAATTTAGACCTTTTCGAAAAGGCCAGCTGCTCTAAGAAAATTTATAACATTCTGTATTTTAAGGCCATCTGAGAAGTTACCGTCTATGTGTGCGGAGACATTAAACATATGCCTAATATTCCTATATCGCGGACATACACAGATTACGTGTGGGACAGTTAGAATTTCATTACATTGAACACACACAGGTGGATCTTCGCCTTCAAGAAGGTAACCGTGTGTTATAGTTGTATGTCCCAGTCTAAGACGATGTAATTTTACTCGTTCGACTCTTGTTAGGGCCACTGGAACTCGCCACCGTCCAATCAGTGCTTTTATTGTTTTAAGATGGTTGGCTATACGATTCCATTCTTCCTGCAAAGCTCCAGCAATCTCTAACCGTAGATAGGCTTTTACATCCGAGCTTGTCAATATTGCAACATCTATTTCGACCTTTTCAGCGGCACTACGCGCCGCCGAATCGGCAAGCTCGTGTCCCATGATCCCAATATGACTGGGTGCCCATATAAACACTACCAGTCTTCCCTTATTAGTTAGATATTGTAAGAGTGATAAAATTACCTGTATTAAAGGGTCTTCGGAGAAAGGATTAGAAATGGCTTTAAGAGCGCTAAGAGAGTCAGAAACAATAACAGTATATGTTGTTGTAACGATCATATCACAGAACCTTAACGCTTGCCAAATAGCATACAGTTCAGCTGTATATATTGATGCATGGGGGAAAAGGGACCAATCATGTGCAACACTATTTCCGACTAGGGCACAACCGACACCAGTAGCTGTCTTGGAGCCGTCAGTGTAAAGAATCGACGGATTTGGGTATTCTTCAAAAATTGTCAGCAGCTTTTGATGAAACAGTATTGGAGTGGTACCATCCTTTGGAAAAATAGTTAAATCATACCTTACAGATGCTTTTGAGATCAACCACGGGGGAAGTTCACCGGGGCCCAGAGAAAGAACACTAACATTCTGTAATAATGGTAATGATTCACGTGCCCTGGCACCCACGGGCCTTGTAATCGTAGGCCTGTTAGAATATTCATCATGGTTCTGAAATATTATGTGATAATTGCGATGATAGGGTTGTGCTTGTATACTAGAGATATAACTCGCTAAGATTTTTTGTCGCCGATATCGTAATGGTGGCAATCCCGATTCACTACAAAGGCTAACAGCTGGTGTCGTACGGAAAGCACCTAGGGCGTATCTAATTCCAATGTGATGGATTGGGTCAAGTTGCTTGAGTAAAGATTTTCGAGCTGAAGAGTAGACACAACAACCATAGTAAATTTTTGAAAGGACCAGTGATTGATAGATATTTAGAAGGGTATCAGGATCAGCTCCCCATTTCATATTGGCCAAACATTTTATTATATTTAAAGTTGATTTACATCGTATTATCTAATTTTCTATATGCTTTCGCCAGGTCAGTTTCGAATCAAAGATCAGTCCAAGAAATTTAATTGATTCCCTGCATTCAATTAAGGTGTTTCCAATGTACAACATTGGGTCATAGTGAGGACGGCGTAGCCTACAAAAATGGACACACCTAGTCTTTTCTTGGGAAAATTTAAAACCCATGTTTTCGGCATTTCGAACAATTTGATTTATTGCAAGCTGAATATTATGGCTTGCAATCCTAACAGTGGATGCAGAGGCGAAAATTGCTAGGTCGTCAACATATAAACATTTTCCAACCGAAGGGTCGACTAATGAAATTATGTCATTTACCGCTATAGCAAAAAGTGTTACACTTAAAGTGGAACCTTGTGGTACCCCATTCTGCAAAAAGCCAGATGTTGATAGTGTATTTCCCACTCTAACTTTGAAGGTTCTCTCAGATAAAAAGGATGACACAAAAAGAGGTAGGTTCCCACGAAAACCCCACTGGTGAAGCTTTCTTAGGACTCCGTAACGCCAAGTCATATCATAGGCTTTTTCGAGGTCAAAAAATACTGCTATAGTATGTTTCCTCTTCCTAAAGGACTCCTGAATGGCATGTTCCAGATAAACCAGTTGGTCGATTGTCGAACGGTGTTTTCTAAAGCCAGCTTGGCAATCCGCCAAGAGCCCCCTCGATTCAAGGAACTACACAAGTCTGTTGTTGACCATTTTCTCTAGGATTTTACCCATACAGCAGGTGAGGCTGATGGGCCTGTAGCTTGACGGTTGAAGCAGATCCTTCCCCTCTTTTAGAATGGGTACTATTATGGCTTCTTTCCATTTGTGTGGGTAGGAATTTGAGATCCAAATTTTGTTCAGCAAAGAAAGAAAAAACCTTTTAAATTCTGCGGGCAAATGAGTTATTATCTCGTAGTTTAAAAGATCAGGACCTGGGGCTGATGTATTAGTATGACTGAGAGCATTCTCAAGTTCTGTCTGGGTAAACGGTAGATTATAATCAAGGTTTTCTGCACAACTGAAATCTAAGAGGTGCTCCTGTTCAACTCTTATCTGTAAGAATCCCTGCTCATAGTTTTGATTACTACTGGCAGCTTCATAGTGCCTTGCCAAACGTTCGGCAATTTCAAACGAAGAATCAGAGATGACTCCATTTTCCATCTGTAGATATTTCAAAGGATGTGATGATCCAGTACCAGCAACAGCTTTGATTTTACGCCACACCTCCGAAATGGGCGTCTGGGCAGACATTGATGAAACATAGTTATTCCAAGACGATCTTTTACTCTGCAGAATGATACGACGTGCTTCAGCTCTTGCTTTTTTGAAGATAATCAAATTCTCTAACGACGGACGGCGCCTGAACATATTGAAGGCTCTCTTTTTTATTTTAATGACATTACTTACGTGGGGATTCCACCAAGGAACTACACGTTTGTTAGGAATCTGCGTTCTCATTGGTATTGCCTTTTCGGCTGCTAGTTTGATACTGTCTGTCAGTGCTTCGACCTCTTGATGGAGGTTATCAATTTCGTCAGGTAGTTCAAGATGTTGCTCAAAGATATGCCATTGGGCCTTATCCATGAGCCATTTAGGAGGCAGAGGGGCACAAATCTTTGGGATATCGCTAGTCAAAACAATTGGAAAATGATCACTATGATATAAATCATCAAGGACTTTCCAGGACCAGCGGGGAGCTATTCTTGCTGAGATAATGGAAAAATCGATCGCAGAAAAATTCCTTGATCTAGAATTAAAAAACGTCGGTGCACCCGTATTTAAAAGGACTAGGTTGTCCCTTTCCAGAAACTGCTCAATAATATGCCCACGCGCATCCCGTCGATCAGAACCCCAAAGCGGATTGTGAGCATTCATATCTCCAACAAGCAAGAAAGTAGGTAACCGCAGGATTAGTTGTTCCAAGTCTTCCATACGCCAATTGGCATCGGGGAGGTATAAACTACATATAGTAATGGAAATAGGAGCTAAAATATGAATAGCTACTGCTTGGAGAGTAGTATTCAGCTGAACTGTAGAAAACTGTGCATCTTGCCTAACCAATAAAGCGGTACCACCCTTTGCCCGGATGGCAGGATCAGCATCTCTTCTTAAAACTTTATAACCTCGTAGAGAGTATGGTTGATTAGGTCGAAAATGAGTCTTTTGAAAAGACATACAGATTGGATCTGCCTCGGATAGAAGTAGTTTGAGCTCGCCGTAGTGACTGATGCAACCGTTACAATTCCATTGGACTATAGAGTTCATAAAGATTGGAAAAGGAAAAATATATGCTATTAAAAAAAAAACCAAGGTAGATACTTATAGACAAACAGATACGTATAGCACATAGCAGCAATTATGATAAAATTAGAAATAGCTAAAATATTAATATCACAGGGAAAAAAAAAGACTAGAATACAAATATTACAGAGTAAAAACAGTAAGAGGGACTATCTAGCCATTAGGTGGAATCCTTTCGGGGCTTCCCCTTTGGCCAACCTTTCTTCTTTTTTAATTTCTCCGTCGCAGATCCCGACTGTTCTTCCTCCGAAGAGGACTGCACCTCATGAACGTCGGTGCGCTTTCGCTTTTCGGAACCTGCATCGGAAAATGCAGAGACTTGGCTATTGTCAGAGTCAATAGCCTGTCCACCACCCGGGGGCGGTGGACGGACAAAGGTTTGAGAGGATGATCTCTTAACAACCTCTCTTGGGACAAACACATTTCTCAGTGTGGATACAAGTGTTGGTACTAACTCTTTGATTAACTATGGCACATCAATCTTTAATGGAGTAGCTGCAGCATTAGCATAGGAAATACCTTGGGATGGTGTTAGAATAACTACCTTCTTTTTAGCTTCAGAATATGAAAGATTCTCCTTAGTTTTGATCTCCCGAATTACATATTCTTGTTTAAACACCGGACATTGACGAGAACGGGAAGGATGATTATCACCACAATTAACGCATACCTCGTTACTACATGGCATTCCTTCGTGCAAGGGCTTACCACAGTTACAGACTTGATCCCGGGCGCATCTCATAGCTGTGTGTCCAAATTTCAAACACCTAAAGCACCTCATAGGTGAGGGCACATATAATCTAACATCTAATCGGTACCACGCAACTTTAATTTTCTCAGGTAAGGTTGGCCTATCGAATGTTAGAATATGGTTAGCAGTATCTTTAAGTTCACCATTGACTTTGGTCTGGATCCGCTTAACTTCAATAACTCCTTGCCCCTTTAAATTTTCGGCTATTTCCTCGACGGTACAGTTTAAAAGATCTTGATGATAAATGACTCCTTTTTTGACATTGAGCGTTTTATGTGGTGATATCTCCCAAGTTCTTAACTATCAACAATCTGTTAGACTGAGCTGATACAGTCTCTACCAATAAACCATCTTTAAGTTTTCTCATGTTCTTAACTTCACCAACAATGCCAAACAATAACTTATGAATAACGAAAGGATTTACTTTAAAGAAATCCCCGTTAGTCCTTTTTACGATCAGGAACCGGGGAGCAACCACCTTTTCCTGACTCGCACCAGCGCCCTTTGGGGTGGGCGCGGAGAACCCTGGGTTTTTAATATTTATATTGGACTTCATTTTGGTCCCACGAGTAGCCTAGGAACTAAATGTCATCTGCAGCAGAGCCTGGATACTACAGAAAGGCTATATGCAACCGGAGGTCGCCTGGTATCCGGAGGACATCGTTAGCGGCTCACTATCGTAGAGCCATTCATCCCCTCGGCACGATGGATTTACACCTTGGGATTACGAGCTCGGGTACCTTGGGATCGCCACATCCATACCTGGAAGCCAAAAGCATCCCAGGCCCCTGAGGGCATTATTATTATTATTATTATTATTATTATTATTATTATTATTATTATTATTATTATTATTATTATTATTATTGAAAAAGATCCCCTCGTGACTCTCCATGGCTCCGACTCACACAGAGAACCACGACGGGAGGCTCGTATCGATAACCACTCCTTGCGTCCGCTCGGTCAGTGGTCATCAGCCAAATTCATCTGCCTCAACAGACGAAGCGAACCCAGAACCACTGCTCTCTGCATCCTCATTACAAGTTCATTAAGCGAATCGCGACACGATGGTAGTTTTTGTAGTTCAGAGAGCAGCGTAGTTCGAATTCCTCCCAAAACACCAACAATCAACACAACCATTTCAACAGAAAAGCCCGGGTACAACCTACGTAGTTCATACAGGAGGTCAGTATATTTTGCGCGTTTTTCCTCCTCTTTCCTTAGTATGTTCGTCTCGGCTGGTGATGAGAACTCAATGACGTAGATGGTTTTCGCGTTTTTGTCCATAACGACGATGTCCGGTTTGTTAGCCTGGATTCGTCTGGTTGTGTGAAATGCGTAGTTCCAATAGATACGACACATTTCAGTTTCCACCACTGCTTCTATCTCCGGTGGTACATATGGAATTATTGGAGCTTGATCTATACCGTAAAAATGTCTAAGGTGGTAGTATAGAACCCTTAAGGCAGCGTTATGGCGATATATATAAGAAGTAGTTGCATGAGTTTTGCAAGCTGACAGGAGATGCATGAGCGTCTCGGGCCCCTGACGGCACGCCCTACATCTGATGTCTTGAATGTCACCAAAACGTGTACGGTATGTAAGTGTATTGATCACTCCATCTTGACAAGCCATGAGGAATCCCTCGGTCTCAGACTTCAGGCCAGCCGACCTTAGGAAACTGAAAGTCAGTTCTTTGGACAGCCCCAGCGTCTCCATATTTCTATAGAAGACGCCGTGCTGCGGCTTTTCGACATGCCTTCGAAGTAGCTGCTGTTGTTCTGCAGTTTTAATGGTCTTTTTTAATACTTGTGGTTGTAGGTCCCGAAGTGGGAGCATGTCTTGGCGGTGGCGTTGCCTGTCCTCAATCCCAAAGTTAAGACCGAGTTCATTTGCGGCACGTTCGGCTGCCTTAAATAGAAATGCGCCAACACCGGCAATTTCATGAGCTTGTACGATTTGCAGTAGTGGATCCCGGCTATTTAAAACAATATATTATTATTATTATTATTATTTAATCGTTTTCACAGGTTTCCCCGGAATTAGAAGCAACAATACATCGGTCGAAAGACAAGATGATGCGCTTGTCTGTTAGTGTTAAAAACACTTTTAAAAGTCGTCGCCAAGAACCCTACGTATAATACTACAAGTATCTAATATTACGGATTTCTGCAGCGGTAAGTATAATTCCCTTTCCAGACCAAGACTAATCAAGCTGTTTTCTAGTTTTTTAGGTATTTCGCCTGTGGCCCCCACTATAATAGGCACGATAGTGACATTGTCCATGCCCCACATTTGTCGGATTTCGTCAGTTAATGGTAGGTATTTATTGATTTTTTCTGTGTGTGTTTTGTTTATATTTACAGGTAGGGGTACTGCTAGGTCAATTATAAACGATTTCTTCTCCTCCTTGCAGGTAAGCACTATATCTGGTATGTTATTTGGTATCGGTCGGTCCGTAATTATCTTTCTTCTTCCAGTAAAGGCGATATCGTTCATCTTCGCAGACAGCAGGCGGCTCGTATTGGTAATAGGGAACTGGATCCGCAAGCCCAAGATACTTTTGTCTTAAGTTTTGATGAAAAATTTTGCCAATTCTGTTATGTCTTTCCAGATAGCTTTTAGGTGCCAAGGTAGAGCATCCCGCAATCAAGTGATCCAAACTCTCTTCTTTTTCTTTACACAGACGGCATTTAGTGTCTCCTCGAGGTTCATTAAGAATTCTTCTTCTATAGGCTTTTGTTGGGATGACTTGGTCCTGGATTGCTGCTATAAATCCTTCGGTCTCGGCAAAAAGGTTGCCCCATCGTAAGTATTCACTGGATGCCTTGGTGTCTATAGCGTCATTTTCTACTGATACCCGGTACTTTCCATGCAGCGGTTTACTTCTCCACTGTTGTAATCGTTGCTGCACTGTAAATGTTTCGGAAGTTGGGTCATAGGTTCTATCCGCTAATTTTAAGGGAGTGGCTTTTTTGTCGTCCAGGATCGCAGCTCTATGGATAAGACTGGTATTCTCCTTGCTTACCTTGCTATAAAAGTACTTTCTTAAATTTTGGATCTGATTGTGATGGCGTACTACCACATCAGGAATTCCTCTCCCTCCGTGGCTCCGAGGTAGATGAAACCGTTCAAGAGATGACCTAGGGTGATGAGCTCGGTACCGTCTAAATTCCTTTCTGGTTTGTATATTTAACTGATTGAGCTCTGTATCGGTCCATTGTATCACTCCAAAACTGTAGGTAATAACAGAGGTGGCATATGTATTTACAGCTTTAGCCATGTTCCTAGCCGAGAGTTTTGATTTGAGAATCGAGCGCAGTCTTTGCAGGTAGGTATTTGTTGTTTTGTCCTTTGCCGTTTTGTGATCAATTCCCCTACCCTGTAGGTAGCCTAAGTATTTGTATTGCTCATTCTCATTCATTCCTGTAATCGTTCCCTGATGTTTATCTCTTTTCAAATCCAGTGTGCTCAGACCAGCGGCCTCCATTCATACACGATATTTTGCACTTATCCAGCCCGAATTTCATTTGGATGTCTGTGCTGAAACATCCTACACACGACAGGAAATCATGCAGGTGGTTTTGATTCTGTGCAAATAATTTTAAGTCGTCCATATACCACAAATGGCTGATCTGGGTTTTCGTCCTTGGTAGTATGTATCCTTTATGCTGTCTGTTCAGAAGTAATGTAAGTGGCCTTAAAGCTAAACAAAACCACAGTGGGCTGAGCGCATCTCCTTGAAATATTCCTCTTTTAATATTAATTAACCCAATGTCCATCGTTTTTCCTGCCATATTAATTGTTAATTTGGTTTTCCATTGGGTCATGGCATTCTTAAGAAAGGTGGCTAAGTGAGGTTCAACTTTGTATAAATCCAGTATTTCTGCCAACCATGAATGGGGAATGCTGTCGTATGCTTTCTGGTAATCTATGTAGGCGGTATAGAGCGTTCCCTTCGTTCTTTTAGCAGTCGACATTATTATGGAGTCAATCAGCAATTGTTCCTTGCAGCCATGTGAACCTTTACGGCATCCCTTTTGTTCTTCATCCAATAATTTATTTAGGTCTAGATGCCTTATACAGTTTCTCGGATACAATAGAGGTAAGTAGTTTATAAATAGTGGGTAAACATGTGATTGGCCTGTAACGAGCTGGATCTGCGGTAGGCTGCGGTGTCTTGGGGATCAGGTAAGTTATGCCTTTTACCATGAAGGCCGGTGTTTCCTCTGGGTGTTCAATTAGGTAAGTAAAGTTCAAGGCTAGCTGTTTATGTGTGGATTTAAATTGTTTGTACCAGAAGTTATGAATCTGGTCCATTCCTTTCCAGTTTAATGTTTTCTTTACAGCCAACTCAACCTCCTGTACCGATATTTTCCATTCCAGCATCTGTCTTATATTGGTTATCTCTTTCTTTTCAGCATATAGCCATTTCGTCTTCTTATGTTGGACAGGATCACCCTCTCCCAGAACTCTCTGGTTGCATCAGCGTCCGGTGTCACTGCCTGGCCCTTAGTCTGCTGTTCGTTGTTGTTTGTGCCACCTGTGGTTAGACTTTCGTAGAATTGCTTCTCGTTGTTCGTAAATTGTTTGTTGTGTAGCCGTCTGGTGTTACTTGTACGATATCGCTTGACGTTTTGACATCGCTGCTAGCTTCTATTTTAGATGGTCTAGTATCGTCTCTGTAGTTGGATTTTCTACAGAGACATACGTCTTAAAGATAGTTGCAGCTCTTGTGCTAACCTTTTTACTGGGGTTCGGTCTATTATTTTGTCATAATACCAATTTCCTCTCTGAGTTTGTTTATCTTCTCAGTTAGCCGGCGTTCCCATGGGGACTTTTTATGGGTGTGTCCTTCTGGTTTCTGCATTGGTATCTTTTGGCAATTGCACTTTAAAGTCGCAAATGCACCTGCGTATGTAAGACTGTGCAGTTCTGATATTGTCATTTGCGGTTTTATCTTCAGTGCTAAGTATCTGTCGACCTCGGTTAAGATGTTACGAGTGTCGCTTTTGAATTTAAGCTTGGTCAGTCTTGGCTTAGCTGTCGCTTCTATGCCCTCGTACAGCATAAGAGTCCTTTCAATTTCTTCTTGCGTTGGTGTCAATAGGGGACTAATTGGTCTGTCGTTCTCTTGTTCCAGGGGCATCTCTTCTTCAGCGTTTGTTTCGACACCCAGTTCTATTGCAACTTCATGTTTAATTCTTGCTATAGTCTCAGCTGGTAGTCGGTTAGTAAATATTGATCTCTTGATCTGTGATATTATGTTATTTACAGTCTTTTTTCTTAACTCAGGGAATTTTTCCGTCATAAGTCGGTGGAGTTCCGTGCTATAAGGAGTTTTGGCGGTCTCTAGCCGTGTTATCTGAAAGAAGCATCGAACCAAGTACTCGTTCATGTTATCTGGCCAAGAGGTTTTTGCGTCTTATTGCCCTCTGTAGCAGTGGACTGAGATGGTTGCATTTCAGTAGCGCATTCGACAGGGGTTGCCATGGTCTGGTGTTGGTTTTGGCTAAAGTGTGGCTGACTGCCTGTTTCTCGTAGTCCTAATTCATTGCTGTGGTCGGTTGCAGGCCCATCTCCACAACGGCTTCCGTCCGAGTCCTGCTGCCTCGGTCCGCCAGAGTATCGGTTTCGTCTTGTGCGTACCATAAATTCTCTATTTTAATAGGTAATTGCATTTTAGAGCTACTGCCAGCGAGCCTCCGACTGCTCTTATCCAGCCGCTCCTCACATGGAGTCAGACGCTGTAGGACTACCGCTCCTAACATGGAGTACCGTCGTGTCCTGTGCTAGTTTTGGATCGCCCCAAGTTCTTGGTACCCCCTATATCTAGGGGGCATTCCCCTATCCACCACCTGGGGAGGCGTCCGATGGAGGACTAGCAACCCCTCACGGATTATTATTATTATTATTATTATTATTATTAATATGTGTTGTATATATGTATACATGGTGTCCGAAAAGTCTTAGTATGGGCAAATACTTCTACCAGAACCAAGATAAACTTAATTAAGTCGGATTTTAAGTAAATCGACTATTTAAACGCGTGGGTGTTAGTGTGTATGTATACACAATTCAAATATTTATAGTAGTAGATGGTTTTCAGGCATACCAGACCAGGATATATATCCAAAAATTCCCCCCACTCTTCACCGGTACCAGACCAGGATATATATCCAAAAATTCCCCCCACTCTTCACCCCACCAAAATCCCCCCACTCTTCACCCCACCAAAATCCCCCACTCTTCACCCCACCAAAATCCCCCCACTCTTCACCCCACCAAATCCACCCACTCTTCACCCCACCAAAATCCCCCCACTCTTCACCCCACCATTAAAACCATTCCACAACACGCACTCTTCACACTACCAAATCCTACCACTCTTATATCAAATCCATTCCTCCTACCCGCCACACCACTTTTATTGCTATAAATTCTCAATATTTACAGTATTTAACACAATTCACAACGATGTCTGTAGCAGTCCCTATTGATTATTCATGGGACACAGAACATTGCGAAAGCTATAATCCACAAGAGTACATAGAAAACAATTTAGTAATAATCAATCCACCTCCCAATCTATCTAAGAGTGCTAAAAAAAAGTTTCGAACTCAACAGAGAAAGAAAGTTCAAGAATTGCAAGCAAAAAAACTATGTCTTGCCCAACAGCAAATGTAATGTTTAGTCATGTAAGCGGAAAGAAATCCTTGCAGGATTTTACTACAGATGAACTAGAAATGTTACCTTTGGAATATCTAATTAATTATGCAGATCATTTGGAACTCTTGGATGTATGGGGAAAATTACCAATGTCTTATAAATCAAGTTTTGATCTTCAAATTAAATTGCCATGTTTTATACATTACAATCGTCCTGACTGGAGCACACAATTCGATGGTCCTCCTGTATCCCAGAAATCATGTTTCATGTGCAATAGAAACATAAAGTAGACTAATGTAGATAAACTCACTGTTATTTTTGTTCAAAAGTAAACCTGTATTTTAATAAATGTTTTATAAATGTCAAACAAATAATTAGAAGTATTATTCATTAATCCATGGATTTACAGCATCCCACCACCACCAAATCCCCCCACTCTAAATCGTTAAACATCATTACACAAAGCTTCACTCATTTCATCGTATTACAGCGCGTTACTTAAAAGGGTAAGTGCGGTTAAAACGCAAGTGTTGTACTAATTCGAACAATACACAGGTCAATACAGACCCCATATGTAGAGCGGTAGACCCGCCCAAAACAACAAATTCTTAAAAGTGGGTGGGTTGGAATGTACACACCAAAGTACATCTCCTAACACTCCGTGCGCATGTCTAGCACGCTCGGTGTGCGCGTGGTACGCATTTTGGTCTACTGCGCATATAAAAAAAATGGCGCCTCAAAAAAAAAAAAAAAAAAAAAAAAATAAAGGCGGCTCAAAAAAAAAAACGTTTTTTGTATTTTTCGTTTTTTTACATCTGCGCAATAGAGATGCGCATGGGCATGCCCCGCCCAGACGGATTCTCTTTATATTCTCTCTTCGCTTCTCGTTCTGCAGTCGCATCTTCAGCTGGATATAATACAGTTGTGTCTTCTCCTTGTTACGTATATATCCTCAGCGGTTAGTTAGCGTTGATATTATATTAATTGTTTAGTTTGCAAAAACAGTATTGTGCAAAGTGTTGTGAAACCAGATAAAATATCGCAAGAATGTGTTGAATAAAAGAGTTGTGAAAGCTGAAGATGTTAAAACATAAACATCAAATAAAAGTAAAAAATTTAAAAAGGTGTTTTGTGGACACGCGCTATGAACTTTTAGAATTAGACTGTAGTGATGAACAACTCTTTACGTTGCTTGAGGAAGGTATAGCGTTATGTAACAATGTTCTTGCAGGATCTATAAAATCAAAACATTTTAATGACCATATAAGTCTTATAAGTTTAGGTTTAGATTTATATGAATGGTTTACCGTAATGAGAGGAAGAAATCTGATTGCGGAAGAATAAGTGTGTTTCCCGCGCGTTTTTGTTTAGTTCCCATCATGTTTTCATGCAGTGAATGCAACAAGAGTTTTACTCATCAATCGAACGTTCATAGACATAAACGAGAAGCATGTCCTTGTATACCATCCTGTTCTCGGGAAAAACGAAAAACCAATACCCAGTTATGTGATATACCGTTGAAAAGATCCATAGTAGAAGACAGACCCCCATTACCTAAACTTACTTTATCGCGATGTAAAGATTGTGATACTTGGTATATAAAAAATAAACTTGCTGCGCATTTACGTTCAAACCTACATAAAAGTGCACTTAAAAGTATATTATTAAGTATATTGTTAGTAGTGTTTCTATGTTCAATAGATATGATATTATTCAAAGTATATTTGTATTATAAATAAAATTCAATAATAAAAAACATATCTACCATTGTACAGTATAAGTTAAGATTATATTATTTCAATAAAACTTCAATAGTGACACAGGAATGGAATCAGTTGTATAGAAAATCTTGTATAGAAGAATGTAATTCAAATGTGTGTCTAGTATTATTAAGTATATTGTTAGTAGTGTTTCTATGTTCAATAGGATATATATTATTCAAAGTATATTTGTATTATAAATAAAATTCAATAATAAACACATATATATAATAATGGTTTTTATTCATAACAATACCTATAATTATATAACAATTTTACGTTTGCTAATGCACAATGCCATGGATTCACATTTTTGTGAAAATAACATTCTGGAATTTTCTTAAATTTACTTAATTTTGGTTCTTGGGCAATAGGAATAGCGTATATGAAATCTTCATCCAAAAACTTTTTTAAGAAGTTTATTTTTTCATTCCCTTTCACGTAAATTTTGGGCGATTGGTAAACTTCTAACATATGCTTTAAAATATTATCAATTTCATTAAGTTCTATATTTCCAAATTCCCATTTTAGTCCATGATACTCTTCGCCCCATTGAACCATTTTGAGATCGAGAGCAGATAACATATTTTTTTGAAATGGTGATTTAAACAGATAATTTGAGCAACGAATACCATCATAAATCGCTAATTCTTTTGGAATGTATCCAAAGGAACTGTTATATCCTTGAATGTCGATAAAAAGTTCTGTCTTACACTCATTCATGGTTAGTCGCTAAATGATGTTTAAATCTATAAGATTAGTGTTTAAATCCCCCCACCACTCTTACTACTCCCCACTACCACGCTTATTATCCCCACTACCACGATTGCTTATTTAAGCACTCACCCACAGTTCTACAACAATTATTTCAAGCAAGCATCTGAAAATGTATCAACCAACAGGAAACCAACAAGAGTTTAGTAACAAGCGCAATGTAGCTCTCGTCAATGAAACAATTTACTACATTAACAAATCCAAATCCAAATGGGTCAGCATTGGATTTTCCTTAGAGAGAAAATATATTCCTGTTGTTAAACTCTGTGGATACAAATATAATCAAAATGTCACTTTTAATGAAGATCAATGGATCTCCTTCCTAAATAATCAAGGAATTATGATGAGCTTTATTTATTCCAACAACACCGGGTGGCAACCCATGAAGGGAAATGGTTATGAGATTCACTTTGTGTTTATTGGGGATGCAAGAATTATCAAGATTACACAAGATGGAGGTAATGAGGTATTCCTAGCTGGTGATACCATAAATGAATTAGTAAACTTGGCAAATTTAATCAAATATCGTGTTGATATCTTAAAAAACCAGGAATTTTCCAAATATTACAATATTTTAGTTAGTGGAATCTCTATGAAAAATGGCGATTTGTTAAAAAATGTATATGATGTTATTTCACCTATGGAAAATAGTTTAAATGTTTGCTGTGTTTTAGAATTATTAAACTTTTACTCAGATTGTGTTCTGGAGGATGTAGAAACATTCGTATGTAATGAATTTGTAAAAAGTTGTATTGAAAATAAAAATGTATAGGTATATTTTTCTTTTTATTCCGCCCACCTCCTAAATTAATTTTTAAAGCTCTGAACTTACTTTAAGTGTCACATACTCATACAAGATGTGGTTAGCATATACATCTCAACGAGTAGCATATAACCTAACAAGCGCTATAGATAATCTATCACAACACTTTAGTAACTTAAAATTTGATGCTGTCCATAAAGCCGAGTATGGATTCGAAAGATTTTATACGTATGAGGAATGTATGGATATGGCTAGAAAATATGAAAAAGCAGCAGAAGCCTGTAACATATATTTTCATACTTCTGATCTCTCTTATGTTAACCGGGTGGCAACCCATGAAGGGAAATGGTTATGAGAATCACTTTGTGTTTATTGGTGTTGCAAGAATAATTAAGATTACACAAGATGTTGGTAATGAAGTATTCCTAGCTGGTGATACTATAAATGAATTAGTGAACTTGACAAATTTAATCAAATATCGTTTTAATATCTTAAAAACCAGGAATTTTCCAAATATTTCAATATTTTAGTTAGTGGAATCTCTATGAAAAAATGGTGATTTGTTAAAAAATGTATATGATGTTATTTCACCTATGGAAAATAGTTTAAATGTTTGTAGTGTTTTAGAATTATTAAACGTTTATTCTGATTGCGTTGTGGAGGATGTAGAAACGTTCGCATGTAGTGAATTTGTAAAGACTTGTATTGAAAAATAAAATTTTAAAATATATTTTTCCTTTTTATTCCTCCCACCTCCTATTCCTCCCACCTCCTATCCTAAATTAATATTTAAAGCTCTGAACTTATTTTAAGTCTCACATACTCATACAAGATGTGGTTAGCATATACATCTCAACGAGTAGCATATAACCTAACAAGCGCTATAGAGAATCTATCACATGACTTTAGTAACTTAAAATTTGATGCTGCCCATGAAGCCGAGTATGGATTCGAAAGATTTTATACATATGATGAATGCATGGATATGGAAAGAAAGTATGAAAAAGCTGCAGAAGCCTGTAACATATATTTACATACTTCTGATTTAAAGTCTTTTCTGCAAACCATAAAGGAAATGGGATTTGAGGAGCATTTGGGTGAAGTAAAACAGTTTATTCCACAAGACATCATTGAAGAAATATTTGAAACCTAATTTATATCAAATAAAAAACTTTATTTCATTTATGTGTTTTATTCAATCATTAAATAATTATTATATAAATTGTATACATTAGTAAGTGCACATATACATGGTGATTTAGAATGATAAAAACAATGAGCTTCTCCTTCTTGTAACGATGGATTTTCATCAAGTTCCATGACTGGTTTTAATGAATATTTTCGAATGTATTCGGATTTCTCTCTCCTTTTTACTACCTCTCCTATGCCACCTCTCTCTTATGCTACCTCTCTCTTATGCTACCTCTCTCTTATGCCACCTCTCCCTACCACTCCTCTCTCTTATGCTACCACTCCTCTCTCTTATGCTACCTCTCTTTTACTAGCTCTCCTCTCCTATGATACCTCTCTCTCGCTTTTACTAGCTCTCTCCTCTCTCTTATGATACATACCTCCCTACCACCTCTCTTTCTTATGTTACTTTCTCGCTCTCTCCCTATGCTACTTCTTGCATACAAGCTGCCGTTTTACCATTTGTTTCAAACATTACATAGTTCTAACGTATAAAAAAGAATGTACAAAAAGGTATAAAATGTCTATTTTTTCTGAATTTGGTTTCAGATTTTTCCAATTTATCTTTATAATATTGTTTATTACCTATACCAAATTTAAATTAGATTTATCAGCCACATCGCCAGCTAAAAGCTTGGTTTTTCTCTTCCGAGCCAGAAAACTATTTCTTCCATGCCTAATTACACACTCTTTATGTTTCCCAACTAATACCTCCAAATGAGAGCCATTCGACTTATCATTAACTCAGTCCTCCCAAGGAAACTCTCTTATTTATTTTCTATCGATACTTGCACGGATTTTGCTTTGAAGACCTCACCGCTATAATTATCATCCTTAATTGTTTATAATAGAACAACAAAAGGCGTGTTACGTATGCAAGGACCTCCAGATTATGGATCAAAATTGTCTGCAGACGTTTTTCCCTGCCCCATCCCAATCTTCAATCCTTTAAATCCTGTGTCAATAGATCACATTTTCCTTCTCTCTTCAGACTCCCACGACACATTAGTACTTAGGCTTGAAGTTTTCGTGGACTGTCTCAGATAAAAAAGCCAAGTGTTTCACCTTTATTTGTGAAAAGACAATATTTTGATGTGGAATAAATAATGCATTTTTGAGCTTTTTCTAAGACCGATATCTTTCAAAAATCTTGCTCTTGATGGTAGTTTTCGACTGAACAAAATCCTGGCAACGCATAACTGGTCAACTAGAACACCTTACTTTAAACCAATACTAAATCTAAACTTTCCTAGTGAATCTGAACGTTTATGTCGACAACACCAAAAAAGTATTAATCCAGTACACTTTGACGCTAAGAAATGAAACATCCTTTGAAGCTATTTTTAATAAATTTGATCTTAGATCGGTACACTTAATTGTAGCAGCTCGAAAAGGTGGATTAAAACTTTGTTCTTTAACTTGATGCATCCCAGAATAATATAATGACAACTTGTGTTACTATCTTTATTTAACCCATCAGTGTACATCTTACCTAGTAAAAACATTATTGAATTCACAACTAAAACTATTAATAAAACTCAATTCCAAGTTGCTCCAGTTCTCTTAAAATACTCATAATTTTGGGTGTATTAATGTCATCCGTATTATTCTCTTCCAAACATCGAAATTGGTCTATCATGTCATTGACATCTGTATACTCTAGGATAGGACTCTCCGTCTAACTTCCTGAAGCCCTCCTCCCCATTTTTCTACTTCGTAGTTCCCATCGCTAGTGTCTTCGATTAATTTTCTCCTTTGGATTTCGTTTTGAAATTTTAAAAATTTTAAATATTTCGTATTTTTCTTTTTAGCCACTATATTATTCAATTCTTTATAAGTGCGGGGAGGAAATAGCTTTTTAATAATATTTACATACTTCCAACCAGACGATGAACTAATGCGTTCACACCGTTTAAAGTTTCTTTTGTGGGCATTTGTTAGAACTAAAATGTTTCTATATTGTAAGAGGTCGTTATCGGTGTACTCTACAGGGTGTTCCTCAGTCAGGAGATTTAGGAGGCCATCTGTTAACTTAAACTCTTTCTCACTAATAATTAGAGTATTTCCTTTAAAAACAGCTGGCACATTTCCAAGAAACCAACTAGAGCACACCTCCCGAAAACCAAACACGTTTTTATTTGACATTTCCATCAACTTTAAAGTTATTTTGCTGATAGCCATCTTATCTCTTTAACATCTAACTTGATAATGAAGCTTTCTTAGTGATAGTAGGATATTTATTAACACGTAATGGCGTCGTAAAATAGACGTAACATAGACGTAACATAGACGTAACAGAGACGTAACATAAACGTAAAATGGTATATGGCCTGTTTTTACCTGGTTTTCAGCTGGTTTTAGCTGTTTTAGCTGGTTTTTACCTGTTTTTAGCTGTTTTTAGGAAGAGTCCTTTCTATCAGTTAAAAAAATAGAATATTTCTTAACGAGGGAGAAAACACAATTTACACTCGTGTGGCATGATGCCACACGAGTGTGGCGTTCGATCATGCCTCGCCTTCGGCTCGGGATGATGCCACACGAGTGTGGCGTTCGATCATCTCTCGCCTTCGGCTCGGGATGATGCTACACGAGTGTAAATTGTGTTTTCTCCCTCGTTAAGAAATATTCTATTTTTTTAACTGATAGAAAGGACTCTTCCTAAAAACAGCTAAAAACAGGTAAAAACCAGCTAAAACAGCTAAAACCAGCTGAAAACCAGGTAAAAACAGGCCATATACCATTTTACGTTTATGTTACGTCTCTGTTACGTCTATGTTACGTCTATGTTACGTCTATTTTACGACGCCATTACGTGTTAATAAATATCCTACTATCACTAAGAAAGCTTCATTATCAAGTTAGATGTTAAAGAGATAAGATGGCTATCAGCAAAATAACTTTAAAGTTGATGGAAATGTAAAATAAAAACGTGTTTGGTTTTCGGGAGGTGTGCTCTAGTTGGTTTCTTGGAAATGTGCCAGCTGTTTTTAAAGGAAATACTCTAATTATTAGTGAGAAAGAGTTTAAGTTAACAGATGGCCTCCTAAATCTCCTGACTGAGGAACACCCTGTAGAGTACACCGATAACGACCTCTTACAATATAGAAACATTTTAGTTCTAACAAATGCCCACAAAAGAAACTTTAAACGGTGTGAACGCATTAGTTCATCGTCTGGTTGGAAGTATGTAAATATTATTAAAAAGCTATTTCCTCCCCGCACTTATAAAGAATTGAATAATATAGTGGCTAAAAAGAAAAATACGAAATATTTAAAATTTTTAAAATTTCAAAACGAAATCCAAAGGAGAAAATTAATCGAAGACACTAGCGATGGGAACTACGAAGTAGAAAAATGGGGAGGAGGGCTTCAGGAAGTTAGACGGAGAGTCCTATCCTAGAGTATACAGATGTCAATGACATGATAGACCAATTTCGATGTTTGGAAGAGAATAATACGGATGACATTAATACACCCAAAATTATGAGTATTTTAAGAGAACTGGAGCAACTTGGAATTGAGTTTTATTAATAGTTTTAGTTGTGAATTCAATAATGTTTTTACTAGGTAAGATGTACACTGATGGGTTAAATAAAGATAGTAACACAAGTTGTCATTATATTATTCTGGGATGCATCAAGTTAAAGAACAAAGTTTTAATCCACCTTTTCGGGCTGCTACAATTAAGTGTACCGATCTAAGATCAAATTTATTAAAAATAGCTTCAAAGGATGTTTCATTTCTTAGCGTCAAAGTGTACTGGATTAATACTTTTTTGGTGTTGTCGACATAAACGTTCAGATTCACTAGGAAAGTTTAGATTTAGTATTGGTTTAAAGTAAGGTGTTCTAGTTGACCAGTTATGCGTTGCCAGGATTTTGTTCAGTCGAAAACTACCATCAAGAGCAAGATTTTTGAAAGATATCGGTCTTAGAAAAAGCTCAAAAATGCATTATTTATTCCACATCAAAATATTGTCTTTTCACAAATAAAGGTGAAACACTTGGCTTTTTTATCTGAGACAGTCCACGAAAACTTCAAGCCTAAGTACTAATGTGTCGTGGGAGTCTGAAGAGAGAAGGAAAATGTGATCTATTGACACAGGATTTAAAGGATTGAAGATTGGGATGGGGCAGGGAAAAACGTCTGCAGACAATTTTGATCCATAATCTGGAGGTCCTTGCATACGTAACACGCCTTTTGTTGTTCTATTATAAACAATTAAGGATGATAATTATAGCGGTGAGGTCTTCAAAGCAAAATCCGTGCAAGTATCGATAGAAAATAAATAAGAGAGTTTCCTTGGGAGGACTGAGTTAATGATAAGTCGAATGGCTCTCATTTGGAGGTATTAGTTGGGAAACATAAAGAGTGTGTAATTAGGCATGGAAGAAATAGTTTTCTGGCTCGGAAGAGAAAAACCAAGCTTTTAGCTGGCGATGTGGCTGATAAATCTAATTTAAATTTGGTATAGGTAATAAACAATATTATAAAGATAAATTGGAAAAATCTGAAACCAAATTCAGAAAAAATAGACATTTTATACCTTTTTGTACATTCTTTTTTATACGTTAGAACTATGTAATGTTTGAAACAAATGGTAAAACGGCAGCTTGTATGCAAGAAGTAGCATAGGGAGAGAGCGAGAAAGTAACATAAGAAAGAGAGGTGGTAGGGAGGTATGTATCATAAGAGAGAGGAGAGAGCTAGTAAAAGCGAGAGAGAGGTATCATAGGAGAGGAGAGCTAGTAAAAGAGAGGTAGCATAAGAGAGAGGAGTGGTAGCATAAGAGAGAGGAGTGGTAGGGAGAGGTGGCATAAGAGAGAGGTAGCATAAGAGAGAGGTGGCATAGGAGAGGTAGTAAAAAGGAGAGAGAAATCCGAATACATTCGAAAATATTCATTAAAACCAGTCATGGAACTTGATGAAAATCCATCGTTACAAGAAGGAGAAGCTCATTGTTTTTATCATTCTAAATCACCATGTATATGTGCACTTACTAATGTATACAATTTATATAATAATTATTTAATGATTGAATAAAACACATAAATGAAATAAAGTTTTTTATTTGATATAAATTAGGTTTCAAATATTTCTTCAATGATGTCTTGTGGAATAAACTGTTTTACTTCACCCAAATGCTCCTCAAATCCCATTTCCTTTATGGTTTGCAGAAAAGACTTTAAATCAGAAGTATGTAAATATATGTTACAGGCTTCTGCAGCTTTTTCATACTTTCTTTCCATATCCATGCATTCATCATATGTATAAAATCTTTCGAATCCATACTCGGCTTCATGGGCAGCATCAAATTTTAAGTTACTAAAGTCATGTGATAGATTCTCTATAGCGCTTGTTAGGTTATATGCTACTCGTTGAGATGTATATGCTAACCACATCTTGTATGAGTATGTGAGACTTAAAATAAGTTCAGAGCTTTAAATATTAATTTAGGATAGGAGGTGGGAGGAATAGGAGGTGGGAGGAATAAAAAGGAAAAATATATTTTAAAATTTTATTTTTCAATACAAGTCTTTACAAATTCACTACATGCGAACGTTTCTACATCCTCCACAACGCAATCAGAATAAACGTTTAATAATTCTAAAACACTACAAACATTTAAACTATTTTCCATAGGTGAAATAACATCATATACATTTTTTAACAAATCACCATTTTTTCATAGAGATTCCACTAACTAAAATATTGAAATATTTGGAAAATTCCTGGTTTTTAAGATATCAAAACGATATTTGATTAAATTTGTCAAGTTCACTAATTCATTTATAGTATCACCAGCTAGGAATACTTCATTACCAACATCTTGTGTAATCTTAATTATTCTTGCAACACCAATAAACACAAAGTGATTCTCATAACCATTTCCCTTCATGGGTTGCCACCCGGTTAACATAAGAGAGATCAGAAGTATGAAAATATATGTTACAGGCTTCTGCTGCTTTTTCATATTTTCTAGCCATATCCATACATTCCTCATACGTATAAAATCTTTCGAATCCATACTCGGCTTCATGGACAGCATCAAATTTTAAGTTACTAAAGTGTTGTGATAGATTATCTATAGCGCTTGTTAGGTTATATGCTACTCGTTGAGATGTATATGCTAACCACATCTTGTATGAGTATGTGACACTTAAAGTAAGTTCAGAGCTTTAAAAATTAATTTAGGAGGTGGGCGGAATAAAAAGAAAAATATACCTATACATTTTTATTTTCAATACAACTTTTTACAAATTCATTACATACGAATGTTTCTACATCCTCCAGAACACAATCTGAGTAAAAGTTTAATAATTCTAAAACACAGCAAACATTTAAACTATTTTCCATAGGTGAAATAACATCATATACATTTTTTAACAAATCGCCATTTTTCATAGAGATTCCACTAACTAAAATATTGTAATATTTGGAAAATTCCTGGTTTTTTAAGATATCAACACGATATTTGATTAAATTTGCCAAGTTTACTAATTCATTTATGGTATCACCAGCTAGGAATACCTCATTACCTCCATCTTGTGTAATCTTGATAATTCTTGCATCCCCAATAAACACAAAGTGAATCTCATAACCATTTCCCTTCATGGGTTGCCACCCGGTGTTGTTGGAATAAATAAAGCTCATCATAATTCCTTGATTATTTAGGAAGGAGATCCATTGATCTTCATTAAAAGTGACATTTTGATTATATTTGTATCCACAGAGTTTAACAACAGGAATATATTTTCTCTCTAAGGAAAATCCAATGCTGACCCATTTGGATTTGGATTTGTTAATGTAGTAAATTGTTTCATTGACGAGAGCTACATTGCGCTTGTTACTAAACTCTTGTTGGTTTCCTGTTGGTTGATACATTTTCAGATGCTTGCTTGAAATAATTGTTGTAGAACTGTGGGTGAGTGCTTAAATAAGCAATCGTGGTAGTGGGGATAATAAGCGTGGTAGTGGGGAGTAGTAAGAGTGGTGGGGGGATTTAAACACTAATCTTATAGATTTAAACATCATTTAGCGACTAACCATGAATGAGTGTAAGACAGAACTTTTTATCGACATTCAAGGATATAACAGTTCCTTTGGATACATTCCAAAAGAATTAGCGATTTATGATGGTATTCGTTGCTCAAATTATCTGTTTAAATCACCATTTCAAAAAAATATGTTATCTGCTCTCGATCTCAAAATGGTTCAATGGGGCGAAGAGTATCATGGACTAAAATGGGAATTTGGAAATATAGAACTTAATGAAATTGATAATATTTTAAAGCATATGTTAGAAGTTTACCAATCGCCCAAAATTTACGTGAAAGGGAATGAAAAAATAAACTTCTTAAAAAAGTTTTTGGATGAAGATTTCATATACGCTATTCCTATTGCCCAAGAACCAAAATTAAGTAAATTTAAGAAAATTCCAGAATGTTATTTTCACAAAAATGTGAATCCATGGCATTGTGCATTAGCAAACGTAAAATTGTTATATAATTATAGGTATTGTTATGAATAAAAACCATTATTATATATATGTTTTTATTATTGAATTTTATTTATAATACAAATATACTTTGAATAATATATATCCTATTGAACATAGAAACACTACTAACAATATACTTAATAATACTAGACACACATTTGAATTACATTCTTCTATACAAGATTTTCTATACAACTGATTCCATTCCTGTGTCACTATTGAAGTTTTATTGAAATAATATAATCTTAACTTATACTGTACAATGGTAGATATGTTTTTTATTATTGAATTTTATTTATAATACAAATATACTTTGAATAATATCATATCTATTGAACATAGAAACACTACTAACAATATACTTAATAATATACTTTTAAGTGCACTTTTATGTAGGTTTGAACGTAAATGCGCAGCAAGTTTATTTTTTATATACCAAGTATCACAATCTTTACATCGCGATAAAGTAAGTTTAGGTAATGGGGGTCTGTCTTCTACTATGGATCTTTTCAACGGTATATCACATAACTGGGTATTGGTTTTTCGTTTTTCCCGAGAACAGGATGGTATACAAGGACATGCTTCTCGTTTATGTCTATGAACGTTCGATTGATGAGTAAAACTCTTGTTGCATTCACTGCATGAAAACATGATGGGAACTAAACAAAAACGCGCGGGAAACTTACACTTATTCTTCCGCAATCAGATTTCTTCCTCTCATTACGGTAAACCATTCATATAAATCTAAACCTAAACTTATAAGACTTATATGGTCATTAAAATGTTTTGATTTTATAGATCCTGCAAGAACATTGTTACATAACGCTATACCTTCCTCAAGCAACGTAAAGAGTTGTTCATCACTACAGTCTAATTCTAAAAGTTCATAGCGCGTGTCCACAAAACACCTTTTTAAATTTTTTACTTTTATTTGATGTTTATGTTTTAACATCTTCAGCTTTCACAACTCTTTTATTCAACACATTCTTGCGATATTTTATCTGGTTTCACAACACTTTGCACAATACTGTTTTTGCAAACTAAACAATTAATATAATATCAACGCTAACTAACCGCTGAGGATATATACGTAACAAGGAGAAGACACAACTGTATTATATCCAGCTGAAGATGCGACTGCAGAACGAGAAGCGAAGAGAGAATATAAAGAGAATCCGTCTGGGCGGGGCATGCCCATGCGCATCTCTATTGCGCAGATGTAAAAAAAACGAAAAATATAAAAAACGTTTTTTTTTTGAGCCGCCATTTTTTTTTTTTTGAGCCGCCATTTTTTTTTTTTTTTTTGAGCCGGCATTTTTTTTTGGAGCCGCCATTTTTTTTTTTTTTTGAGGCGCCATTTTTTTTTATATGCGCAGTAGACCAAAATGCGTACCACGCGCACACCGAGCGTGCTAGACATGCGCACGGAGTGTTAGGAGATGTACTTTGGTGTGTACATTCCAACCCACCCACTTTTAAGAATTTGTTGTTTTGGGCGGGTCTACCGCTCTACATATGGGGTCTGTATTGACCTGTGTATTGTTCGAATTAGTACAACACTTGCGTTTTAACCGCACTTACCCTTTTAAGTAACGCGCTGTAATACGATGAAATGAGTGAAGCTTTGTGTAATGATGTTTAACGATTTAGAGTGGGGGGATTTGGTGGTGGTGGGATGCTGTGAAGAGTGGGGGGAATTTTTGGATATATATCCTGGTCTGGTACCGGTGAAGAGTGGGGGGAATTTTTGGATATATATCCTGGTCTGGTACCGGTGAAGAGTGGGGGGAATTTTTGGATATATATCCTGGTCTGGTATGCCTGAAAACCATCTACTTATAATTTATTAAGGAAAGTGTTATAAATAAAAATAATAAATACTGTTTACATAAAAACATAGATGTCTGAGACAAAAACTTTCTATGAAGCAAAGGAACAGAAATATATGGCAATGTTCAACTACATCGCGCCGTTTTCGGTATCTTTAACTAGACGTGCCGCCGCATTGTCAAAGGATCGCCGACGCTTTCACTTTCATTATGGTTAAAGCTAACCACTTGGGTTCTAACCCAGAGGCGTACCTGCCGAGAATAAATAACTGATAACTGAAAAATATTGATAATTTATACAATATTGTGAAATGCTTACCCCATACATTCTAGAAATGTGGATGGGCGCGGCTAAACATGTGCAGCGTTGAAAATGTCTACACCGTAGGTTCCGAAAGCGATGTACCGGCGGGGAGACAAAATATGTTCATATAACGAAAAAGACTGTTCCACATCTAATGACTTAATAGGGGCGTAGTTAAAATTATTTCTGAAATTACGTAATGGATTGGTAGGAGCACGATGACTAAATCTGTCCTAACCTGGCGAAATCTGGATTTTTCGTTAATACGCTGTTAAGCTTGTAACACGAATACTTTTCTGGTCGGTTAAACGCTGTAAAGCTGTTTGCACGCCATTTATGATCTGAAATGATTCCTTTAACGATATTGCAGTCCTTTGTGAGTTTTGTATGGCCCCCGCTAGTGCCCCCAAAATTATTATAAATCGTTTGTAAATCTGCTTCAACGTGAACGTCTTGAAATTTTATTTGACTCTTCCGAATAGCAGCGGATTCTGTAGCATCGAAGTTTACAATTACGGGTTTGGTTTTCTGAAAATGTTTGAAATACTAAAAAGCTGCTGCTAATCATGTTCCCCAGCGTGTAATAATCGGCTGTGGAGGTTCGGGAATGCCAGGACACTGCCGATGAAATTCTCTAATTCGTTTTGGAGATTTGCAGAACACGGCTTTTGTCTGTGCTATTAATGTATCTACATCTGGATAACAATTTCGAAGTGTTTCTATTCCCAGATGTACCGCATGCAGTATACAAGTCACATGTAGTAAGTTAGTACAAACATTTTTGAGGAGACGGCCCGCAAGAAGCATGACTGCGGCGTTATCACTAACAAAGATTAATACCTGGTGTCGTGAAAGTTGAAATTTTCGAAAAGTGGTTAATATCAGGTTCGTTGGTACGTCGCAGTGCTCTTTTCCACTCTTTTATATATCAACAAATATAGAGGTGACGGCCCAAGCGGATTTAAAATGCGTACTATGACATTGGCAACAGAATGATTTTTAGAATCTGTTGTCTCGTCCACGAATAACCACAGTTGTTTATCGTGTAGTGCGGATATAATATCGTTTTCGATACGCTCGCGCATAACTGGTAAATATCGTCGTACCATTTATTGGCTGGGCAATGTCCACATTGAATTATATTTTTTTCAGAACTGCTAAAAGGGTTTCTTGATCAGTATATTGAAGGGCACATCTTTAACATAAAAATTAAATCGAAAATAAAATCCGTAAAAGGTAATTTTTTAAGTTATGGGTTGTACTGTTTATGTTTTCTACACATAACTCTTGTCCAACATAACAATTGTTTTTTACACACTAAACACATCACGTGACAGGCGGTATATTTTAAATCTGGGAATTCCCACAAAAACCTTCGCACATGGTGAGCAAAGAGCCGCTTCCCACCTACTTCCGACATCTGTGCGGCGCGATGAACAATGTGGAATGGACAGTGCCTATCTTTGGTTATAGGGGACCCTAGTCCCGTTACGCAATCCGGGGCCCCTCACAACTTCAAAAAGTGTTGTTTCCATAATAAGTTACGCAATGACTATTATAAGTTCGCAAAAACACTGGCGACCCTGCGGCATCCCGGCCGGTATCATGTATCAAAGTACAATAACAAACCGACAAGGTGACAAACGCGTATCGCAACCTGTCGCATACCTGTTTTGCATTCAGTAATAATGTCAATCTGTCGATCGCCTTAGATTTTAAGAACCTATAAAATATTTTTTGCAACAAAAAAGATTAGCATTTCACTTGTGCCAATAAAGTATGTTTTTGTCTTGTACTATTTGAATAAGTATACTGTCGCTCAGGCCGAGCGAGGGCCCCTCTGAAAGTGGGGCCCCAGGCCCGGGCCTACTGGGCCTATTGGGCCGTATTTTTACTAACAGTGTTAGTAAAAATAGGGCAAATTTTGGTATGTAATCCAGCGCTCGGAGGGGCATATAGCCCGGAGAATAGCTGTTTCAACATTATTTGTTCAAATCCTTGTAGTTCAAATCCTTTCAGGTGGTTTAGAGAACTGATTCTCATTTTTTACATATAATATAGTATGTTAAATTTATTGTCTTAAAAGCTTGTCGCGTGGAACGAAGAGAAAAACAGATACGTAGATACGAGTACTTTACTTGCAATTTCTGCCAAACAAAATTAATGCCTGTATGAACTATTCGCGCGCGACAAGCTTTTAAGACAATACATATTTATAATAATAAATTAACATAATATACTACATCTGTTTTAGTAATAACTTTGATACTACTTTTATTAGAATCCACCCACGCGAACTACGCCCACTTATAAATAGCATTTAGCATTGCCCCAATGAAAAAACTATTCCCTACTTATTGTTGTCATTTTAGTACATCTAAATAATAAAAGCTTGTTTTTAAAAAGTATTTTTTACATAAGATTTTATTTACAATTTCTTTTAATTTGACATCGTGAACGATCAGCAGCTGATGGACATAAAAATCAAAATTGCGTCACTGACGATGCCTAATTTTGTCTTAAACTTAAAAATTAAACCAACAACATAAATATATAATTAATCAACCATAATTTTATTTATCAAAAATAATAATAACAAAACATAAATTGCATTCTTAAAGACTTTGGTACCGAGAAGTAGTAGCGGCACAGAACTGGAGATGGCGCGCAGCAGGCGCATATGACTATGTTTGGTGCGAGTAAAGTGGGAGATTTTCGGTATATTCCGGGAGACGGAAGATTATTAAAATTAAGAGTCGAAATCCGGGAGAATCCCGGGACGGTTGGTAACCCTATTCACAGCCTTTCCAAAAATTGGAAATATTCGTAACGTGAACATGAATAAAATAAAGAACCGTGTCAAGGCTAAAGTCTGGACCACTCAAACGGACCAACACAACCCAAATCGGCATTAGCGATTAGACTGCGACGCGCGACGTTACCTACCTAGATACCTTCGATGGTGAAACCCATTAGATTCAGCAACAAACGATGATAAAGAATAGAGACCGACACACGCTTGCAACTATTTTATCAAATTTCATTTTATAGAGGGGGGCGTGGGCACGTGCGCAGATCCGCAGATCAGCCTGTTTTGATTAACTGGTCTTATTTTCTTCCTCGACTTGTACAGTGGGCAACCCTGGGACATACATGCAATGTAAGAAAATTAGGACCATCATCAATCATAATTCAATAAATTACACCTGATCAAAATTCACATACAGGTCATTTTCTTAATTTTTGGCCACGACTCAAGACCCAGTAAATACGAATAACGATAAGTGAATTACCGTAGCATGTGTAAATCGACCTTGAATTTATTGCGTGAATTTACATCGACTTCGCTTTGAACCGGGCCATCCTAAAAATACGTGTTAGAGTAGATACGGGCAATGCAGGCAGGTTTTATCGTGGCCAGAAATTAAGAAAACCACCTGTATCTGCCCATGTGCGTAAAGTTTATGCATTTTTCTTAAAAGGAACTGTAAAGCGGTTACTGGGATTGGTTCCTTGGAATTTACTTATTTTATTGCACTGCAAAGCAACATAATTCGAGAAATTACACCAACTTACCAATACACACTGATTTGAGAATGTGCTCAGTTAAAATTGCTACAATCTCGCTAGAAAATTGTCTAGGCTGAAACGGGTGTAATCCACGAAATAAAATATAAATGGGGCCATCTGATCCAAACATTATATGATAATAATAAATTTCTTGCCTAGCGCCCGGGCATACTTTCTTGTTAAATTATAAAAACTGTTAAGTTGGAATGAATAAGTTTTGTCGTTGAAATGGTCCAACCAGTACTGTTTCACACATTGGGTGGGAGCTTAGGGTCCCACAGGGTTAAGGAACCTATCTATTGACACCAAGATATACGCGGTGTTTTTTCAGTTTTGCTCTGGGATGCATTTTTAGTAAACTTTCTCTATAAATATATACGTTTTCTCGCACTAAATGACGTAAGTAAACTTGCAGTCGCTGACATACAAGGTGAAAGGGGTATGAATGCAATACTTTTAAGGGGTGAAAGAATGGTCAAAGTAAAAGAAAAAAGTCTTATATACAAGCAGTCGAAAACCAGCCGTTTATCTAAAAATTGTATTTAAAGTTTTAATCTTCGTTCAAGGTTTTCAATTAAAGTACCACGAAAATAATAATGAATTTTTTTTGGGCTGGGGGTACAATTATTTTCTACAAAATACCAAAACAAAGATTTAAATACATCCCTTAACTATTAGGAAAAAGAAAATCACTTTGAAGTAAATTGTTTCACCTAAAACATCTGAAAATCAGCCGCTGGAAGCCTCTGACCCGCACTGACCTACAATCAGTATGCCGTTTAAAAAATTACCTCGTCACTCGTCAGTGTCAGTCGTTCCCGTTAACTGCGTTGACTGCGCGATGGTGGTGTAGGTATGCGTGTACGTAAGAAAAGTCTGCGTGATCGTACGGGTTGGGTTGGGATACACTTTAAATTTAAAAAATGTTTACTGTGCGGCACTATCACGACATGGTATTAACTTATAGTTAAGCTCGGGGAAATTCTGTTGTGGCAGCATGTTTGTACAGCGAACGATTTCCAAATAGACGACAGCCGAGCCCAAGAACGTTTCTCAGTCTTTAAGATACCGGCAGTGTTGTTCTCCATGATGAAAACAGAGGACCTCAAGACAAGTTACTGTCCAAGATGAGGAGAACATTTTGTCCATCCTAAAACAATGATCCAGGTGTAAGTACCTACCAGGGCCATTGCAAGTAGCCTCTAATTGCAAGGCAAGTTGGATGGTCTCAGATTTAGTGTTTGCTGGCACTTTTTTTTGTAAAAATTAAGATTTATTTTTTAAGCGTTGTTATCCTTAGACGGTTTTTATTTTTAAACAATAAAACCGACGCGGCTTCCGACAATGGATTAAAATTAAGTTAGCCGAAAAAGCTGCTGGTTTTGGACAACAGTAACGTGCGACGTTACTGTTGTCAGAATTTTATAAACTTTTGATACCACAATAGCTCAAAACCTATAAAAGATAGATCCCCTTATTATTAGGACTTTTTGTTCCCTTAAGCCTCTATTTTTACATAGTAAAATATTTGCACTCATACCCCTTTCACTCTGTATTTATTAATTTATCATAAATATTATTTCGGAAAATAAGCCAATCTGCGGACTTACGTAAGTGGCTGTTTTTATATCTTTTTTCAACCTGTCTGGACAATCGCAATAAAACACACTATTCATCCAAAAAATGCATCCTAAAAAATTAGATTTAGTAGATCAGATCTGTACTTCCTGAATCGTACTGAAAGTTGTGATTAACCAACAAGGCCTTTGTACAATTAGGTTCTATAAAGATTGATAGGCGCAATGATTTTGTACGCTTCCGTATTCTTAAAGTCTATGACACGTTGTTTGTGCTCTAGTGGAGTATTTTTATCCCATGATTTGCTATGGACAAATGTGAGTATTTCGTGATGGAGATACTACTAGAGCAGCAGAATTTGAAATCAAAATTTTTTTAAAGTTGAAACTATAAAAAGATTGCTAATGTTTTGGCTTCCGGAATACAAGATATTTACCGTTCTATTATAGAATGGCATCATTGTTGCATAACTAATGAAATTTTTATCCAGTACTCAATCGATATATTTATGTTTGTTGGAAGTATCCATCCCTAATAATAAGAGACGATCGTTGCGACATAGGGAGAAGAATAGCAAAGAACTTTTAGAAATGCACTAGGCGAACTAGGCAAACAACGAGTCAACGGAAGAACATAGAGGGAAATTCCAAAGTGAATAAGACGCGTGGATGGCGTGTGAGTCGACCGGGCGCGTGCCGCTGGCGGCAGAGTGTCTGGGAGCCATACAGGCTAATCTGACCGTCAATGATTGGCTGGTGGTAGGAGCTAGCGACCAGTCAAAAAATAATAATGGCATAGTTGGCCCGCTCCAACATTCAAAAAACAAAATGTCCTACCATTGAATCAACAATCAAACAGAAAATACTGTACATAAATTACGTAACCTGAAAATAGATCAGTTCAAACCTATCTAGTCATATTATATCAAAGTGGTTTTTGTAACGTTTTCCACTATAAACCATACTTTCCCAGCTTGGGTGTCGCAGATTGATCAGTTGCTGCGCTCATCTTTGGTTACCATGAGTCAACACCAGCTCCCGGTTCCGCCGGTTTGCCCATCGTCCACTTATTGTTTTATATTGTATATAGTATTAAGATATTATGTACTTATAAACTATTGTAGCTTGATGAATTGTAAACATATTAATAACAAATAAATGTCTTTAAAAGTAGGTTGAATTTAAATACCAATTTGCAAAACTTTCCATATGTTGTCCGCCACTATATAAACAAAAACGTAAATTGGTAAAAAAATATGTGGACGATTTGACCATGTTCCCGACCTTGAAGATCGTTGCAAAATGAGCTTAATCATTTTCAGTACTCCTTCAATCTACCACTCAAATCTGAAGACTTTCGGAATTATTATAATTGCATCGGCTTCAATGACTGACCTAGAAGTTGTCCGTATAATTTTATTGTACTGCGGGAGTTACGCGTTTTACCGTTGTCCTTGGCTTTGTCTTGTGGGTATTAACCGATCTACAATTTTCTAATTTCAACGCCGTATTTGGCATCTGTCAATGTACAAAGTTAAAGTTTTTTCAAGACACCTTTTAAAATATGGTGCGAGCCCATAAGAAATAGAGTATGTAACTTTTGAAGAACTGAGTAACATTTTATTGGCAATAATACTGTCAGGGAACATACTTTTCATTACGGCTACATCTTTGTCCACTGAATTAACAGATTTGTGATTGTATACCATATTTAAGCACCATCTTATTTCTGCATCAATAACGTTTTCATTTAACATAAAATTTGATAACAAGCTGGAATTTGATGGAATAAATAGATCGAGTGATTTCAGAAACTTATACTACACCCACCATCAAAATCTGTAGCAGTGGTTTCTCTCCGAGATATATTCTCAGATTTTTTGGAGTTAGACAGCATAGCCGAAACGGTATTGTTTGTATTTACTACAGTTAATTTTTTTTAATGAGATGTACTTTTAAAATGGTTAGCTCTTGCCCTCATCCCCATATAATGCTAAACTCTATTACTTTAAAGCATAAACTGCAGTAAGCCTGATATTTGTTACTCTTCAAATATTTTCCCCATTCTGGAGGATTTAAATATGGATCGACCCAATCATATTTAAAAACTGTTTTTCTCTGCGATCTCGACATCGCATCGCACCAAAATTTTTAAAAAGGATGTATACGACTATCTTAACTTTTCGAAAAAGCGATTATTTACTGGACATTACTAGAATAAACATAAAAAAGGGTAAATCAACAAAATACGCGCCAGAATCGCGATCTGACGCAACTTTAGCTGAAAAAAAAAACGGAACGAAAAATATTGTGGATGAGATCTATTCTGCATCTTGATCTCACTTTTAATACTTTCTTCGTCGGTCTGATGATAACGAATTCGATTGGTCAGAAGGACGGGACAAAATATCCACTGCACGATGCATGTTTTATTTTCTTTTTTATTTAATACTTATAGAGAACAAGCTGTCTTTCTCTGAGAATGTGAAACTATGTGAATGGTTAACGTGTTGCCTCGAGATGTTGTAAGACATATACGAGGCGGTACCGCACAATACTGTAGGTACCTACTAATTTTTTGTAAAAAAATAATAGTTTTAAAAATAAAACTAACGGAAGTTGACATTTTCCCTGACTTTAAGAAATATAATATCTTTATTTTTACAGACTATTACTAAAAAGTTTCGTTTTCCCTGACTTCCCCTGACGGTTTTTGAATTCTGACATTTCCCTGTTTTTCTTGTTTTACCTGACTCTGGGAATCCTGCATAAGCTAGTTTTAAGAAGATTATAGGAATATATGCTAGTAAATTAAATATGTAACGAGTTTTAACTACAACTACAGCAACCTATGAAGACATTTGATGGGGATTATGGGGAATTCCTGACTTTTCAGGTGTGGAAACAATAATGTTGTTACCACAGATTGTACCCGACCGATTGTGTCCCGACTGTACAAATTCTTTATAAATAACCCTAATAACTGCCTGCTGTCACATAATTCATACTTATATCATTTTTGACAATATTTTGAAAGGTTTTATTGCAAACTAAGAAAAATTATTGCTATTATGATTATTAGATTACCTATAGAAATCTTCATAATATCTTCCTCTGTAATCTTTTTGTAAACATTCCCTCATATGTTGTGGAAATTCTTCTAGAGCAGTAGCTTCATAAAATGTTCGAGAAAATAATACTATAGTTACTTCATGGTTACTACCATTTCTTTTCCATTTCATAAATAAATCTGACAAGAATCCATTAACAGCCTTTTCAAAATACAGATCACCATAAATATCAAAATCCCACATTTCTGAGGACATTTGTAAAAATATATAAACCATAGCAGTTGAAGAACGAAATACGATTTTAGTGTCGTCTGTTATTACTCCACACGCCACTCGCTCACCTAGAGCCCACATTTCATATACTTGACATCTTACAGCTCCCCCACAAAATTCTAGTTTTTTGTTCATGTAAACACATGTATTTACCTACAAATAATTCCAAATTTGTATATTAATTACATAAGATTTGTTTTGCTATTACTGTAAATAGGTATAAGAAAAATTCCCGCCATATTTTTAATATAAATTATTTTGAGAGTCGGATAGTTTAAAAACGGAAGCGAAATTATATTAAAAATTTTATATGTGTACACAGGGTGAGTTGTTTAAAGTGTTACAAGGCGATATCTCGAAAACAATTTAAAATATTTTTATGTAATTTTTATGTAATAATAGGGAGATGGGGGACATATTTAAACATTTTTTTGACATTTACATTTACCCCTCTATCTATTTTAAGGGGTAAGGGGTAGCTTTGAAATATTAATTAGGATGGTGTACTTTTGTTTATAAAATTCGAATCTACGTAAAAACTACGTGTGTACCAAGTTTTTTTAATTTGCTGTTTCGGTTCCGGAATTATGGTTAACTAAATTTTGATTGAATTTAAAAAATAACTAAATTTTACCAATAAATCAAGTTCACTTATTTCAGAATTATTATTCACTTCCATGGAAATGCGTTATTTTTACTTCAGCCAGTTGAGAATTTTGACGTTTTAACCATTATTTCTCAGTTTATTGCTAGGTCCCCGGATTTGACCCCCCTTGACTATTTCTTGTCGGGTTTTATAAAGGACAAAGTGATGGCGACTGCACCTACAAATTTAGATGATATGAAATACCGAATCCGCTTTGCCTGCTTTAGTGACACCTATTACAGCGGGCACGAAATTCATTTAGAAAAAGAGTGAGAACGTGTTTGGAAGTTGAAAAGGGACATTTCGAGTTGAAATTAAATAGTATTTTTTTTATTTTATAACCTAATAAATCATAATTCCGTAACCGAAAGAGCAAATCAAAAAAAATTTTTGGACACATGCGTAGTTTTTTACGTAGATTCAAATTTTATACACAAAACTACATCATCCCATTTAAAATTCGAAAGTTATCCTCCACCCCTCAAAAAAGAGAGAGGGGGTAAATGTCAAAAATGTTTAAATATGTCCCCTCATCTCCTTATTAACTCGCCAAAATTTTATGAAAATATTTTAAAGATTTCGAGATATCGCCTTGTTACACTTTAAAACACTCACCCTGTATACGTAAAACCGATAAAATAAAAGTTATCGGTAATTCTGAGAGCTCCTGTTACTGACAACAATAAAAATAAATAAATGAGGGTTTTCAGGCAACGCCCTTTATTCGGAACGAAATTCGATTTTAGTGTTGTCAATTATTACTCCACATGCCATTTGCTGACCTACCTAGAGCCCACATTTTATATACTTAATATGTTACAGCTCCTCCACAAAATACTAGCTTTTTGTTCATGTTACACATGTTACGAATAATTCCAAATTTGTAGGGACCATAAAAAGTGTATAAAGGTTAGTCGGAGTGCCGACCGTCATATTTCCTATGTATCAACCACACAAAAAACTTTGGATGTCCGAGTTAGCATTGTCATATACGAATACGGAGGCACTGTTATTATGGATGCTAATTTAGCCGGAACAGAATTATGACGTCACTACTTGTTACATTCTTGACTGTCTTGGACCACACCAATGAAATTGACGTCAAAATGTCGATCTCAAAGGCAGGGCCCCCGTAAGGGCTACTGGCGCCTGTGTGCAAAAAAGGATTTTGGCGCCCCTTAAGGCATTTTCGATCATGTTTTTTTATTTATTTTTTTGAAGGTAGGTAGGTAGGTGCTTGAAATAAAGCAAAAAACTGAACTTTAGAAGTCATATTTATTTGTAGACTAAAATATCAAAATGAAACAAAAAGAATAAAATCATAACAAAATAAATTAAAATAAATTCTTGTTCACACCCATTTTAAAGCATTTACTTAACTAATGGGGTACACACACGTTGTTTATAAATACTAGAAAATAACCCAAAACTAAAAATAACATCTTTTTTAGGAACAAATAACAGAAATATTGCCTAATGTCTACATACATATAAGTACTACTTTCTACTAATACTTAGATATTTTAAAACATATGTAATATGCAGATACTTCTGATAAAAATATCTAGGTAACTTCGTTATAAAATCAAAAATGATAGCTAGGTACAATAGAAAAATAAAAAATAGCTATTGTAGTAGCGATATTTTCCGAGACTTTGCTGTTGCAAATTCATTAATTTCATCGCTAAAATTTATACCATCAAAAATTTCTTGTTCAATTGTTAATATCGCTAGCCCAGACAATCTTTCTTGAAGTATTGTCGATCTTAAATAATTTTTAATGATTTTTAACTTTGAAAAAGGTAATGTCAGAAGAATTCTTAGTGAAATGCTTACGTTTGGAAGGGTGGAGATTAAATTGTTTTCAAATATATATTGTAAAATACTTAAGGGGTCAGAATCATCAGGTAATGAAAACAACTTTAACACTTTAATTTCATTAAACAAATCATTGGAGTCTATACCCTTATTATCCTGATCTGTCAGTCGTTCTTCAAGAACAGAACAACGTTTTAAAAGATCGCTGTCACTTAATTTGAATATGTCGCTAAAAAATCCGAAAATATTATCATACTCATTTAATAAGTCAAATCGGTTTTTTAGAGAGCTTAAAGTTTGATCTGTAATTTTTAAGAAAAAACTAATTTTAAAAGGCGGTTTTTGGATCATGAGTGGTCTCATCTCGGTGTTCATAGTCAAACAGCTTTGGTTTAAATTTCCTCCTGACCGTTGGTAACGGTGGAAAGTCTTCTTCAATTTCGAGAGAGAGAGAGTGCTACTTCTTTCGCTTGTACAAGAATTTCGTCAAATGATTGGTCAGATCTATATTGCTGGAAGTGATCAACTAAATTTTTTAGATAGGTTTGGCATACTTTAATATTAATTCTAGCACTTTGCATTTGTTTGCTGACAATATTTATATGAAATAAAACGTCATGCCAAATAATAATTCCACAAATAAATTTAAATTTTTGTACAGACGTTAAGAGGGAACTCGCTTTATGTCTTGCATCAATGTGAAAGGAATTATCTTCAGCTACTTCTAGAAGACTTTCGCAAACCTCAATTAAATAAAGTTTAAGGGGCTTTATTGAATCAATTCTGCTGGACCATCTTGTCTCACTTAGAGGCTTTAAACTTAACCCGGGGACATGTTTTCTCATAATATCCCACCTTTTTGTGGATGACGAAAAAAAATTATATAACTCTTGCACAAGATTAAAAAAGTTTATTGTAGCATCTGACACCTTAGAAGCGTCATTTACTGTTAAGTTCAAAGTATGAGCCGCACAAGGTACAAAAATGGCTCTCTGATTCGCATCAAGAATGCGTCTTTGAAGCCCAACATGCTTTCCCTTCATGTTTGCCCCATTATCATAACCTTGTCCCCTAATATTTTTTATATCTAAATTTAATTTTTTCAAAATTTCTGTCACAAATGTATATATCACTTCCCCTGTAGAGTCCCGTATTGGATTAAACGCAACAAAACTTTCCTTAACTTCAACCTTTTTTGAAGTGGTGTTAAGGACAACATACCTCAGAACAAGACTAATTTGCTCAGTATGACTAGTGTACAATCTAATATTATTGAAAAATATTTTGAACTGCGAACCATTTCTAAAATATTATTTCTTACTTTAGACGACAATAAATTCAATTATTTCATTTTGTATTTGCACGCCTAAATAATGAGTCATTTTAACAGATTTTTTTTGGGAGTTACACACTCTGCTAACGTGCTGTCCCATCACTGAATCAAAAGAGGCAATCATCTCAACAGCTTTGAGAAAATTTCCATTATCATGTTTGAAAAGTAATTTAGAAGAACCTTGAAATGCCAAGCATTGTTTAGATAAATACTTAACAATCGCAATAATTCTTTCCAACACGTCGCGCCAATATTTTTTTCCGTTTCTAAAATCCGCAGGTGATGAGCCTTAACAGTCGTAGATGTCTCCAACATTTTTTTTAAATTTACCCAAGTGTTCATATAGCTGTTGTGTAAAATTGACGTTTCGTGTCTCTTCATTAGCAAAGACAAGTGTTGCCAATCAGATACTCCATTTGTATCACAAAAAGTGTTAGGAGTTTTACAAAACAACTTACAACAAAAACAAAATACAGAATCTTTAGAAATAGAGTAAATAAGCCAAGTCCTTTCGACTTTTTCTCCATTTCCTAGACTTCTTACAAAGTATTTGCACGAAAACTTTCTCTTATCTTTATTACTAGGAAAGCTAAAACTAATGTCTATCAAGGGCGGGCCACGTTTAACCAATATTCTAGCCCATTATTGGTGATTCTTTCGGGCCACAAACCGGGGTCGGACGGAATTATATCGACACTAGCCTCATTAAAGCCTTCATCGAAAGTGTCACTTGCAGCAGGTATTTCGGTAGCTGACATTACCGAACTTCTTACACAAGCTGAATTACCTGAAGTGGATTGTTCAAGTGCTGTAGACGAGGATGGTGTCATCGCTTCATCGGGCTCTGCATCAGTAGAAGCTGTTTTGCTGCTACATCCGCCGGCAGTTGTTGCAGGACCTGATGTTACCGTGGTCGCCTCTGTTGAAATGTCAGATGATCCACTCACGGTTACTGATATTACGGATTTAGAATCTTGAGATTCGGTCGCATCGATAGTCTCTGTGGAATCTTCATTGTTTTGCAAGAAGTGCTTTAAAGATCCAGCCATTTTTTCCCTTTCTTGTAGTCTCAGTTTCTTTTGCTCGCGAAACATCGCACCTGAAGGTCTCTTTCTTTTATCCTGAAAAAACAAGTAAATAATTAGTACTCATGGGAATTAGGAATTAACTTCTAAAGTAATCACAATAATAAGCACCAAGTTTGCATATTTGAGTAAAAAGCAATTTGTTCGAGCCCTTTCACCTTAAACCCTTCCAAAAATAAAGGCAGAAAAAATATTAAACTAATTTGATCTTATAGCCCTTAAAAAACCTACAAAATGTTTTTTTAAAAAGATCGATAGCATAAAAACTAAGCGAGTTATGGATAAAAAACCAATTACTTTTTTAAACTCGTACAGGGTCTTTGACTATATTTACGTGCTTCCTAGAGCCTTTATTATGTCAGATAGAAAAAAATGTATTATTCAGAAGGTGTAGGTTTTTTCTTATATTATCTTTTGAAGTTATCAGGAAAAACAAAATCGCATCGAAAAACGGAAAAAAATATTCTATTTCTACTTTTTTTAATAGAAAGTATTTTATGCGCTAAAATGAAAGAACTTTTTCCCCTGATTTCAAAAATATATACGGAGATGACATTTGGGCGAGCCATTTTTGAGAAATCTTAACATAAATAAATATAAATAAACTGCAAATAGGTTTCAAAAAGATATCAAGAAAGCCATGGAAACAAAAAAATTGTTACTTGTTATGATTTATGAATTTGATATCACGATACTTGTTTGCTATTTGGACTATTGAAAATAAATTATATTTCTTCTAATTGTTTCCATGGCTTTCTCTGCAATCTATTTAAGCTAATATAACTCAAAAACAGCTCACCCAAATGATATCAACATATATATTTTCCAAATCAGAGAAAAATGGGCTTTCATTTTAGCGCATAATATACAGGGTGTTTCATTAAAAAAATATTTTTTCATTTTCGATGCGATTTTGTTTTTATCTGATAAGTTCAAAAGATAATATAGGAAAAAACCTACAACTTCTGCATAAAACATTTTTTTCTATCTGACATAATAAAGGCTCTAGGAAGCACGTAAATATAGTCAAAGACCCTGTACATGACATTTCAATTAATAAAAAGATATTTGGGTAAAAAAAAATTAATTATAACCAGTATCCTTTAATGGGTTAATGTTGATAGTATAAAGTAAAGTAGGGAACACTTACACTTGCCATTTTATAAAAAATCAAACCGTTGAAATTGCAGTCAGCAGGTATTCAGCACTTAATTTTTTTAGAAAGAAAAGTAGCAAACAAAATATTATACAACACAACACTTGACAAAATAAAAATAACTTTAAATGTTTAAATGTAAAAATTAATAGGATTACTTGTTTTTATGCACTTGTTGCACGGTCCAGTGAACTAACCGGTTTAAAATGCCTCTAGCGATGCATCGCTTTTATAGCGCTCCAGGCATTATTCTGATTCATGTCTGAACAGGAAAAATAAAGAAACTACCGCCTGACATGTTCTCGCAACATAGGAATCGGCAGTAACTAGATGATATATGTACTAATAAAATTTCGTGTGTATTTATCATAGACAAAATATATTTAGACGTTCACAAGGTATTCGCGACACCAGCTGAATCCGTCCAATGTATGGGCGAAAAAGTGCATTTGTACGCATATGGCGCCAGTCAGGTTTTTAAACGGTTCTCTCGAGGCTCGAGGCATGCGCACTCAGGACGTCTTGCAAAAGTGGTTGTTGAACTCAATGACGCAACTCGGCGATCAGAACCGGTGTGACAATTTAATTTCGGCCCCAGTATCAGAGTTTGTTTTAAGGGTAAGTTTTGTTCACGAAGGCCTGTTTAGTTTTATTTTATAGTTTACCTTAATGAAATAGTTGTGTCCCCACACGTACACGTTTGATCTGCCCTGTTCCCAGGCTAGTTTCTACGGTTTCTGTTCTGGCTAATTGCTGCTAGCTGTCCTCAAGTCAGCTGTCCTTCGTTTGAAGCTTGTAGATTTAACATCTTTCTTTCTGGTTTGGGCCCTGAATTTTCGCCTGGCTTAAAGTTCACCCTGTGTGTATAGACAAGTTGCCCTTAGTCTATTGAGCTAACATGTTTAAATAGTAAATTTTGAAGACCAACCTACCTTTTAGAAATCAGCTGGTTACATTCTCTGACAACATTGGGACACCCTTGATCTGTGGGTTATGGATCACATTGCCTGTACTGTCCTAGTCTCTGCCTTGTTCTTGGGCGTTCTGGATTGTTTAAACGGCATACGTTTCTTTCAGATTTTGTTTTGATTTCTTTAAAAAAAAAATAGTCATTGTCAGGTTAGAATTTATGGTTGACAGCTGGCACTATGAGTCTTCCAGCGTTGCCGCTTCGTAAATTTGCAAATTTGTCAAATAGCAACTAAGGCATTCGGCCAGCCCGGTCATTCGACGCTCGGTCGTTGAAGCCACAGGCTTGTAGCGGAAGATTTTCCTTGTTGTTTTACTGGTTGTCCGCGCAGGACGGAAATTCTTGAACCCCATTTTGGTTATGTGTTGGTAGTGGGGAAGCAAGTCATTTCCTTCTTCGCACGAGGCTCCACTTAGATCCTGCCTTTCGAGGAAGTTGCCTTGCAGTGTCGGATTTAAAAGCTTCATTTTGGAAGCTCAAGTTACTTGGATTAAATTTTCGGGACTGCAATTTAATTCTTTTGTTGAATTTTTGACTGCTAAGAGCAGCGTTTTTGTTTTGGCAACTTCATTCGTTAAATCAGGTGAGCTACCTTTTTTTTATGTATAGATGAGTTTTTGCGAGTCTGCTTCGTGATGCCACGTGCATGTAAAATTGTCGTGTCTAAGGGTTTTCTTTCTTTTATTTCCTTCAGCCATTACATCGGCCTGACGATCTGGAGACCGCTGGTAGCTGCCCCCGTTTTTGGTGTTTTGTATGTGGAGTCTCGAGTATCGAACCCTCCTTGCTTAAGGGGTAAGTTAAACCTTGAAGTTTTTTTCGCCCCGTGTTTCTCTAATACTTAATAATCGTTTATTTGAGCCGCTCAACTGCTTTATTATTAGTATTACATTAGCTAATTTGCATTCTTTTGAACGCGGGACTATATTTTTGAAGCTTGAATAGTGTGAAGTAAATTTCATACAATCTGTAAGCTATGTTTAGGGCCTCTTTATACCAGCTTATGGGCCAGCGGGAACAGCTAAGCTTGGATTTAAGTAGTCAGTCACTCACGTAGTAAATGTAGATTGTTTTATGAAGTTTTTTTATTGACTGTCGCCAAGCACATACAGTGGTTATTGGGCTATCTGTAGCGTTAAGTTTCAAGCAGTAATTTATATATAAAGAGATTTGTGGTACTGGTTAGTTTGACATGGACAAGCCTGTCATATACCTCCGTTGAAGATTAAAGCGTTATAGCCAGTGTTTTTAAATTTATTAATTTGTGATTATTATTTTAGTCGCCATCTTATCAGGAAGGCTTCTTTTAATGTACTTAAATAAATTAAATTAAATAATATTAATATAAGTGCCACAGATCTTTATTCTTTGTTATAAGTTAAAAGGTGTATGAGCTGGAAGTTTCGGGCTTTATGCTTATGAAGCTGGAAAGTGTAGATTTATTTTAGCTTTTATTTATATCGATTGGTTGAGTATTTTTTTTATGTGTTCAGAGGGGTTAACTTACTATTTAATTTTCAAATTTGTCACTATTGTTTTGGGGAAATAAACTTACTAGGCTCATACACATTTTACACGTTTTACACTTATTTATCATATCGCACTATGCTTAGATGGGACTTGAGGGTGATTATGTAGATGCTTTATAATTAGTTAACTTGCTTTTGGGAACCTAGAGTAGTCAGGTAGTTTTATGGCTGCAATTTAGTTGCTTGTGATTTAAGCTTGGTGTTTTTATTTATTTATTTATTTATTCATTTACGGTCATAAACGCAAAAGCTACACACTAATTAAATCTGAATTTGTGGTAGATGCACATTAGCGGTATATTTTGCTTTTAATTTAACATTTGTGTTCTTATAAATGTACATAAGCGGTGTATTTCTGATTATGTCTATTTGAACGATTTCTCCATATATGCAGTGGTTTTCTTATGTTATCTTACATTGACTCCGATTTACTGAATTAGTGCTGAGGGCTTAGCTTTTAGGTCAAGCTACAGTAGGGATGTAAAGTTTTAATTATGTGCTTTTTCTTTTGGCTTCGCTTAACCTTTTCTTTTCCTTTACATCTTGCTTGAACATTTAGATCTTAAGTCAAGCTAAATGGGGCTTCACCTCTTAGTTATTTTACAGGCTACGCTTAAGCCTTATCCTTTGTTTATACTTGTAATCTTGCGTAAACTCCTAATTTAGTTATCAATTATTTTGCTTTTGTTGTACTTCTATTATTTTTATTGTTAATGTAAGATGACATAATGCCGCATTAGTTAGTGATCATGGAGTTTTTTTGTAAATATTAACGTTCATCATTAAAGTATCAAGGAACTGTACAATTTTACTTAGTTATCAATGTCCTTGAGTAATGATTTCCTTTGTTTGTTAAAGTAACGTTTTAATATTATCCTAAGCTTGTTTAAATCTTGCAGTATGGTTTACTTCTTTCCGTGGTAACTTTTTTTAAATTAAAGTAACTTCATACTTTGTTTTTTTGTAACTTAACTAAAATTCTGCGATTGATTTCAAGCCACGGGCTTTCTCATTTATTATTAGCCTTTTATCTAATATTCTTAAATGTTGCGGATTAGTTTCAGTAAATTATTTATCCAAATATTAACTTTTTTATTAATGTAACCTTTTTAATCATATCTGAAGCTCGTTTAAATTTTGCAAATAATTACTTTCTCTTTTATTAGTGGTTTTTTTATATTGACGTAGCTTCTTATTTTTAAATATTTTTCTACTTATCTAAATTTTTCGATTCAGTTTAAGCCAATGGCTTTCTCTTTTAATATTAAATTAATTAATTAAAAAAAAAATTTTAGTTAGATTTCGGCGCTTTAATTCAAGTCAATTGTCTCTCTCTCTGCATAGTAATCTTTTCTGTTAACGTAACTTCTGATTTTTTTTTTATTAACGTAACGTATGCCTTTTTTTTATTAATTAAATTTTAACTACTGTAACTACTAGGAATTGTTTGTTCCTAGGGTCTTTGGTAGGGGCTCTATTAACCTCCCTACTTCTACCGCAGGGGCTAAGAAGCACCCCTATTACTTTGTCCTCCGTAGGGGCTAGAAAGTATCCCCATTGATTTGCCTTCGATAGGGGCTACGAAGCATCCCCATTTCTGTGTTTCTGAGGACAGACTTCCTCAGGAAGTTTATTTCATTTTTATTTAATGTAACTTTTTCTATCTTGCGGGGGCAAAAAATCGCCCAATTTTCATTTTTTTTTTGTGGGTACACCAACTGTAAACACTTGTATTATTTTTTTTTATCTGTAAACGTATGTACAGTGGTAAATGTATTCCGTTTTTCTTTTATCCAGCTCACTGCGCCCTGTGTTTTAATTTTCATTATGAATAGCGGGATTGTTGTGTGAGAAGCAGGTCCCTAGACCAACTAGGCGACTTCCAGTTTGCGTCGGTGTGAAAACTGGTGGCGTCCAATAGAACCTACCCAGCCTAACTGAGCTGAGGGCTAATTTGCAACGCGCTCTACTACACCTGCTTCCCTCAGAACACCCTGTTGTTCCTGTGTTTTTTCTCTAGAGTACCTTTAAGAGTTATTTTAATGTTTTCAAGTTAAGCGGTAAGTACTTGGTCAATGATACTCATCATTTGACGGTTTTTTTATCAAACACTTTTTATTGAACAAAGTGCGTCGCACCGGGCCGAAAAAATCTCAGTCATTTTTATGTTATGGTATTTTTGGTTGGGGTGGCGAATATTGCGAACCTCTGAAGCTTGTTATTTCGATACAAAAGTCTTTACAAAGTGTTAAAGACATTTCATATGTTTCGCCAATTATGTATCCAATTTTTAAATATAAGGAATTCTTTCGTAGTCTATTTCTTACAATTAGTGCATAAATACAAATAGTTTAATTCCAAATTTAAATTATATCACTATGTGAAAGAATAGTAGGTAAAAATAATTTATCTTAAATGCACTCCGGTGTTGAAGTGAATAAACACACGGAGAAGTAGCAATATTTGTCAGTGACGTATATTGAGTGTGGTCAAGGTGTCACAAAGGCACTGATGGGGTGTGTGTGTATTAGGGGCATTGTATAAGGGGTAAGATGGTGTAAGAAGGTCATATTAGGGTCAATGCCTCCTTCCCTATATTGCATAAGGGTGAGTGAGTGTCCAAAAGGAATATTTGCGCTTTCGCCAATGGGGCACTAAAAATACTAGTGGATTAGGGTAGAGGGGAGTATTTTAAAAGGGATGGCGAAATAAAAAAGCGCTTTCGCCAAAGGATCGCTAAGATATCAGTGGATTAGGAGGGTGAGTGTCCAAAAGGCATATTTGCGCTTTCGCCAAAGGGGCACTAAAAATACTAGTGGATTAGGGTAGAGGGGCGTATTTTAAAAGGGATGGCGAAAGAAAAAAGCGCTTTCACCAACGGATCGGTAAGATATCAGTGGATTAGAAGGGTGAGTGTCCAAAAGGCATATTTGCGCTTTCGGCAAAAGGGGCACTAAAAATACTAGTGGATTAGGGTAGAGGGGGAGTATTTTAAAAGGGATGGCGAAAGAAAAAAGCGATTTCGCCAAAGGATCGCTAAGATATCAGTGGATTAGATGACATGGGGCCGTAAGCAAGTAGCGCTTTCACCAAAGTATCAAGTGCACACAGTGTAAATAGGTGTAAAAATATTTACATCTTACCATAGACCTTGGTTTGTTCAATAATTATACAGGATGGGATGCCAATCCAATAAAATATACACATAGTTTTGGTAATTTTTTATTGACTATTTTACTTCTTAAAACAGTTGCATATTTTATTTCTATTGTTTAGAATACTATGTTTATCTTTTATTTCAACTTTCAATTTTGTAAATGTAATATTTAAAAAATTAAGAGGGGGGACATAAAGAGACGCACTGTATATGTATAAACTGAGCTATTTTCCAGGAATTATCGACAGTTTTGTATAGCGAGAAAACTCAGATTTAAGCCAACAAACTATACAATTTTTGTTAAAATCTCACTAATGGTTACATTTTTATCATTAATAAAAAGAATAATTACAAGTAATATATTTAGCATTTTATTACTCGATAAAATATTCACGTCATGTGAAATTAATTTTGAAGTACGGTCCTGTCTATCACAAGGCAAACGTTCGATAAGGCGCAAGCCCGCAGAAGATTGTCTTTCTTTACGGATTCAGCTTGGTAAGTTTGCCACATTCGCATATTGACATTATTTCTCTATTATATATTTTCTCTATGGTATTTATCTATTTAATTTCTCAACTTTTATTTTAAAATTAATTTTTGTTTTTTTTGCAAATTTTTTTGCAATTTTTGACCCAGGGTTTTGGCGCCCCTAAAGGATGGCGCCCGTGTGCATGGCACACTTTGCACATATGGTCGCGGGGGCCCTGCTCAAAGGGTACTATCATCATGAGGTGCCAGAGAGCACCCTGCCGCAACTACTTGACAGCCCTAAATTATAAAATTAGATCGATTCGTAAATAGCCGAGCTAATCTTTGTGTTGGGTAATGCGTTATTGGTTATTTTTGCCTTTTATGTTAAAAAAGTTTGTTAAGTTTGCTTATGGTCTAAGAGATCGCGTATCTTTTTTTTCTTCGACAAGTTATATGGATGTATTATTACGAAAAATGTTCTATCCCCACTAACGATCGTAAATACCTTACGGCCTGAAAGATGAAAGTCAGTGTGAGCGTTGAAAGTTGTAAAATTTTCAAGTTTCTTAAATCACTCGGATAAGTCGGATATGGCTGAAAAATTTATAGGTAGTATTAAATGATATCCTTATGCCTCCTGCAAACCGACGGAAACCGCACTGGAACAGAAATGACTGGCGAAAAGCTTTAACCTTAGGAAAAATTTGGAAAAACTTATAGCATAGGGCATCCGCCGATTTGTATTTACATTTTTTATCATTGTTTAAAATCATATTATGTATTATAGGGTTATCGAAAAATCAATAAAAATGGCATTTAATGCTTAACTCATCCAATGAAATAACCCTGCACTTAAAGTAGAAGGTTCCTAAAATCTTATTAATGTATATTTCAAGCCGAAATCGGTCCAGGATCCTCCAATCGTGAAACAAAAACTGTCATTTTGCGAAATTTTGAAACATCATATTTTAATAATTTTGACGTAAATAAACTGCAATTCTTTCTTTTCATGGCAATGATCGAAAATTTAAAGATTTCAAATTTTGCATTTCTCTGATGCAAATAAACCTATTTATTTATAACTTAAACGAAAAAATAAGCCATTTAAATTAGTGGGAGGTATTCTTAAATTAACGGATAAAGTAAACCCAAAAAGAATTACTGAATAGGAAAAATGGTGAAGAATAGTGTCGGTTAAAAATAGGATTTGTTGGAAAAAATCAATAAAATTCCGCTTTTACACCTTAAATATACCCCTGAATGACCGATACCGTATTCATTTTAAAGTATGATTATCCCTCTATAAAATAGCGTTGAGAAATTGGAAAAAAATGGATAGGAAAAAATACGGAGTGATTTAAAGGTAGCGATGTCGGCGGACTCTTTCATGCCATAGACCTTATGTTATAAGCTTTTCCGAATTTGTCTGCTCCTGAATGACCTCTGTATTCATTTTAAAGTATGATTATCCCTCTATAAGATAGCGTTGAAAAATTGGAAAAAAATTAGATAGGAAAAAATACGGAGTGATTTAAAGGTACTGATGGCGGACATATACCTTATTAAGCTTTTCCGAATTTGTTATAAGGTTAAAGCTTTCCGCCAGTCACTTCTCAGATCATATACTACCTATAAAATTTTCAGCCGTATCCGAGTGATTTAAGAAACTTGAAAATTTTCCAACTTTCAACGCTCACACTCACTTTTATCTTCCAGGCGGCTTTTCTCCGTGAGGTATTTACGATCGATCGTTAGTGGGGATAGAACATTTTTCGAAATAATTCATCCATATACCTTGTCGAAGAAAAAATGATACGCCATCTCTCCGTCTATTAGGCCTGCTCAGTGGTTTAATTTAAAAAATAAATAATGCCTTATATTAGGCCGAAATAGCACTCTTAAAACCATCCTTTTGACACTGACGTAAATTAAGGATTTGCCGACTACTAGTGATAAAAAAGTTTTTCTTATTTTTATAAGGACTGTTGTGAAACTAGCTTTTCACAATGCTTTTTCAACAAAAAATGTGGAAAAAATTGACCAAAATTAAGAATAACGAATTCTTAAAAAGTGAATATAAATTCAACATAGAAAAAGGTTTTACGAAGGCTCCCTATTATTAGCATCGGACGGAGCTTCGACATAATCCAGCGCTGGAAAGGCGTCAACTGACAATCAAAGAAAATAAAAGGGTATGCTTGGGTTTGCTTAGGTTGGGTCTGACAATTTCGACCGCCGCTGGATATTTATATCAGACTTGACCAAAGAGTAACCCGACCTATAAGAGGCGAAAGCTGACACTCCCGCCCTGTCCAAATGTCTAGGCGCATGTGCGAAATCGCCATTTTGCTAGGGTTATTGAAATCAAATCTGCAATTTGTCAAATCTTGATGACGATTCGTGTTTGTAAACAAATGAATCAAGAGCGTTTCATTGTTTTTCTTTAGTTTTTGGGTGGTTTATTGTGTTTAAACAGTTTAAAAGTGACTTTATTGTGTGTGTGTTTGATTACAATGATGATGTCTGAAGGAAAGAAGCAAAAAGGTGGTACATCGTGTGATTGCCGTGGATGCTTGGACCGTGGATGCGTGGATGTTTTGGACATACATAATAACCACAGACTCTGTGAAAAACATTTTGAGGACAAATTTATGACAAAAGGTGGGACACGTAAAGATTTGTTCGCTCAAGCTGTTCCAACAATTTTCTACCATACGAAGCATGAGACTAAGCAAGTACTTAACTATGATTCAATTCGTGGGTATTACTTAATAGTTTTACTTTTTTATAACTACTCCATTCTTTTTTGTTAACTTTTATATGCCCACTTTAATAACATAGCCCAGAGCAGTACAATATTTCTTTGCTTGAGCTTGATCATTTTCTGTCTCCGTGTAAACATCACCAAATACATTTTATATAATCTAATGGTGAATTGGGGCCTGGTTGTACAAGGATTCTCGAACTTAGTTTGGCTGATACTTAAACTTTCCCATATAAAATATGTTGCACTCAAATTTAGTGAGAAATAAGCATGATCTTCAATTTGATAATAGTGCATTTTGCATGCTAGTCAAGTTTCAGTTAAGCTGAGTGAGTATACGGCATCCTTGTGCTTTAACCTTAAATTTTCTGCATTATATTACATACCATACATAGGCATGTCTAATTTTAAATTTTTCTGAGATATCTACCTACCGATCTTAGGTTTTGATAAACTTTCAAATTTTGGACCTTAGATCTGGTTCGCCTACAATTTTGCGTTGTTTAAATACTAGAGAAGGAAATACTTTAGCGTTAATAGGTTGAAATAACTTTTACTGACAGCAGTATTTATTGTCTTTACTATTTTAACATAATAACATACTTAGAAGATGATTGTAACTAAGTGAATAATAGAATTAAACCAAATAAATAAACTCTTTTAAACCAAACGGTAAATATTTTAGGTCCTGCCAAGGCACAACCTTTGATAGAACCAGGAACAGGTAGGTACATCTAATCAAGGCCATTCACTGTTTGATGTTACGAGTAAGTATACTCCGAGTTACATATTAATTTTCTCCTAAGAAGCATAAAAAACATGTTATAATTAATATCTTATTCGGTTATCAGCATAGAGCGGAAATTTGGATGCGCTAACAGAATCGGACTGCCGGCGTACCTTATACTACTAGAAATTTTCTGTCGCGTAAAACAACATATTTTAACTTATTTTATTTTTATTGGCTTTTCATCCAATACAGAATTTTAACTTATATCAGTTATTATGTGAATAATAACCTAGGGTATACAAAAAATTTGTTTTTAGTTACTTTAAATAATGTTACTTTGTGCCACGTCCGAAGCGACTATAGCTCGTACTTTTAGGATCAGGAACGTTAGGTGTTTACACCAGAGTATTTAGTTGAAATTTGAAACTAAGTTGAAATTATGACATTATACCAGTATATTCTTAAATTATGGATTCCTAATAATTATATTTATATATCAGTCGATTAAAAATATTAAAATACCGTTAAATAACATCACCTGCCAGTGTGTTGAAATTATAAGAAATATGAGATCCGATGGTGCAAACGCTTAAGGCGCATTGCTATAGTAGAGTCAACCAGCCATGAGTATAAAGTTGTAGATAAGGGAAAATAAACTTAAAATTTCAATTAAAACATTTTTTATATTAAAAAGCTCAACAAGGTTATATTAAAAACAAGTTCTTAAATCTTGTGTGCAAAATAAATTATTAAAATTTTTTCTCAATTTCTTAGCATAGTTTATTTCTTTTCGTTTTAAAAATCCACTTATTTAATGTGAAAGATCATTCTAATTCTACCGAAGTTATAGATTTTACAGGTTAAAAAGTGTTCCTTTGATTGAAACAGATGTTTGTCGTGCACAAGACTCACATCATGAGTGGTTTCACAATGTTTCATGAATTCTGGCCGAAAACATACCTTAAAATTATATAAAGAACAATTCTTGTCTTTTATTCTGAAGCCAGAATCAGTTGCACCATGGACTCTTTTTTGTGTGCCCTAAAGTTTCTTTCTGCAGTAATTTTTTTCCCACATACACAATTAAACTTATAATTGTTAGGATTTTTATATAATATAGCTTTAGAGTTGTCCATTTTTAGCCTCCTGAACACAAATAGAGCTCAAAATAGAATAGAATATGCGATCTCTTTAGTTTGAAAGGAAAACCTAGCTTAGGGATTTTCTTCTATTTGAATGTCAAAGGCAAAAAATAAATCAAAATTTTGTGTGCCTACATATCTTTTCATACGAAATAAACCCAAACATTTGTTTTTCTAAACTTTTATGCCGTTGTATGCGCGTATTGACGAGAGTTTATTTTTTTTACAAACGTTGTACCAACGGCGAAATGGCCTAGTGCTAAGGTATCCGCTTATGGATCGGATCAATTGGTAGTGGATTCAATGCCGGGCTCGACCGGGCTTTTTTTTGAATTTTCGTCAAATTCATACTAAATGAGAATCCACGCTGGCGCTTCGAAGCTCCCGAGTTCCTGTGTCAGGGATATTTTTTAATGACTTATACAGGCCGAGCGTAGCAAGGTCCGGATCACTACGCCAAATGTGCATGTGCGGACGTGAATTAAATTTTAAATTAAATAGTCCCGCTGGACGTAGAAGCCGAGAAGCGCAACAAGCTTGTCGCAAAATGTGTATGCGGAAGTCAGGCAGCCAAAGTACAGTTGGTATGGCTAGCCGCTTGTTATAGTGAACTGTCGCGCGGGGCCGGGCGTTGGACCGTCGCGGTTTTTTAATAATGTGCCTAGTTTCGCCAAGAAATTATTTACCTACAAATAAACATCGCAAAAAAACATAAAATAGATACTATAGTATATTAAACATTGCTACTCTAGATGTTTATGACTTTTAGTTTTAGTATTGCTTTTCTATGTGATTTAAAAGTCTAAGAGTGTTACCCGCTTCCCATTTTGATACGCCTTGTACTAAAAGTATGAGTATTGGTAATGTGTTAGAATAAATAGGCAATACAAGGAATCAAGGAATGTACTCTACCATGAAGCCATTTTCGTTAAACATGTATTTTTAGTGATTTACAATAAATCTAAGTTTTTCTACAGTATCCGTTTCATTATTTAATCCGACTATGCTACAGGTAATAAAATTGCATTTTTGCTGTAACTTGACCCAAATATCAAATAATACCCAAACACATATTGATATTACACAATGAAATAGGAAAGCTAGCCGAAACACCGTTTTCTTTAATAAATACAATACATGGATGCGCATATTAGTTAATTAGTTTTTCTTTGTCAAACCCAAATGTTGTCAAACCCAATTGTCTCTTTTCAACTTCCTAAAGCGCGTATGTTTATCTCTCTCTTAGTTTTAATGCATTTATATAGTCCATATAAACCTATGAGGTCAACTTAAAATACGACCGAGCCCGGAGCAAGCTTGGATATCTTTCGACGATGGCTTAGCTGATTCTTTCTTGGGGAACTTGCATTTTTTTAAAAGAAAAGTTTGGTTTTAAAAAATAAATTATTAAGTTGGTCATTGAAAATAAATTTAGGTGGGTCATTGACAAATGACCTTATGGACCTGTTAGAATATAAAGTCCAGAACATATAAAATATACCTACATTTTTTCATTAAATACAATTTTTATAATAGGTGTATATGTATATAAAAAATACTATATTCAGCTACAACTATTTTAATTTATGATTTCTGCGAAAGAACAATACTTGCAACCATACAATACCCATGCAACTCCAAGCGTTGTTTATCAGAAAGGAATATATATATATATATATATATATATATATATATATATATATATATATATATATATATATATATATATATATATATATATATATTCTACTGTAAAATCTGTTTAGTATTTGGAAAAAAAATGTTGGTGTCTTAACTTGTAAAATAGCCTTTGTCCTGAGTGCGACTCTGTTGTCGCATCGTGATTCCGCTCACTGGTTATCAGACAACATTTTAAGATTTTACAAGCAAGCTTAAAACGGGACAGCTAATTAAAATGTTACAATCAAGAAAATAATAATAATAATACATATTTTGCTATTGACCCTAAGTTATGTAAATAGATGGTTGTAACAAAGTGATTAATAGAACTAAACCAAATAAATAAACTCTTTTAAACTAAACGGTAAATATTTTAGGTCCTTCCAAGGCACAACTTTTGATAGAACCAGGAACAAGCACAGTTAAACAAGGCTATTCACTGTTTGATGTTGTGAGTAAGTATAATCTGAGTTTCATATTAATTTTCTTGTAAGAAGCATAAAAAGCGTAAAAAATAAAGGTGTTATAATTATCTTATTCGGTTATCAGACATTTTAGGATTTTACAAGTAAACTTAAAACGGGACAGCTAATTACAATGTTACAATCAAGAAAATATTTTGCTATTGACCCTAAGTAATGTAAAAAAATGTATTGTTAAAATGCAAATAAAGTTTATTAAACTCTGATGGCAACCTAGAAAAGTGTGTTAAGAGCAAGTATCAGCGAACCGCGTGGTCCGATTTGGGATTTCGCCACGGAAGAGCGTAATTCAGTGTTAATAAACAATCAGGCAACATCGCCATTCCAAGACGTGACGTCGCGCCCTGTATCGAGGGAGTGGGAGATGTGAGTTATAATTCTAAAATATTCGCTTTATAGAATTTATTGTTTCCTGGCGTTTCTGTAAGCAGTGGCGCGCCAAAAACTAATTTTTTTAATAAATAGCATTTATGAAAATGGCCATATTATGTGACATGTTATTTTTATACTGTATATTTTTATATGTATTTTAAAGAATGATGATGAGAAGAATGAGATGGATGGTATTGGTTTTCCATTATTTTTGTTTACAACAAAGATCTGACCAGTAGGGGATGGAAGTGAAGGGTAGATTTGGAGATACTTAAAAAATGATTTTAGATATATTATAGCCATAAATGCGCACGTAATTGTATTCAATTAATTGAGATCAGAGGCACCAACGGGAAGCTTTGAATAAAGGTTAAAAATATTGAATAATATTAGATGAAAAATTTGAAAAAAATATTATTTAGGGGCGGAAGGAGTATGACATTTTCAGAGTGTTACAGATACAATGTTTAAAAAACATACTTCATTTCGACATATGGATTAATATAAAAATTCAGATCTTTGGCTGAATGGAATTTAGTTGGAAGTTCTTTTGGATGCATTGGATTCGCCAACTCTGGCAATAGGCATAATAAAACGATGTTAGTTTTGGTAACATCTTTTCACGTCAAAACGTGTCATCCCGGATGATCTACAAAAAACAACGGAAATTAATTAGCAACATTTTATTTTAGGGGTCATCCATAAATTACGTCACAGAAATTTCAGCCTTTTTTGACCCCCTTCGTCCTTGTCACAAGTAATCACATTCATTTGAACCCTCCCCCCGTTGTGACGTCACTTATTTTGCAATTTTAAATTTATAACTTAATTAAAACAGCACTTCCAATATTATTATTGTTTTAAAATATTCTGAATAAAGTAACAATTTACGTTCTCAAACAATAGATAGGTACTCAAAATCAATAGAAAAAAATTCTTACATTGTTTCTGGCTGAAAACTGAACTGAACTGAAAACAAAATTAATCATCCTGTGTCCATGGACCACAAGAACCTGAGATCATCTGAACTTTCAGTTTTAACAACCTGTAATACCGGCCGTAAATGGATAATATCAGTGACAAAGTAAGATGGTAGTATATAGATACAGTCATGAACGCCCGCAGACTTTTTTCTCAGGTGGGGCAAAATGAAAAAAAGTAATATATTTTTAAAGATTTTACTTCTAATAATTAAAAAGTATGACAATCTCACAATCTCAGGGGATCAACGGCCCCCTGAAATTGTAATCAGTACGACTGACCACGTGCCTGTCAAAAATTCCGAGCAAAACGATACTGTGTTATAAGATGCAATTGAACACAAGCAAACGTCAGTTGTAGCAATATCGGAAAGAAGAGGTGCCAAAGAAACAACCATAAGAAAAATTTTACGAAAAAATATTATCATCCCTACGAGCCGAAATTTATGAATTTTCTTAAAGAAGGGGATTTTGAATCTAGGTTTGATTTTTGTGCCTGGGTACAGGGGGAAATAGAAAAGAATCGGTCATTTACCAAAGGAATAATGTTTACAGACAAAGCACCTTTTTATTCCAACGGGACAGTAAGTAAGTTCTCAAAACTGTAGGTTGTGGGCTCATGAAAACCCTGGCTTCAAAATTGAGTGCAAAGTGCAATATTCTTTTAGAGTAAATGTCTGGTGTGGAATTTTTAACGTAAGATTGATTGGGCCCTATTTTTTTAAGGAAAATTTAAACGCAGTAATTTATTTAAACTTTTTAAGGACTGAGATAACCAATGTTGTTGATAAAATGTCACTACCGGAACGATTGATATTGTGGTACCAACAATTCACGCCATTCACGGCACGGTTGAGGTCAGAATTTTTTTAGACAATTTGTTCAGAGGAAAATGGATTGGCAGATATTCTGAGTATTCCTGGCAAACCTGACCTAACTGTCATGAATTTCTTTTTGTGGGGTTATCTCAAACAAAAAGGGTACCGTAATCGGCCGTTTTCAAAACGTGGATCATTTTGAAAATACTATAGAAGAGGCTTTCCTTGAAATTCCACCAAGATTTCTGAAAAATGTTACAAAAGGGTTTTCCAGAAAAATAATTGAATGTATGGAAAGGGAAGTACGGCACACTACAACGTAAACATTTTTTTTTTGTTTTAAGAATAAGCTTTAAATTTTTGATTTTTTTCCTGTTTTAGTTTAAAAATAAAAGTTTTAATAAAAAAAAGTTTTTTATTAGTTAGCTTCTAAAATCCTATAGATGATATGCTTGTCTAACTGTTGTATTTGATATGGTTAATAATAAGCTCTGTAGCACTTAAAAAATCAAGTAATAGTCCAATAGCGCTCAGGGAATTTTAAACAATATTTATTTTTGTGCTATAAAAACTCTGTAAACTTTAGAACATGTATACCCCATCTTTAGAGATGTTGCAATATGGCATTTAAAGTTAATAATAATGAAATAAAGGTTAAACATTTAAACAAATTTATGATGTTTAAAAAATATGTAAAAAATTAAAAGATAAAATTTTTGAACAAAACTTTAATAATGGAATCTCGATGACAAATCACACAACTTTTTACTAAGACAATTTCGAAATTTTTACAAATAATACCATTGTTAGGACATTTTTCGAAATTTTTACAAATAATACCATTTTTAGGACAATTTCTTAAAAATGTAACTTTTGACAGCTAACATGGATCACGTGACTATCTTTATGTATGTCATTTTAGGTTCTTGGTCAAGCAAAAATTGATGCCAAAGTCAAATTTGACCTTAATCAAATTTTACAAAAGTTTCTCATATGGTGCATAGTTTTTGGCGGTCACTGTATATTGTTCCGGTTAAAAATTACGGTAAAATCAGGTTCGAAAACGGTAGGGCGGTAGGTTGAGGCCGAAAACGATAGAACTACCGGTAAACGGTAGACCTGGTAACTGGTAACATTGCAAACAAATAATAAAACAATAAATTCCTTTACGTCGGCTTTTTTCAAAGGCGGTATCGACCTTTCAGTGTATTGTTACCAAATGCAAACAATTTTGCACTTCAAAATATCATACTTATATAACGTTCATTTTGCCTGTGGCCATATGCTCTATTTAGTTGTTTTAATATTTTAGATTAAATGTGATATCACGAAGCTTATGACTCATCCCCCCTTGTCACGCTTGTCACACTTTGTGGACCCCTCCCTCCCCCTTTACGTGTGACGTAATTAATGGATGAACCCTTACAGTGAAAAAATTAAAATACCTACTTTACTAACAATCCGAAAGGACTCAAAAATTTTAATTTGGCCTACTCAGCTCCGCGTACACGCGATGTGATGCGGTGTTAGTGCAATCGGCGCCGGGTAGAGCGGCAGATGGACGGAGATCAGGTGGCCGAGGTTTGCTCAGATTAAGTGGGAAGTTGATGGCAGAAACAGTAATTGTGCAAGTGTAGCTTCCAGTTGACCGATTTTTTTACCTTTGATGACTATAATTATCTGCTTCCGTTTGAATTTCCACATCGTCAAATTTCATTGATATTAAAGATACTGATGCTGATGAGGTGTCAGCATAAGTATTTCTGAAATATAAATTTAATATTATTTTGAAATAATTTAAGCTGACAATAAAAAACACCTTGTAAAAATATTTTTTGGTTAGGATATATTGACGTTTGAAACTATCGAAAAACTATAAATACGAAGATTTGAAATAATCCTACCTTTTAAGTGTCCCATCAGTTAATTCATTTTCTTGTCCTCTATAATTGGTGGATATACGAGTATGTTTCGGTGTGCTTGTCATCCTAAAAAAAAATCAGGTCTAGAAAAAGAAACCTTTACATCAATAATTATTATATACATACTTTGGCATATCGTAGCATTCTTCAGCGTTAACTACGGTGAAAGCAAGTTCATCAGGAACAATTCTGTCACAAAGAACGCAATTAATAAATTGAAACATCAATCAAAAGTTTATATTATCAGAATTAAATGCCTGTTGAAAAAAACATAAGCACATTTTGTACTTTTGTAACAGTTTTTTGAAGAGTTATTTCTCGATAAAATGAAAATGATGTGACTGCGTCTTATTTCAAATTAATAATGTTTTTTTTTGGGATTTCTGACGGTTTTCAAACTGCCAATGCAGTGGTAACTGGCAGTACAAAAATCAGCAATAAGCTTTATGACAGCGTAACTAAAAAATTATTTTGTTGCATTCATGCACAGAACTTACCGTCTTTTCATTAAAATGCGCCTACTTTCCCTTTTTGTAGATAAATACTTTGTTCTATTGGCTTTCAATCGTTCATCTTTTCTACCAGCCATTTTACACACACTGACACTGATACACACGAAAAAACACCTATACATAAGTCGCTACAACGAGCCGCCTCTGCTCTCCATTAGTATGAATTACCTTGACGTCGTCGATGTGCGGCGGTCAGGGACTCGAGTGTCTCCGCTTTCCGCGCTGCCCTCGATCAACCGGGGCGTTGCCAAATCGCTTTAGATAGTTGCGATTTTCGGTATTTTTTCTAAAAACTCGGGGCGACTTTTTTTGCATTAAAACAAAGCTATACAATTAATTGAAATTATAGATAGTGGAGAAAATACTTTCAAAAATGACTGTATTACCATATTTTCTCAATTTGCACATTATTTGCCGTTTTGGAAAAAATAAAATTCTTTTTCGGAAAATTGAAGGTAATACAGTCATGTAGTATCGAATTTCGAAGCTAAATTCAAAATTTTATCAAATTCGATTCAATAGTTTTCTCGTAGTTTGGCGCCCCGTTTTTCCAATATGGAGGTCACTGAGAATACCTCTTAACATTCATTTGCTTTCTGATGTATAAATCCAACGACTAAACTACCTACTATTTTCAGTTAATAATGTGATTTTTATTAAAAAAAAAACATCTTTTAGCTCCATGCGTGTTTGAAGATCAAACAGAGCGGGAAACTGCGTCATCTCCTTTATTATTCCCATCAAAATGTCTCCAAACGTCTGCCGTTCTGAGTTCTAGAACCCCAAGAAAGCAGAAATTGAGAGAACAAGTAAAGGCTTTAAGAAGAATGAAAACATAACAGGAAAAACTGCCAAAAAAAGCAGAGTGGGGTCTTGAAGATTTTTATAATATGTGCGATAAGTTTTTAAACAAGTCTCTGGCACAAATAGTAAAGGCTCAGGCCACATTAAAAGATAAGAAACCTATTGCTCGAAGGTATTCCATGGAGTATAAGCGATTTGCACTTTGTCTTTTTTTAGGCCCAAGGGCGTATGCTTTTCTTAAAAAAAATTTACCAAGCAAACGTTGTTTACAAAAGCTTACTGAAAAATTAGTCTGTACACCAGGTATTAATAACGATGCTTTATTTAAAGCTCTTGAAATGAAAGTAAAATCAATGTCTAATTTAGACCGACACTGCCTTATTTGTATAGACGAAATGTCTTTAAAATCAAATTTGTATTATCATCAGTGAGCGGAATCACGATGCGACAACAGAGTCGCACTCAGGACAAAAGCTATTTTATATGTTATTAAGTTATTAATTTTTTCCAAATACTAAACAGATTTTACCGTAGAATATATATATATATGTATATATATATATATATATATATATATATATATATATATATATATATATATATATATATATATATTCTACGGTAAGAAGGAATATCTATATATATATATATATATATATATATATATATATATATATATATATATATATATTCCTTTCTGATAAACAACGCTTGGAGTTGCATGCAAGTATTGTTCTTTCGCAGAAATCATAAATTAAAATAGTTGTAGCTAAAGATAACGGTATTTTTTATATATCTATTATAAAAATTGTATTTAATGAAATATATATATATATGTATATATATATATATATATATATATATATATATATATGTTCTGGACTTTATATTCTAACAGGCGCGGCTCGTCCATAAGGTCATTTCTCAATGACCCACCTAAATTTATTTTCAATGACCAACTTAATAATTAATTTTTGAAAATCAAACTTTTTTTTTAAAATTATGCAAGTTCCTCAAGAAAGAATCAAGCCAAGCCATCGTCGAAAGATATCAATATGCCGGTCCCGGTTGGGTTCGCTTGGGTGTGCTGGGTTTGCTGCAATACGCTGGAACCGCCCCCTGAAATATACTATTTAAAAAACATTTGGGTTTGACAACGAAAAACTAATTAACTACTATGCGCATTGTATCTGTATTGTATTTATTAAAGAAAACGGTGTTTCGGCTAGCGTTCCTATTTCGTTGTGTAATATCAATATGTGTTTGGGTATTATTTGATATTTCGGTCAAGTTACAGCAAAAATGCAATTGTAGTACCCTGTAGCATAGTCGGATTAAATAATGAAACGGATAAACTGTAGAAAAACTTAGATGTATTGTAAATCATTAAAAATATATGTTTAACGAAAATGGTTCATGGTACAGTACATTCCTTGATTCCTTGTATTGGCTATGTATTCTAACACATTGCGAATAATCATACTTTTAGGACAAGGCGCGACATCTATAGAGGAGACGTATCAAAACGGGAAGCGGCTAACAATCTTAGACTTTTAATTTTAAATCACATAGAAAAGCAATACTAAAGCTCATAAACATCTAGAGTAGCAATGTGTAATATACTATAGTATCTATTTTATGTTTTTTGCGATGTTTATTTGTAGGTAATTAATTCCTTGGCGAAACTAGGCACATTATTAAAAAACCGCGACGGTCCAACGCCCGGCCCCGCGCGACAGCTCACTATAACAAGCGGCTAGCCATACCAACTGTACTTTGGCTGCTGCTGCCTGCATACACATTTTGCGATAAGCTTGTTGCGCTTCTCGGCTTCTACGTCCGGCGGGACTATTTAATTTAAAATTTAATTTACGTCCGCACATGCACATTTGACGTAGTGATACAGACCTTGCTACGCTCGGCCCGTATAAGTCATTAAAAAATATCCCTGACACAGGAACTCGGGAGCTTCGAAGCGCCAGCGTGGATTCTCATTTAGTATGAATTTGACAAGAATTCAAAAAAAAGACCATTCGGGCCCGGCACTGAATCCACTACCAACTGATCCGATCCATAAGCGGATACCTTAGCACTAGGGCAGTTCGCCGTTGGTACAACTTTTGTAAAAAAATAAACTCGCGTCAATACGCGCATACAACGGCATAAAAGTTTAGAAAAACAAATGTTTGGGTTTATTTTGTATGAAAAGGTATGTAGGCACACAAAATTGTGATTTATTGTTGGCCTTTGACATTCAAATAGAAGAAAATCCCTAAGCTAGGTTTTCCTTTCAAACCAAAGCGATCGCATATTCTATCTATTTTGAGCTCTATGTGTGTCCAGGAGGCTAAAAATGGACAACTCTAAAGCTATAGTATATAAAAATCCTAACAATTAGAAGTTTAATTGTGTATGTGGGAAAAAATTTACTGCAGAAAGAAACTTTAGGGCGCACAAAAAAGAGTCCATGGTGCAACTGATTCTGGCTTCAGAATAAAAGACAAAAATTGGTCTTTATATAATTTTAAGGTATGTTTTCGGCCAGAATTCATGAAACATTGTGAACCACTCATGATGTGAGTCTTGTGCAAGAAAAACATCTGTTTCAATCAAAGGAACAATTTTTAACCTGTAAAATCTATAACTTCGGTAGAAATAGAAAGATCGTTCAATAAGTGGATTTTTAAAACGAAAAGAAATAATCTATTGCTAAGAAATTGAGAAAAAATTTTAATAATTTATTTTGCACACAAGATTTAAGAACTTGTTTTTAATATAACATTGTTGAACTTTTTAATATAAAAAATGTTTTAATTGAAATTTTAAGTTTATTTTCCCTTATCTACAACTCTACACTCATGGTTGGTTGACTATACTATAGCAATGCGTTTACACCATCGGATCTCATATTTATTATAATTTCAACACAATGGCAGGTGATGATATTTAACGGTACTTTAATAGTTTTAATCGACTGATATATAAATATAATTATTAGGAATCCATAATTTAAGAATATACTGGTATAATGCCATAATTTCAACTTAGTTTCAAATTTCAACTAAATACTCTGGTGTAAATACCTAACGTTCATGATCTCTAACAGTGCGAGCTATAGTCTAGTCGCTTCGGACGTGGCACAAAATTACATTATTTAAAGTAACCAAAAACAAAATTTTTGTATACCCTAGGTCATTATTCACATAATAACTGATATAATTTAAAATGCTGTATTGAATGAAAAGCCAATAAAAATAAAATACGTTAAAATATTGTGTTTTACGCGACTGAAAATTTCTAGTAATATAAGGTACGCCGGCAGTCCGATTCTGTTAGCGCATCCAAATTTCCTATGATTATCATACAGGATGTGATGAAATTATCGGCTTACAGGATATAGGTTCAGGAGATAAGAATTAATAATAGCCCAAAACGCTGGTGTTATTATGACTAGAGGTCTTTTTTTAAATTGGAAGCAGCCAATTGCCTATTTTTTTGTTAATACACAATTTAAATGTGAACAACTAAAGCCTGTTATTGAGACAGCTGTAGTGCAATTACCCCAAGTGGATTTATATGTTGATGCTTTAGTGACTGATATGGGGACAAATTTTATTCAGTTAGCATACTCTTTTAATGTTACTCCTGGCAATCCAGAATTTGTAGTGGAAGGGTTAAGTGCTTTATATTTTTTTGACACTTGTCATTTACAAAAAGCCACAAAAAATAATTTGATAAGAAATGTTTTCAGTTTTGATAATAAAAGGACTTCCTGGACATTTGTCGAATCGTTTTATAATCAAGACAAAAACAAGCCTACCGATGTGCTCCCAAACTAACCCATGCGCATATCTATCCATCCAACTTTGAAAAAATGAGGATTAAGCTTGAGGTTCAAGTTTTAAGCAACTCTGTGGCTAGCGGCATGAACACATACATGAGTTTAGGTGCTCTTCCAGCTGATGCTATTGGTACCATTGAAGTGATAAGCAAATTTACAACCTTTTCGATCTGCTTAATTCGTAGGAAAAAAATAATTCAAATAAATTTAAAAATGTATTTGAAGGTGCTGATTACCAAATTCAGTATTTAAATGAGATGACTGAATTTTTAGAAAATCTTAAAATTTTTAATAAAAAGGGAGAAGACGTTACATCCAAGACGAAATTTAGAAAGTGCTGGCTTATAACAATAAAGGGAATTCAGCTATTGTGGCAAAAGCTGTCTGCAGATGGCTTTCAATATTTAAAAACTAGAAAGGTTAACACAGATAGCTTAGAGAATTATTTTGGGTCAATTAGACAACAAGGTGGTAATTGCATTAATCCGACGCCAATTCAATTTGAAAGGGCCTACAGACAGCTATTTTGTCAAAACTTTCTTCATACAAGTCAAATGAACTGCAAGGAAGACTTGGATGAACTTTTGACAAAAATTAACGAAACTCCAATTAAACAGATTAGTGAAAATCCAAACCCAAATGTAGAATTGAAAGCCATATCATTACCTGATTATGACTATCGCAATGAAAACTTAACCACACAAAATGCGTTTACTTATGTTTGTGGTTACCTCATTAAAAAGGCACTCAACGTACATAGATGTTCAGTTTGTGACAAATTTTCTAAAGAGTCTGAACTGTTAGATGATACAAAACTACTAATTCACTTTAAAGCATTCAATACAGAAAAAGGTGATTTTGGCGGCCTTAAATCTCCACCAGAAACTTTTATACCTTATGTTTATCAGTTCGAAAAATTATTTCTTTCATCATTCGACGATATTTGTTCAATGTCAGGTATTTCACATAAATACTTGGAGCAAATGAAAAATATTACTTTTGTCCACCCTCGCAATATCTTCCCTCTACTTTATGTTATAAAATTATTTAGTAGGTTAAGAATATTTTACTCTCTTAAGTATGCCAACAGAGACCTTAAAAGTTGCAAAAAAGGTGAAAAGAAAAACCGAAAAATTAGTATATTGTCCCATGTTTAGACATAAAATAACATTTAATATTAGATTTCTGGTTACAGGTTTGTTGTTTTAATATTGTAGTATTAATAGTTCTGATTACCAGTACCTTTACCATTTCATTTAAAACTATATTTTCTTTACTAGGGCCCTATAAGCCTTTAAAACGATTTTTTTTAAATAAGCCAAAAATTATTGTTGAATATAACAGATTTACTATATAACAGCTTTTGTGAATTGCATGATTAAGATATTGTAAAAAAATAAAATTTATTTTTAGTGTTTGTTTTTGTTTTTTTATTTCAATTTTCTGAAACTACATTACAAAAAAATAACCCCCTTTCTCTTTGGTCAGAACCAAAACTTATCTTTTTTGTAGTAGAAATTGGCTTTAACTACGCCTTAAAATTTTAAAAATTCTTAACCAATCCAGTCCTTTTTAAAGCCTTAATTAGCCTTCAAAAAAAAAAAACAAAGTGTATGATAGGCACAGATACAGATTACTTTTTCTTTCCATCTTCATTAGAGCTAACAAAGTAAAAATATTATTTATAAACATTTTCCTCCTAGCATCAGATTTCTGGTATAACGTTAACTAATGTAAAATTCAATTTTCCAAAAGTTTATAAAATGTAAAAATATTAAATTTCTTTTTTCCGTGTAAGATGGCTTTCTTATAAAACTGAACATGTTTTTACTGTGTAGTTAGGATTACAAAATAATTTGAAGGTTACAGGAAATAGCTACATGAAACATCAAAGAATCCGACAAAGCTTTCGCCTCTTGTTAATGGAGTTACTCTTTGACTTGACTCCCTTAGCAGAAATGCAAAAAGGTCGGACAGCGCGGCGATTGGCTACTTAGTTTGATATACTCTAGAGACGCATTCGAGCAAGCGGCAGAACACGTTGAGATATTGAAGGAATTAATTAGTTATCAAAATGACTGCTACAATCGTTTGAAAACTATTGAAATTCATTGTTTCAAGTAAATAAACCCGAGAATTGCGGTTAATCACGCGCTGGCCAGCAGTAAACTGTGAGGTACAGCGTGTGGAAATTGATATTTAAGAGACTTGACTCCTCTAACAACCTCTGACATTGGCTATTAAAAAATTCTAGCGAAATGTAGACTAAAGCAATAAGGTCGAAAATGCAATAACCAACAGAAAACTAAAAACGGGGATTTCATATGGAAAAAAAGGGAATTGAAAGATTGGGAATATTATATAAAGGTAGGAAAACGTGCCTAATATAATAATCTACAAACAGAAGTCGAAAAAACACAGGAAAATCAGGAAAAGAAACATTGCAAATGACAAACCGGCGCTGCGATTGGCTGGAACAACTCCCGCTCAAATTGGGTATAAATATGCGCATTGTTGTGAAACTGACTTTCCACAATGCTCTTTCAAAGAAAATTAAAAAACTTGACCGAAATTCAAGTTTTGAATGAATTTCTTTTAAAAGTAATTGGATACTTTTGAAATACAAAGAGCTTAGGAAAACTTGAAAAGTTTCTAAGAAAACTCTACAAATAAAGCTTTTGCAGCAGTATTACTGACTGAGAGCATCAATCGCTTCTGGATATTTAAGAGAGAATTGACTCCCAAAACAAGCCCCGCATCTTTTTCACTTGAGTCGTGATCTGGAGAGCTATTGGCTGTTTTCTAAAATGGAGAAAATCTATAAATACCCGCAAGAACGAGGCAAAAGAAGCAGTATCGGGGCGCTCCAGCCCGTGCTAACTCACATCATAGAACTTCGAGAACACCGAGAGCTTCGAGAATTTCTACATGCAGTAAGACGAAGCATTCGCAGCAACGGTCGACCGCGGTCACCCAAAATGAAGACTTCGGAAATGAAGCAAGAAAATTAAGACACAGGAGCCAGAAATCAGCAGGACACTGCAGGGTCCCAAATGATCTTCTAGTGTGCTTCAAGAGTCTCGTGCGTACCCGAGACATCGCGTGTATATACACTGCGCAGTTGGCGCCAAAATTTCCATTACCTGATATCCATATATCAGTTTGGGATTTTGCCACATTTGGTACAGGCCATTTGATCCGGTTAACACTTGGAATACCTCCTGATAAGTCGTTGCCCCAGGGGACCGGTCAAGTGTGCAGCCAGCCTCGACTTGTAAATGTCGAGTGAAGCAACCAAGAAAGAAAAAACAAAGAAACAAGATAAAATCTCGGTCGCGTTTCAGGCTAACGCTCGTAAAGCCGTCAACCCGAGTTGTGGAAGGCTAGGTAAGTGTGCTAGCCGGGATAGCCATAGTTCTCCCAATACCAAAGCAGCATTGTCCTCGCACTGGAGGCGGTGTGCCGGCTGCGGTGGGATTAGAAAATTCTTATTCTTTCTACAGATCGTCGTAAAAAATACTTTGCGCAACAATTCAGTCAAATCCGTTGACAAGATAAATTTCGTGTGTTCGCTAAGAACGGGATTCTTGCACGGTATCTGACAAAACATGTGCCCCCAGAGACCATTCGGGACCTGGGAAGCAAAACAAAAATCTGCATAGTCGTTAAAGGACCTATACGGACCTTTAACAAAAAACTTCACTTTGTAATTGGAATGGATTAAATTCGCCGTACAACTCAGCGATTTGGCCGAGCGGCTGGTCCTTGCTACGCGCATATTGGGAGCGGACGACCATCGTCCTCCCGCCTTAGCAACGGCCCTTACGTCCAGCGGTGCCGCGGTTGTTGTTAACAGGAAAATTACAACGTTGAAATGAAAAGTTGGTGAACGGGATCCACGAAAAGGTAGTTGAAGTTTTCGGAACTTGGAAAACCGAAACAGTTGTTAGTTATAGCAACTCACGGGGCTTAGTGAGGTGCTTCACTCCGCTAGGTTAAATTTGAAAATGGCGCGTTAGGGAAGAAGATACCCTAGTTAAAAGGCTGCGGCTAGGAAGGGACGTTTGATCCCTTCGACATTAGTAAAAGGGATAGGCCGAATGGCTTTACCTTGCTAGTTGTTACGCTTAAGGAAGATTCAACCTGAGCACGCGTCACGGGAAGATGGTTCATCGAAGGAAAATTTATCCAAAAAACTATTAGGAAATGAGAAATTCGCAGTAACCCTGTGAAGGTTGAAATACCTGTCCGTTAGGGACTTAAACAGACATAGGGCCTGGCAGAAGGAGGTAGGAAGTTCATAATTGCAGTGATCTTGTGACGGTTGAAAAACCGGTCCATTAGCGACAGAAAGAGACCACAGGTCCTGTTCATTTGAAGTATGAAATCATTCTTAGTAGTTTGTCAAATTGGGAAAATTCCACGCTCTTGGTCAAGGGAGTCTTGCACCGACAAGAATGACAAGAGCGGTATTCACAAAACGGTTAAAATGGAATCTTAGACAGATACGATTGTACGGTCTAAGTGATAATTCCAGGGAAAAAACTCAGGATAAACAACGAATAGCCAAGAGGCGTTCGGACGTCTCCAGAAAATAGAAGATAACTAGGTTAGCGGAATGAGTGATATGTACGTACATATGTTCAAATAGCTATTAGCGTTGACTACGTAAAGTCAAATTAGTAGGTAAAAATAGCTGTTAGCGTTGACTACGTAGTCAGTAAAAATAAGTGTTACGCGATCAGCGATTAGTGTAGTCGTTATAGTGTTAGATAGCTAGATCGGCGACTCCGTACTCGCCGAAATAGTCAGCCCAGACGCTCATAGAGTGATTAGTGTTAAACCGGTGACTACGTTATAGTCAGCCCAGACGCTCATAGAGTGATTAGGATTAAACCGGTGACTACGTCATAGTCAGTCCAGACGCTCCGAGAGTGCTTAGTCTTAGGTTTAAATAATTTACGATAGGAAAGTACCTTAAGTAGCGGCTCTTGTTACGGCCATAGAACTAAGAAGTTTTAGCCCGAAACAATGCATGTAAATAGTTAGATTTAGGGGGCTCGGAGCCATGACGTTACAATACAAGACTTTCCTTGATAAAAGTAAATTCCAACGACTGACAGAGACTAGAAATCGAAATTTGCCCACCGTGCAAAATTTCAGTTTTGGGTAGTCACGACTACCCAAAATAAAAAATTGCTGGACATGCCCGTGCCAGCTTTCTTACTTCCTAGGTCTCCTAGAAGGTCTCCTGGACACTCCGGGCTTTGTCCCATCCTGGAGATACCTTCTGAAAAAACTTTCTTTTGAATTTAAAACAATTATCATCACCTCTTCTTTGGTGGATCGCTAGCACTTTCCAGCTAGCGGGGTAACAAGGTGGTGGGTCCACCCAGCGACAAAGACAGACGCGCTGTCAGTCTTTTGTCCAATCGGTACCTAGCGTACCTGGCATCCCTGACACGACAACTGGGCCACGGATGGCTCCGCTTAAGGTGACCTTCATTCAAGAAGTTGTACTTAATGAACGTCGTCTAGTAGCTTAAATAACTAGGCTGTTTGCGCCTGGAAGAAAAAATTGTAAACAAAATTAAAGTATGCATCTTCGGAGCATACTGAAGCTAAACCCTGGGAGGGGATTCAGAACTCTTGGGAGAATCCAATAGGGGACAAAATTAAAAGATGTTCTAGTAAACATTCAGGGGAAATCGGTGATAGGCAGGACGGCTTTCCCGGATATTCTTTGCCAACTTGGAAAGTAGTTACTTCATAGTAGAAGCCGGGAGGGACCGTTTCCACACCGACCACGTTCAGGGAATCCTCCGCAGAGGTTTTCTGGGCGCGGAAATTAATTATTCGGGAAACGAACTAAGGGTCGAATTTGTGCCACAGCATGGCACAATGCAAATGATGAGTTCTTTACTTGCAGCCAAGAAGACTCCATCCCGAAGAAGCCAGCCAGCTGATCGCAGAATCACACGCCGGAATTCACGAAAAGGGACGACGATCTAGAAGATCCATTCGGACAACTTATTAGGACAAATCATCTGGGACAAAGGTTCATCTTTCAGTAATCATCAGGACACCACTGAGTCCGTGAGATCTACCCAGTGAAGTTTCAAGAGTCTCGTGCGCACCCGAGACATCGCGAACTTCTTCAAGAATTTTGAGCCTGTGGTTCTTTATTGGTATCATCCATATACTGATTTGAATCGCAGACTTGATTTGGTTTGAGTGGCCCAATCAAACCCAATCAAACTCAATAGTGATATAAAATATCTGGGAATCCTTCATGATCCCTAGTGGGCTGTCGATCATCCAGGCTACTGGCCAAGTTGGTAGCTAGCCTCACTTGTAAGTGTGAGTGAAGTGACCGAGAGACAAAGAAAAAGAAGACAACTTTAACATTTCTACTGATGGGCGTGGTTCCGGCTAGGTTACTTCCCAACGCTCGGTAAGACCGCCAACAAGGAGTTGGGGAGGTCAGGTACGGGATTGTAACCGGGATAGCCACAGTTCGTACCCTATTCAGCGGCAGTACTGTCCTCAAACTGGAGGTGGTATCCGGCCAATGATAGGATAGAAACTCTTACCTTAACACCTACGCCATTGGGGGGAAATTAAAACCGACTTCTTAGAGATTACGCGTTGGGGAATGAACGTCGATTCTTAGAAAATACGCGTCTGAGGAACGTACGACGTTTTCTCAGAAAATACGCGTCTAGGAAATACACGGCGACACTCTTCAAAAAAGCGCGCATCTGGGAAGCGGACAATCGTCCTCTCAAATTAGGGTACAAGGCAAAAGACGCTCATAGAGTGATACGGTATATACAGAGACGCTCATAGAGCGAATAGAGACGCTTAGAAAGTGATTACAATTAGTAGAAATAATTAATTAGGGAAGTGCTGTTGCCTAGCAACGACTGTATTGTCAGTCATAGGGTAAATTAGTTTAGAGTTCGAAAGTAACTAACTAGCTTTGTAAATAGGCAGATTAGGAACAAACTCGCGAAAAACAATTTCCAAGACTTTTCCTGATAATTAAAGTCAGACAAAAATAACTGACAAAGACAGGAGAAAAAGCCCTCCGTGATTTCTAAGTAAAAAATTTTAATTGTTTTTTACTTGAATAATACAAACGCTGGACGTGCCCGAGCCAGCAAGCAAAAAAATATTATTTTGGGGAATTCCGGGTTTCATCCTATCCCCAAACTTCCTGGGGGTTGGGTACCTACCAGGCGCGTCCCCAGGCGGCGGATAGGGGAACGGTCAGGTCCTTGGAGACAGGGACTTGATCAGCGGCAGTCATAAGTAGAGTGAAGGGGCGTAAAAACCCCTAAAATCTTTTGTGAAAGCTGTCGCCGTGGACCAACTCAAACCCAAGCCAAGGTGTAAGGCATCGTGCCGAGGGATGAATGGTCGCGGGTCATAGCGGTCATGAACGATCCCCTGTGGGACTAGGCGACACCCACTTGTAAGCAGCCTTCCCCTGGCAAGCGGGGCTCTGTCAGGAGTGACACACCTTTCCCTAGCTACTCGTGGGACGAAAATGGAAACAAAACAAACAAAACAAAGAACAAAAGGTTGAGCGAACACGCGCACCTCAAGCATACCTCGAGGCTGGATAAAGCTGTCCGCCTCAAGAACCACCAAGGCCCCAGCACCGACATGGGAAGAGAGTATCGGGCGCTGAAGCCAAAAGAAGGAGGAAGGCAAAAGAGCATGCGCTGGTCACCACCAACACTGATCCCCGCCCCTCCACATCTAGCCACCACAATCTGATCAAACCCTCAGGTAGTAATGCTAGTTCTTCCTCCACAAGAGGCAAGGAAGACGTCGCTCCTGCGGATAAGAAAAGATTGCGGTCAGGCACATCCTCGGAGGCAACACCCCAAAAAGGAAAGAGGCCGCGGCAAGATCGCCCCCTCTAAAACATACAAGGAAGCAGCTACCGCCCACCTAAAGGTAGCCATAATAGACAGAGCAAGTCCCTACGGCAAAATAACTGCAGATAGAGAAACCCTTGTCAAAAGAGAGCTGATGGGAGAGCTGGATAAAACCATTATGTCCGCCTCCAGCAGCAAAACGAAACCACCAACATTTCGATCGTGGACACGCTCCGGTGAAATCATCCGAGTAATATGTGACGACGACCCAACGCTGGACTGGTTAACCTTAACCTGCCCACCTTAAAAACATGAAAGGGAGCAACACTGGCGGTGGTGAGCGTCGACAGGCTACCGAAGTTGACAAAATCCTCTCTCTGGCTCCCGGGGGAATCTGAGGGTGAACCCGAGGGCCAGGAGATTGTGATGCGTCGACTTCGAGGTCAAAACCCCGACCTTAACGTCGCCGCCTGCTGTTCCTTCCACCATGAAATGAAGGAAAGCCCAAAAGGACACCTCTTCGTTTTCGGGATTGGAGACGAAGACATAGAAGTCCTCAAAAAGAAGGTAATGAGGATGAGCTACGGGTTCACCTCATTAACCGTAAAAGCTAAACCCGGAAAGGACGGTCCAGAAGCTACTGTTGAGCCTCAGCTCCCAAGGATGGCACTGAACCATCGGAACCGATTGGGTGGTGGCATTGGTGGAGGACGCGGAAGACTCTCCGGACCACATTGAGGCCATCTCTCCACCCGCAGGTGAGGAAAAGATGGTCATAAAGTAAAAAGCCAGCACCTTTAAAACCAACAATGGAAGTGAAGGCAGCTGGCACAAAGGTAAATATAATCCAATGTAACTTACAACACAAGAGAGCGGCCACGGCAACACTATGCCGCCATCTCGACGAGTTGCAGGATACATTAGCGCTTATCCAAGAACCTTGGATACGACAGACCAAAACGATAGGTTTTAGTAATCTAAACGGTCAAATTTTTAGCCTTCCCAGCAATCACCAACCTAGGACAGCCATATACATCCCTAGGAAATTCAAGGCCTACCCAATGGCACACCTCTCCACCTCGGATCTAACCGCGGTTAGGATGGAGTATGCCGACAATGTCCAAAAGAAAACGCTAATCCTAGCATCAGTGTACCTCCCTTCAGACGCGGCCACCCCACCACCTACTAAAGAAATGGAGGACCTGGTACAACACTGCCAAGACCAGAATCTTGACTTGGTGATGGGCTGCAATTCAAATGCACACCACGTAAACTGGGGCAGCAAGGATATAAACGCCAGAGGTAAGTCACTTTATGAGTATATAATACAGAAAAATCTTTAGCATTTTAAATGTAGGTACAACACCAACATTTATAAACTCTCGCAGTCAAACACTAATAGACATTACGTTATCCACAACTAACATTTCTAGAACCATACGAAACTGGCATGTATCTGACGACATCTCGATGTCAGATCATCGCTGGATAACTTTTGATATAATTACAAAGCTCTCGACCTCCAAACTATCTCGCGACCCAAGAAAGACGGATAGAGTGACATACACTCTCCTTCTGGATGGGACTCTACGAGCGGTGGAGCCCGAGACGCCCAACAACAATGACGGCCTGGAGAGATATTCCAATACTATCCAAAACGCCATTACAGAAACATATAAAAAATCCTGCCCCCTAAGGCGAGTCCAACTCGATGGAAAATCCACCTCATGGTGGTGTCCAGAGCTGGAACAACTCAGGAAGATGGCAAGGAAATCTTTTAACAAAGCCAAAGACACTAAACTCGAAGAGGACTGGAATCTATACAGATCTCACCACAGAGAGTATAAGAAAGTCGTCAGACAAAAACAAAGAGAGGCCTGGAGAGTCTACTGCGAAGAAATAGAAGATCTACCACAGGCGGCAAGACTCCAGAAGGCTCTCACAAAAGATCCACAGCGAAGCATCGATAGACTAACCAAGGAGGATGGCACACAGACTGCAGACCTCCAAGAAAGTATCCAACTCTTAATGAGCACGCATTTCCCCGACTCAATCACTACGGAGAAGGTTGTTTGGACGGAGGAAATACAAATTACTTCTGCAGACGACTGGCAAACAGCGAAATGCATCGTCGACGAGGACAAAGTAAGGTGGGAAATCTCAAGCTTCTTTCCATTTAAATCACCAGGACTTGACGGGATCTATCCAGCCCTGCTTCAGTGGGGTCTGGACATACTCATGCCGCACCTGGTAGGAATGTTCAGATCCTCTCTGGCTTTGAACTACATCCCCAGAAACTGGAGAGAGGTAAAGGTGGTCTTTATACCCAAACCTGGCAGGATGGATTATTCTATTCCCAAAGCGTACAGACCAATAAGTCTCACATCGTTTTGCTTAAAAACCTTAGAAAGGCTTTGCGAAAGATACATTAGGGATACGGTGCTTATCGACAAACCACTCCATCCCAATCAGCATGCGTACACACCAGGTAGATCTACGGATACGGCTCTCCAAACTGTCGCGGGCCGTATAGAGAGACCTCTGGATACAAAGACTCCACCCTGGGAGTATTCATAGACATAGAAGGTGCCTTCGACCAAACTACCTTTCCCAAAATATCTGCTTCTCTTTCCGCTAGGAATGTTCCCAAGACGGTGAGCGAATAGATATTCAAAATGCTCTCAAAAAGAGCAATAAAAATCAGTGTGGACGGTGTCACGGTACAAGGCACGGTCATGAAAGGGTGTCCACAGGGAGGAGTGCTATCGCCACTACTGTGGAATATGGTCCTTGATACCCTGATCAGCCGCCTAAACAATGACAACACCTACACCCTCGCTTACGCAGATGACCTAGTCATTCTGCTAACAGGTAGGTTTGAGAGCACACTCTGCGAAAGGATGCAGGTTGCCCTTAAAACCATAGAAAAGTGGTGCAGTGATCACTCCTTGTCTATCAATCCCAAAAAGACGGAGATGGCCCTCTTCACAAAGAAAAGGAAGCTAACGGACCCAAAAGCACCGGAACTTCTGAAAACCAAACTAAGCTTCTCTACAGAGGTGAAATACCTTGGAATCATCTTTGATAGCAGGCTAACATGGAACTCTCACCGAGTAAAGAAAGCATACATATCTTTACGAACAATGCCGTCGGACCGTGGGCCCAACCTGGGGTTTAACCCCCAGAGTTGTTGCATGGACTTACACGACCATCATAAGACCCATGCTAACATACGGAGCAATAGCCTGGGGATCAAAAGTCCTCCAAGCCACAGCCTCACGAAAACTAGATCAAATTCAGAGAATAGCATGTCTCAATATTACTGGAGCCATGAAAACCACACCAACCAGAGCAATGGAAGTGATCTTTAATCTCACCCCCCTTAGTATTCGCATTAAGGAGGTTGTGTTCATGACTATGACACGACTTCGCACGGTTGGCATCGAACCAGGAGCGGGTAGCGGCGGGGTGAAACGTCGCTTGTGGAACGATGTGTTGAATGCGCTTCCACTGTTGAAAGCGAGCATGGACGCCACTGCGCCGAGATTCGTCTTCAACAAACCTTACAGGGTAATTACTACACACAAGATACCGCAACGGCAGGTGCTATACACATCTACACTGACGGTTCCAAAACCAAAAAGGGCTCAGGCTGTGGAATATACTCCAGAGCCCTGAACCTGAACATAAAATGGGCTATAGGCAAAGATGCAAGTGTAGTTCAAACAGAACTCACAGGTATCTGTATAGCAGCAAGAGAAATAACCAGTAAGAATATTACTGGACAAAATGTACACATCCTCACGGACAGCAGGCAAGCACTTCTGGCCCTGGACAGACCATGCATCATATCAGGTACAGTATTAGAATGCCACCGAGCCCTAGCAGAAGCCTCCAACCATAATGTGGTCACCTGAGGTGGAGGAAAGGGCACGGCACATCAAAAGGAAATCGCATTGCTGACTCCTTAGCTAGGGGGGCAGCCGCCCTAAATATGCTCGGGCCTGGCTGCTCCACTGACTTAGCGACGTCGGTGGTAGCGAACCTAATTAAAAACACTCCCATGAACGTTTTAAAAAAGTATGGGATGAAACGGAAGGCTGCAAACTTGCCAAAAAGCTACTCAGTTACCCTGACAGTGGAACAGCTAAAAAGTACTTGACGATGACAAGGCAGAACCTGCGTCTTACAACGGGCATTCTGACAGGACACTGTCAACTACGCAAGCACCTTCACAGAATAGGTCAAGCTGACACACCCCTATGCAGAAGATGTGAACAAGAAGACGAGACCGTCGAGCATATCCTTTGTGAGCCGGGCTTTTACACTCTTAAGGAAAACCGTGTTCGGCGAGTATTGGACCACCTTAAACAACATCAGAGAGGCACCTTCCGGTTACGTCATCAACTACTTTAAATCAGTAGACTGGTTGACGCGCTGAGAGGAAGTCTCCTATTTCGGGAGGACGCACAATGGGTCTAATGAGGCCTAAGTGCCGTAGAGCTTCAGCTCACCCTCCCACCGCTTCAGATCAGATATCCCCAAACTTAATATAAACGGACATAGTAACTTGACCCAGTTTTTCATTACGGAAAACATTTTCATCATTGCGCTCCTTGGTGGAACGTTAGTAGATTTCAACTAAAGGGGTAAAGGAGGCGGGACCACAAAGCGACAAAGAGAGACGCGCGGTCTGTCCTTTGTAAATCGGTACAGAAGTACCTGGCATCCCTTGACATGGACAAAGGCGCAGAAAATAGGCCGGTAGGAAGTAGGGACTCCTCGATCTGCTCTTTCCAGGCCGCTTTTAGGACACATATGATTCGAACCATTAAGAGCCACTTGGAAAAGAGTGAAAGCCCGGATTACAAATTGGGGTACGCGTCTGAGGAGCGTACACCCATGCAACCTGGTAGGGAGAATCAACCAGAGGAAACCAATACCGGGGACAAAATTAATAAACTCAATGTTTCGACAACTTCAGGGGTATTCGGTGACAGTCGGGATGGCTCTCCCGGACTGGTGCAGAAGCTGAGACGCTTCAAAATTGGTTCCGAGCCGGAAACATTCACTGAACAGACCGGGAGGGACCATGAGTTCCCCCACCTCGATCCGGGAATGCCTGCAGAGGTTTTCCGGAACGAACGATACGCGTGGAGGGATCAAGAGAGCGACAGGACCTCCTTCGGAAGTGATGTACCACAATTTATTTACGCCGCGGATACACCTTATTTGAGTCAATTTTTTTTCGTAAATGACCTAAAATCTCTAAGATCTTTTCCACTATCTGTTTCTGTACGATTTACAGATTGAGGAATTGTAATCTTTTTCTACAAATTTCCCAACTAACCTTCTTTTTTATACGTGACCAAAACTCAAAGATCTAAATTGTCACAAATAATCATTATTAGCTTTACGGATGATTATAACCCAACATCCAGATTTAAGTGATTAATCTACAATCGAGTAAAAATAGAGTTTAAATCGTTTTGAATTTTTAACTTTTTAACGAAAACTTTTGTTTCTGTTGCGTTTGCACCTAGGGTGTTTCAGAATATTTTCGTATTTTAAAGGTGGTTTAAATCTGGGAAGGTGTTGGGCGTTAGTTTTGGGTGGGCTTAGCCCACCCTAGCACCCCCCCCCCCTTTCGCCGCGAATGTCAATGCTAACTCACACATACAAAGTTTTTTGTGTTTGATACATAGAAATTTAACGGTCGGCTGTCGGACTAGCAGGAGCTTGTAATTTAAAATTAAGAATCCTATAAAATGAAAATAACTACTTTTAACTGAACTATTTCAGAATAGCTATATTTATTACTGCCAGTTGTTCCACACAACTGGCAGTAAATAATGGCTATAATACTAATATGATTGACCAAATTATCAATATAAAACAATATAAAAAAGATATCAATTTAGCATATCCTACTACAAAATCAAAAGCTACACTTAGGTACAAAACACCGGTAAACTTACACAAAAAATCAAAACACATTTAAATAAACTAGACTTGCATATTGCTTTCAAAACGAATAACAAATTAGGAAAATTAATAAAAAAGAACAAAAGTAAAATTAAAAAAGAACAAAAATGTGGTGTATACAAACTTAAATAGGGCAGTTGCCCAAAAATTTACATTGGACAAACAGGTAGAAGTTTTGAAAAAAGACTTAAAGAACACAAAACTAGTTATAACAAAAAAATGAATAATTCACATTACGCTCTACATTTGAATAACGAACAACATAGGTTTGATGATAATTTTGAAATTTTACAGTTAGAAAACAAATCTGTAAAACTTAATTTATTAGAAAGTATGGAAATAAATAAATGTAAAAAATTAAACATATTATTAAATGACCAGCTGGACTTGAATAGTTCCCCATTGTTAAATTTATAATTTGTTGGAAATTCCTTCAGCAATAAAACGGTATTGTGGTACATTCTATAACTTAAAAATGTAAATATAGGACATTACCTAATCGTAATTGTATTGTAAACATAATCACTAGGTTGTAAAAATTTAGGTAAAAAACTTTGTTGAGTATTTAATACATATAATAAGAAGTTAGTTTATACCAACCATCCGACGAAGACACTGTGTGTCGAAACAATTGTCATGTTTATGAATAAAAATTTAGTGAAAATTGAAACAATTTTGTTGTTATTTTTAAATATTTTAATAATGGGTCTTCATCAAGTAAAGCCTACATCAATTCAACAGATTTTGTTAAGTTAAATTTAATAAAAATTCAATATTCCAGAAGTACAAGTACAGGAAGAAGAAGATATTGGATAAATCGTACAAGATTTTGATTATCCTAATTTTGAAGAATGCCTCTTTGAAGAATTATTTTCTCATACGCATAGAGAAGATATAAATAATTATGCTAATGTTCAAGTCGATTCTGGAGATGAATATTTAGAGTGTGATGTAGCAGATGATATTGCAACCCTTAACATGTAGTAAAAATATAGAAACTTATCGGGATACAAATATAACAATGATCCCATAAGATACTGGAAGTTAAGAATTGTTAGTAAAATATTTTTATATAGCCTAAAACGTAGAAACTTAAACAAAAATGATGTCATCAAATTCTGTAATTGAATAATTGTTAGTAAAACCCTTTATTGTAGTTAATTTAAAATGCGTGTTAGTATAATTCTGGTAGGAAAAATGAGAAAATTTAAGTAATACAATATTGCAATTTAATATTTGTAAGTGAAATGTTATATTTCAATGAAGTTTTTGTCAGCCCAGAGTATTTATTACCTCTACAAATTTCTGACTCAACGAACTGAATAATATTAACCTGTATTTTATTGTTATCTTAGGGACTACAAATATAACCGCAGAGTTTTAAAACTAAAATAGTAAAAAAATAAAATTTTCCATATTCGTCAGACTAATAAAAAAATTATTACTTTATAGCTTTGAATAATTTATATTACGAATAAATAAAAAGAAATAACTATTACTATCCATTTCTAAAGTATTGACCCCTCAGTTTGGAAGCTTGTAAAGCAAAAAGTACAATTTTAAAAAATATAATTTTCACATATTTCGGTAAAGTTACTTGTCTCTATTACACATGTAAAACTTTGTAACCGTAGATGCCTTGGTGCTTTTCTAATGGGAAGGTAATTGTAAAATTGTCACCATTTTTTCCCTATTTCATTAAATACTCAAGTTTAAAAATTTATTGTGCCTTACTGGTACTCCCAGGCCTAACTAATTTTTTACAGGCGATAAAGTGAACCTTACTTTATTCCCAAAAAATATTATTTTTATTTTTTTTTCTTAGGTTTGGTAGTAATTGTCAAAAAATGATTGTGGTTATGTAATTACTACCAGTAATCTTACAACAAAAATTTTTGTTTTTTTTTTGTATTACATATAAAGAGATGGAACTTTACGTTTAACGAAAATTTTGTTTTGGCAGTTGTCATAAACCTAAATACAAACAATTAATTTGTGTAAAGGATAGCAGCATTGAGCTTGCGGGATGGAGCGGGGCGTCGAAGGTGCAATAGTATGGGTGTTAAGGTAATAATCATTAAAGTAATGCAATATAGTGAAGATTTTTTTGTGCTCTATATGATAAAGTAGGTAACTGGTAAAATTAAGAAAAAATAAGTATATGCATTGGTAAATATGTACATTTATTTGTATTTAACGATTTTCTATTGTTTCATTAAGATCTATAAAATAGGCAAATGGTGTGTAGTAGAACAATAGCAATTTAAAAACATTACTTCAAAGTGAGTAACGTAAATAGGCCAATTAGCTTTATTTATTTATAATTCACTTAAAAGAAAAACAATATTTTTGATGTTCCCTTATTTTTACGATTCGCATATTTGGAAAATTGTAACAAATGCTGTGTTAAGTTTGTCTGCATCTGCCTTTGCTTAATAATAAAAGAAATATGTGAAAGTGGCCTGTTTACGTAGAATCACATCTGATTTAACGTTTAAGGTACAAAGCCCTGACAAAATTTATTTAAACCTAAAACTAAAAATAACCTGATTGGATTATACCACTCTTTTTTACCGAAGAATACCTACACTTATGGATAGTTTCCCCTTCTTCATCATTACTAATGTCTTCATTTGAATCATCATCTTCATCTAAATTTATAATTAATGGTTCTACAACAACATCAACTAAGTGGTCTTTTTCTCTGTAGGATTTCTCAATTTTATTAGCGTGTCCAACGCAATTTTCTCAAACAGAATTTGGCACGTTCTGCATGGTTTCAAGACACAAATTTAGTACGTTTGTGATTTTACACGTAGTATTCAATTTTGCCACTGTATTTTTCACATATGCCCAAATTAATTCAATTGCGTTGAATTCACAGTGTGTAACTGGCAACCATAGAAGCTTTACATTATCATTACGTAACTCCTTTGCAATTGTATCTAAAAGATACGTTTTTGGAAAGTAATAGTTCTTGTATAGGTCTAAAAGCATTGGTTTGGTTAATTCATTAAACGTTGTAAATCCATCGGGCAATGTTGCTTTTCGCTGGGACATCCATTCTATTATTTTTTTGTTTTGTCCAGGCAGTTGTAGGATTTCGAAAATTAGGATCCAACATTATATGATACGGTGCTTGGTCAATTACGATAACTGATTTGTCAGGTATTACGGAAAGCACTGTTCTAAACCATTCTTCGTAATGTTGTTTATTCATTTCGTTATGGTAATCCACTGACGCCGCACTTTTTTTCCCAACGAAACACTTCAGGCAGCCATCCAAAAACCTATTTTTACTACCAATATGTAAGATAATAACCCGTTGTCCTAATCCTGATGGCCGTTTTATTCCACCTCTAAAGCCATTAATTTCCTGTATACAACCTCTGTATTCATCAAAATTATCCCGTTTTGTGGGATTAACTCTTTCAACCCAGCCAAACTTCCTTGAATGATTTGCACCGCACCATGTTTCACCTGTATAAAATATTTGCCAAGAATCTTCACGATATCTCTTTATGGCGTATAAGAATTCCGCTCTTCTGGCAGCAATTGTGTTTTGTTCCATTAAAATTGGTTTATTAATTAGTTTTTTATAGGAAAACCCAAGTTCTTTAATCCATCGGTACAAAGTCATTTCTGAAAATTCTGGTAAATAATCGACATCTTTTTTCAATTTCTGGTAAACTTCTTTTATAGAAGGAAACCGGCGCTCCAGGTAAAAATTTAATATTGTTCTCCTTGACGCCCTGCAAAATCTCATCATATTCCAGTCGGGGCCTTCCACTTTTCCCTTTTGATGGTATAATAATACCCGAACTTTTTTCTTCCGCAGTAACACGTTTAACGGTACTTTCACTAATACCCAGGCAATCTGCTGTTCTTTTAACCACTTGCTCAATCAAAATATTGTCCAAACCGTTGTCTTTCTCTTGGTGAAAGTACGCTCTGACTTTTAATATAATCTTTTTCATTTGTTCGTTGCACTGACGAGACATTTTAACTTATTAGACTGTAGTTTGGTACCGTATTTTTGGTTCAGATTACAGCAGGTATTTATATAAATTCGAACAAGATAATCGTAAAAATCGTGTGAAAACAATAATAATTTGACATTACTATCTACCACTAACACCAAAAATTTAAATCAACACTACGTAGATATAAACAACCACAATCAAATAAATAATATTATTTTACACATCTTTTCAATACATAACACATAGATTAAATTCTACACAAATAAAAATACATGGACCTACGGACTACATACCGATAAGCGTGACCTTTACGACGCCACCGTACTGTGTTTATGTCGGTAAAGGCGTTTAACACTTTTCATCTCTTTCTTATGTCGCTTTTAATATTTATTACAATTTTTACAAGAACTAAAGGTGCTTTTTTTAATTTTGTGTAATAAAATACATTTGTATAATAATAAATACGTCTACGAGTGTAAAGATTTTTTAAGGTTTTAAATTGTCCACAGTAGAGCTGATACAACAACATCATTAAAAAAGAAAAAATACAATTTCAGACACATACTACCAATCTCTTGCGAAAGTATAGATATTTTTCTATCCGTAGTGGCTATATGTCCGCAGGCGGTAGGTTACAGCTAGGGTTGCCAGATTCGAAAGACTAATTTTCGGGACGTCCTGTCAAAAAAAAAAAAACGCTCTATGGTGTAGTCAAAAAATTTACCTATGTGCTCGGCCCAAAGAACGACGGTAACATCGTTTACAAATACTACTTATATTTATCGCTAGACTTGGCAAGTTTTTAACAAATTTTCGTCTTCAGGCCCTTTTAAAAACGACAAAAATTCTGAGCAAGTCTAACTGGAATTAATTCGAATTTGCAGCTCAGCTGCAAGTTGTTTATTTTTGTTTGATTAAAGATTTCCGGGATAGTACAGTAAAATTCCGGGATCCGGGACGACCTAACAAATTCCGGGATTTTCCCGGAATTCCCGGACGCCTGGCAACCCTAGTTACAGCTAAACTTAGAATTCCGCCGCAAGGCGAACTCATGCAAATAATAAGAACTTATCCGCCGTAAAAATTATAGTGCGGCGGAACGGAATGGTTGATAATTCATTTTCCGCCTTTCGACGGATTTTACTGCATAGTAGCTAAGATCCGCCGACAAAATTTTGGCAAGCTTCATAATTTATATATCTATATAAATAACACTCCAAATTTACAAGTTGTTTTCCCACAAATCTTTAGATCAGCGTTAAAAGGTGAGGTGAGGAGGTGTGAAACACGTTCTCGGACAGGTTTGCTCAGTTTTCGGTTTCATCAGTATCTTATTTAATTGTCAGTTGGATGCGGTGTAGATAAAATTTTATACCAACACGAATCGTGCAGTCGCAGTAAAAAACTCGACAAAGATAGATAAAAAAATTTTGAAAAAATACTGCTTAAACCTAAAACTGAGCAAACCTGTCCGAGAACGTATTTCACAACTCCTCACCTCACCTTTTAACTCTGATCTAAAAATTTGTGGGAAAAACAACTTGTAAATTTGTTTATATAGATATGTAAATTATAAAGCTTGCCAAAATTTTGTCGGCGGATCTTAGCTACTATGCAGTAAAATCCGTCTCAAGGCGGAAAATGAATTATCAACCATTGCGTTCCGCCGCACTATAATTTTTACGGCGGATAAGTTCTTATTATTTGCATGAGTCCGCCTGGCGGCGGAATTTTAAGCCTAACTGTAACCTACCGCCTTCGGACATATAGCCACTGCGTTTTCTATCTACCTTCAAAATTGCATTTAAATAGGGAACAAGGAGTTTGCCTTTGGCTTCCGTTACGTTAACATCTCTCGGTCGACTACATAGTTAGATTTCGGGTTAGATCGCCTAGAAGCGGTGAGTAGAGTGTTTTGTGACGGAATACGAAGGGAAGCTCCACGGCCTGTTGAGGGGAGTCTTTACCAAATCCAAGTTGTGTGAGCGATGAGGCCTAAAATCCCTGTTCGTGCCGCGCTTTTTCATCCACACAAGGTAGACATGTGACGGCCATGTCTTGTTGTGGGAGGAGCGTAGGGCGGAAGTGTGGCTGAAAGAAAAGGTCATGCGCAATAGACTCTACCAGAGGCGGGAAACTCCATAACCTCAACTGTGCCAAACCGAAAACATTGACGTTTTGTCACTTTTAATCATTGTTATTGTTTGTATTCGGAATCTCCGAGGGTACATACCCGACAAATCGGAGATTCTAAGGGAATTACCACCCAAACTGGGTAACGTGTAAGCCATCCCTAAGGGTAGTTAGGGCTCTGGTTAAGCGCCGGACCGGGTGGAGAGCTGGCCAACCTGTCCCATGGACGAGGGCCAATAACAGGGGAAGAAAGAAGAAAAGAAAATAGGGAACAAATTAACCAATATATAGACATGAGAAAATCGTTTATCAGTATTAACGCAGTAAAATCGTTGTTTTTTTCTAATTGGTTATGAATAAGTTCAATATCGTTTACAATACAATAATACATTTTTTGGAAGAAACTCTTGGATAACGTCCTAACAAGCTGTAATTTTTTCAGTTTATTCTGCCCAGTGTTTTTTTTGTTTTTGACCCTCAGACTGAGGGGTCAAAACTTTAGAAATGGATAGTAGTGGCATCTATCTTAATAAAAGCGACTTTAATGCCCATTTCCACCAACACTTCCTAACGCTAGGAAAAGAATAACTTATTTTGGCTTCCACCAACGTTTATTCCTTTCCTAAAGTAGGTTAGGGCTTCCTAAATTTAGGGAGTCAAATTTCTCTACCTAATCGTTTACCTACAAAGGAAACGCATGCGCATTTAATTATTTTGAACTTAACCTTGCGTTTTATTGTTTTTTAAAAATAATTTCGATTTGGACCCTTGTTTTTGTGTGGTGTTTTTAATTTTTTTCGTTATGGAAATGCTTGATGAGGATGAAAACTGGGACATTTTGGAACTACTGGAAAATAGATTTCCTCGACGAATTTATAATCGAATTTAAATTGCCTTATAAAAATAGAAAATAGTATAGGTACCTACCTAAAAATAATCCTAATGATATACTTAGCTAATGGTCAGATATTTAGAAATGAAGTTGTTAATTATTTTGCTAACCTATGAAAATACTTTTTTTTGCCTAGCCTAGAGTTATGAAATCAGCAGGCTTTTGTATATATAGGATATATTATTTATTTGTTTGTCTTTTTTTGTTGTTTAACAGTTATATTTTGTACGTTATAGTAAATAGAATTTTAATTGGCAGGAAGACCTAGGTCCTTATATAGCCTTTTGGACCATTGTACCTAATAAAGTATATTGTTGTTTGGATTTTTTTTGCACTTGCACAACTACCCACTATAAAAAATTTAAGAACCTCTCTAAAAAAGCACTTTAAGTTAAGAACAAGTTACCTAACTTGCGAGTTCAGTTAAGGGCATTGGTCAAATTTTTATACATATCAGATTTATGCCTGTGATACTGTTATGAATATTTTGAAAAACTGGCTAGATGGTTTTTATTCTTACACAAAATGTGTTTCACATTACATTATAGACCATTCAGAGAACTTAATGGAGAAGGCAGAAAATAATGTAATTTAAAAAGTTGTTCCCATTTTAAGAAAAACTATAAAATGCAAAAAAAGCTCGTTGTCATTTTCCGGCTTTCGCATTAATTTTTTTGAATATAGTGTGATATGAAACATAAATATTGTGTACAAATTATACTATACCCAGTTTTTGAAAATACTCATAACAGTACAACAGGTATAACTCTGATACATATAGAAAAATTTGACCGACCCCCTTCGGTGAGTTAACATATGTATATTTATTACTTAAAATTTTCAGATTCACAAAATTTTGGGCAAGTGCTCGTAAGTAAAAATGTCCTTGATATTTCTCTAAACTTTATTTACAATAAAATGAATATTTACATTTTTGCATAATAAACAACACCCATTGTAATTGTTACTGTCAAAATAAAATGATTCATATATTTATTACTAATGTCTTATAAATGTATAAAACATATTTAAAAACACTCCGGTAATATAACGCCACCCTAACTTGACAAAAATTTGGAAACTTTTAACTGTGGTAGTTTTTGGCTTCATTGCCAGGAAAACAAGACAAACCTTTAATGACTAAAATAATTATAACATACGTCCAACGAACAATGTTTATGATTATCAGTACACATTAAATTTGGCTATTTTTTAAAGCAATATCTAGTTCTAATGACTGCATTCGTTCATGCTCTTTTCACAGCACTCGACTATCTAGCTTCTTGTGAATTAAAACTTCATATAGTTCTCCAATTGTGACGAAGTCAGAATTTCAGGAGTTAAAGTTAAAAACATATTTATCCATGCTAGTTTTTTTATCTTTCGTGGACACTCGTCTATTTTTTCATGTTAAATTTTGTTTATACTGTTGAACAATACTGAGTAAAACTTCTTTTTCTGAGGATGTGTAACTAGAAGCGCGCTTAATTTTCTTTTCCTCTTCCATTTTTTGAAAATAATTTTTAAATTAATTTGCTGAACACAATCACAGCCAAAAAATAGATAAAAACTTAAAGCACAAATCAATCAGTAAAATTGTTAGGTTATGATTACGAAAAAAAGTTCCGCCACCAGTCTTAATTGAAAAATAAAAATTACTAAACTTTGACAAAGAATTGCGCGGTTGCCAGTGTTATTCCCTTCCTAACTAGAAATTTCTCAAATGCAAGTGGTGGAAACCATTTAGGATTTAGGGAATTCCCAATTTAGGGATCTCCCTAACTAATCCATTTCTAGGGAAAAGTTGGTGGAAATGGCCATAAGAAACTTGTTAAGAATATTCCCATCAGAAGCTGGCATTCTTAATACCAAGCCTGTAAAGCTTAACAATAGGTGGCGCAATATGTCTCTGTGGTCACATTTTTAGTGTAAGGTAGATTATTTTTGCTGGATTATTAGGTCCAATATTCTGGTTTGATTTATTGGTGATTGATGATTTTTTGGTACGTGGGATTTCAGCTACTTAACCTCACTGTTGCCGTATTATTGTTACTATATTTTGTTTCTTCAGATTTTTATTTTTTTAGTTTGTAGTGTTTGTGTGCAAGACTTGAATGTCATTTTAAATGTATTGCTTATAATTTCAGTTTGTGTATCTATATATGTTTAGTTTTTCTTGTACTAGGTGATCCTATTTGAAGAGAATAAATAAATAAAATAAATAAATATTTATTAAATATTTCTAAATAAAATTATAACTGTTGCAGTTTTGTAGCTACTTAATTTCAATTAAGTTTAATTTTTTAATAAACTTGATCTATATGATGCGCGTCTGGAAGAAAAAAAGTAGAAAAATCATTAAAAAATAATTTATTTATATAAAAAGCACGTACAGATACAGAAAACATACACTTATTAAGTAAGGTTAAATGTCAATAAAAATATTAATAAAGTGAGTTAAAGATACTCTGAACTCGATTTTATAATCCCAATTTACATCTTTATGAAAATAGCAATAAAGACATTGTATTATAATCGGGATAAATTTTAATAAATAAAAAATTGTATTAAGTATACTATTTTTAAAAACAGTGATTTCAATATTCAGGTCAGAATCAAGATTAAATTTGAACAAAAATATTAAAGAAGATTGGTGGTAGCTCTAAAAGAAACAAAGATTATTTTAGTTTGGGGCTATATTTACATATTTGGACATTTTAGTACTCACTTATTGTTACGGAGATACAAAATACAAAGTTTTTCATAAAAATATTACAGAGTTTGTTAATTAGAGTGGTGATATCACATTAAATTTAGAAATTCACTATAATTCTACATTATAAATAAAGCTAAAATGTTTTATTACAACATTTTTAAAAAGTAGTATTTCTTTAACTGTTATTAATATTACACGACCTAAAATGTCTCTAAAAATAGTTTTTACGCGTTTTGTTTTCCCGCTGCTCATCTCACATCCGGTAACCACTAGTTGTGCTAGAGACGTCATTCACTTGGATCGATGGGGATCCTGGCTGGGTTTCCAGATCCCAGTTTTCCTATTCTGGATCCACCAGCGGCATAGCAACCTTAAAACACGACCATACCAATACCTTGGCTGAACAGCAGCTTGGTTTTCCACAATTAATAAATTAAAAAGAAAATTGTAAAGCTTTATTTTGCGAAGAGACTGCTACACACAACTGCAGTAAAAAGGTCAGACGGGAAAGGCCCAAGCAGGTGAACGACCAGACAAAAATCAACCTCGGAAGACTTTACCCTGAGTAATCTCAACATGAATCCCGTATTTTTCGGTGCACAAAATAACCACCATTCACTTACCAATGTTTCTAGTGTCCAAAATATCCAACCTATCGAAATATTGTCGCGAAAAGTGGCGAAAAAGTACACATTTTACATTATATTAGGATGTTAACAGAAAACAAGCAAGTATTATCTCCGAAAACTTTAGCTTTTCAAAAGAAGATTTAAATAATGCAAGAAAATAATAATTTACAAAAGTGCGTCGTTCTCAAGAATTTTTAACAAAAAACAAGAACAAACAGACAATAACACAATGATTTGACAACATTGGAGCTAGCAGCCACACAGATTTATATGATATTGTCATATTTCCCCAGATATTCATCATTTTTTTCAAATTTCTATACATTTTTGATATTATTTATTTAACATTTCGGAAACCACTCTACGTGCTGCGATTGCATATCGCTGGCCTCGCCTTTATTTTATGAACCCTGACCAGTTGTACTGTTTGTATAAACTGTTCTTGGGGGATTCATATAAAAAGCGTACCAGCGAGATGCAAGAAGAGGGCGTCGTGTCCCGACGGGAAGGCGTCGTGTCCCGACTGGGAGCGCGCTACTGTCGCGTCCCGACAGAAGGCGTCATTGTGGTGCCGCACGAACAGTGCAATTAGCGCCAGCCCTTTAGGCTGACCGAGTACTCCGATAGAAGCTGCCCCCTACGCTACCCAACCTAGCAACGTGAGTGAATTGTGTACCTGAATAAATTATACAAGTGTTTTGGTAAACCGCAGCCTATTTTATCAACCCTGACGACCCCTAGCGCGACAATATGCCAATTGAAAAATTATTTTATTCAGATGACTTACTGAAAAACAAACACCAAATAAATTTAGAAAATGGAGACACTTTAAGTGACTTAGGCGAAATTGTAAAAGAGAGAGTAGAACAGATTTTTAGCAGTAACAGTGACAGTTTACGAAGTAATTCTATTTCAACCCAAAATTTATGTATTTTCTCAAATGAAATGAAAATTTCTTCGCAAGATGTACCTTCCACATTTTACGCTCATAAGGAGCCATCTACTTCGAAGGCTTCAGAATTAATAAATACTATTGTTCAAAATTATATCTCAAATTTAACTAATTATGATGAAAGTACATCTAACGACGATGAGAACGCAGTGTTAGAAAAGTCTAAATATAGCAATATATCACAAAATTCCCTTTTACAAATAAATACCTTTTTACCTGTATCCATTTACGAAAACTCCCAAAATTTCTACTGCTTTCCAATAGCGATGGGTCATTCATTCATTTTCAAGAGAGCCCGCTCACTCGTTCAGCTCACTTGGAAGAGTCGTTCGCAAGGAGTCGTTCGATTGAACGAGGGCTGCTGAGTTGCGAATTACAGAATCGCGGAGCTCTTTACTTTAACGTGATACCTGCACTTGTTCATGTGTATAAAAGAGAGCATAAAACGCGGATGTGAATTACACATTTACGACTGTCGACGGCCCGCTGCCTGATTGTGGCGTGACGGCTTCAAAGAAAAATAATATACATAACATAAATAAATTAAATAAAATTAATTAAAATATTGGAATGATTAAAATTTTTATTTGTTAAATGTTCAAAATAAAAGTAAATACATATTAACAAAAATGGTTTTATTGTCGATTAGATAATGATTATGTAATACGGATTTCAAAGTTATAAACTACCCGCAGTATACGCCGTTAAAAAACGTTGTTGCAGATTTCCGACAAAGTAATTAATCGTAAAATATTAGTAATACGAAAGACGTACAAACTGTGTAATGTATTATCATAGGCCGCTAGATGCTCCACCACTCTCGTTCTATTATACGACTCCGACTGAGCCGCTCCCGGCTCACGCTCTCGCGGCTCGCGCTCTCCGAGTTGTCCGAAACCGAAACTCGCGAAAGCGTGGAGTGGAATTTCTACGAACGGACGAGAGCGAGCCAGATATTTTAACGAGCGGTGAACGTATCGTTCAGTTGATGGGAGCGGCTCATTCGCGACTCTTTGAAAAGAGTCGTTTAAATTGAACGACTCGTTCGCGAACGACCCATCGCTACTTTCCAATTTGGGTTTCGGTAGGAAGACAAACCCAGAATTTTTGATAATTCAAACCGAAGAACCAAAAATAAATATATTCCTTTCAGCCTAATTAAACCAAAATTTAAGCCTGCAATAATTTCGTCAATGAATTTGAAAAGCCAGTCAAAATTGAATTTATTATCATTTTATTTGAAATTAATAGCAAATTCTAAAAAAAAAACGGAGAGAACAAAATTTTTAGCGTTTAAAAAAAATTTTTGATGGGTTTTTGGACTCCTTTAAATACTTTTCTACCCCCTCCTCAGTCCTCTCCCATTAATTTTGTATACAACCTCTTACATTATCTTTTAATTTCCATTGTGTCTAAATCGAATACAGGTTTACAAGACGAGACTACCACATAAAAAATGATTTTTAAATGTAATTTGTGTAAAAAAAAATTGTCAGACGCGATAATTTACTACGCAATAGGAAAAAAGTTTGCTCTAAAGTGAAACAAAAAAGTTCATCCCAACTTCGTCAAGGCAGCTCGAATCAGAAACGTGGTAAGTAAATATAATTTTACGAGTAATAGTAGTAGAGTGAGAATGGTTAGGTAGTAGTTGTATGGGATGGTAAAAAGACTCTTCTAGTGGACTGTATATAGGTATTTTATTTTACTTTTAATTAAGTACAAATAGATCTAATTGATGATTATAAATTATAAATTATTCTGCTTCTTGTCATTAATTTGACAGTACTGTTACTGTGGTTTGTCTAATTTTTTATAACTCCTAGATTGTTACAGGTTTTATTTCTTTTGCGCTTAAACATACCGCCCGCCTTGAAGGTACCTAGTACTTTCAAATATAACTAAATGTGCAAAACATTGCGGTAATTATAAAATAATGATCATTACACAATAATAATATGCAACTGAATACTGATGTCACAGACATACAAAGGTGTATGACTAAAATATTTATATAAACTAACAAAAAATGTGACAAAAACTTATTACTATATACTTATCAACAAAAAAAAAACAGAATTTTCATGCCAATTGTTTTACATATTGACCAAATGTCACTGAATTTGCCCCTTTTATTAACAATTTTAGTCAATGGGCAACGCACATACACGGTTAATTGCACGTGTTATCACACCAGTCTTGACTTGCACCTCCACTACACGCGTAACGCCGTCTTTTCCTGGATGTAAAGCAAGAACTCGCCCTAGCGGCCAATTCATAGGGGGAACATTTTCATTTTTGATTAGAACTAATGTTCCGACCTTTAACAAATTTTTGTAATTTTGTCTCCACTTGACACGAGTCTGCAGCTCCGATAGATACTCATTCTGCCAACGATGCCAAAAGTGTTGGGACATGGCTTGAAGGTGCTGCCACTTGGTTAAACGGTTTTCAGGAACATCAGTGATATTAATTTCAGGAAGGCGAGTGAGTGGTTTACCAATTAAGAAATGTCCTGGTGTCAGTGCCGATATGTCGTCCGGATCCTGAGTGAGTGGACTAAGCGGCCGCGAATTTAAAATACCCTCAATTTGGGTCAACACGGTGGCGAACTCTTCATACGTTAATCGAGTTTCTCCTACAACGCGCTTGATGTGACTTTTGGCTGATTTGATTCCAGATTCCCAAAGTCCGCCGAAGCTAGGAGAAGACGCCGGTATAAAATGCCACCTAATAAAATCAGCCGACAATTTATTTGTAATTTCTTGCGACTTATTATTTAAAAATTTATATAATTTACCAAGTTCCGTATTAGCTCCTCTATAATTAGTGCCCTAATCAGAGTAGATATTTGCTGGTTTGTCACGTCTACTTGTAAACCTATGAAGGGCAGCAATAAATGCTTGTGTGGTCAGATCAGACACTAATTCTATATGTATGGCCTTAGTGCTCATACATATAAATAGACACATATAGGCCTTAATAATTTTGGCACCACGGGTCTGTCTGTCCTTTAATAAAAAAGGTCCTCCAAAATCTGTACCAACATTTAGAAATACGCTGTGGGGATTAACTCGTACCTCAGGGAGTTGACCCATTAAATATTGACATTCCTTTGGAGCAACTTTAAAGCATTTAATACAACTTCGAATTATGTTTTTGCAGGCATTTCGACCGGAGATAGGCCAGTACCTTTCACGTATTGAGTATAATAAATTTTGAACGCCACAGTGAAGTAACCGTTCATGCTCCTGTTTTAATAATTGATTTGTTAAAAAATGACTTTTAGGTAAAATTACAGGGTGTTTACTTTCAAAGGGTTTGTTTGAATTTTTGATTCTACCACCTACACGCATAATTCCATCTTGTAAAAATGGGTTAAGTGGCAATATTTTACTGGTTTTATTTAATTCTTTGTTATTACTTGTACTAGTGTACTCTTGAGAAAAGCACTCTATTTGAACATTTTTTATTATTAAGTTTAAAGCTTTGTCAAGTTCTTCAGGAAGTAATGGACCATAATTTCGGTCAATGGCCTTAAGTTTAATGTTTGATAAAAAACGCAAGACGTACGCCAAAACTCCTAACGTTTTTCTAAAAGAAGAAAACTTATTCAAAATGCTAATTATTTCATTACTGTAATTTATTGTGGGACAAGAAACACTTTTTTGTTCCCACAGTTCGGTAATTTCGAAGTCAGGCTCAGTAAGATTCCATTTCGACTTATCAACATTAAGCCAATCAGGGCCGTGCCACCATAAATTTGATTTATTTAAAATTTCAATAGGTGAGCCCCTAGATAGAAGATCAGCCGGGTTTTCGCTGGATTTAACATGGTTCCAATTTTGAAATTCGGTAAGTGTCCTAATTTCGCTAACCCTATTCGCTACAAAGGTTTTCCACTTACTAGATTCGTTTCTTATCCAGCACAGAGTTATTGTAGAGTCAGTCCAGTAATAACATTTATTAAAATTAATTTCTAAAGCATCTGTTACTCCCTTTGCTAAATTTGCAAGCAACAGAGCACCGCATAATTCGAGACGAGGTAAGCTAATCTGCTTTAATGGTGCTACGCGTGATTTTGCGCACAACAAACTAGAATAATAATTTCCAGAATTAAAACATCTTAAATAAATACACGCCCCGTAAGCCCTTACTGATGCATCGGAAAAACCGTGCATTTTAATTTTAATAAACTGCGAAAAAATTGCACATCTTGGTATTTTAAGTTTACTGATATCACAAAGATTATTGTAAAATGAGTTCCAAGTATTCAATAAATTTGAAGGAATTTCTTCGTCCCATTCTAACTTTAGTTTCCAGAGATCCTGGATAATAAGTTTGGCAATAATTATAATTGGACCTAATAAACCTAGGGGGTCAAAAATTTGACAAATTAGTGATAAAATAACACGTTTTGTTAATTTGTTATTAGAAACATTATCATTTACATTAATTCTATATCTTATGTGATCATGATTAGCGTCCCAGTATACGCCTAGAGTTTTATTTTGCTCAGTTTCCCCTATATTAATTAATTTGGCATACATAATATCTTTAGTTTGAAACTTATTTAACAAATCCTTGCTGTTGCACAAAAACTTTCTAAGTTCAAATCCATAACTAGCTAATAATTCAACCAGATCCTTTTGAATTTGCAACAGTTCTGATATAGAATTGGAACCCGTCAAGACGTCGTCCATATAAAAATCTCTTTTAATTACTTTACTAGCCAAGGGCAAATTTATTTCGTTTTCTGTCGCAATCTGAAATAAACATCTCACTGCCAAATATGGCGCAGACGCTGTGCCATACGTAACAGTATTTAATTTATAAATTTTAATAGTTTCATCCGGTTGTGATCGCCAAAAGATTTTTTGATACTTTGTATCACTAGAATTAACAAGAATCTGCCTATACATTTTGGACATATCTCCTGTCATTACATATTCGTACGTCCTGCTGCAATGTCGGGCCGACATATTGGACGTCATTAAGCGAAAGACCACTTGACGTTTTAGCCGAAGCGTCAAAAACTACCCGACATTTTGTAGTAAGACTACTATTTTTAATGACTGCGTGGTGTGGAAGATAGCAACCTTCACCCTCTATGTCCTTAATTTCCGACATATGTCCTAAATTTTCGTATTCAGACATAAATGATTCATATTCTAATTTTAAATTCGGGTTTTTATTTAATTTTTTCTCAAGTAAATTAAACCTATTCATTGCCATACTTTGAGAATCACCGAGTTGATTTAAATTATTTTTAAATGGAACTCTAACTATAAATCTGCCCGTTTGGTCTCTTGTGGTAGTATTTTGAAAATAACGCTCGCAATATTTCTCAGAATCAGACATAGGAGCTACCTTATTGTTGACTTCCTCAATTTCCCAAAATTTAACTATTTTATTATCGACAAATGTATCAGAATTTAAAATATTTACATAACTAACCGATGTCTTAGGAGCGATTAAATTTAAATTTAAGTTACCGCCAATTATGTAACCTAACTCAGTTTCCTGTAATATGGGCATGTTGGGCCCAAGCCGAACCTGATTAGAACCCATTATAGACCAAAATATATTTGACCCAAGCAAAATATCAATTTCTCCCGAGACATTAAATTTTGGATCAGCCATTTGCAAATTAGGAGGAATTTTACGGATATATTTAGTAATTGACATAGTTGGTAACCTATCAGTAATAGATGGAAGAACCAAACATCTAATATTGCTTGTAAAATTATTAACCCAAGACTTTATTGTGATATTTACCTGAGTATTTATATTAGTCAATGTTTGTCCTACACCTTTCACGGCGTGATTTATTTTAGACTGCTGTAAATTTAATTTATTACAAACAGTTTGTGAAATGAAATTGCTCTGGGAACCGCTATCCAATAGAGCACGAGCAGTAATTGTCTTTTTTCCATTTGTTAACTTAATAATTGCAGTAGAAAGTAAAACTTGCGAGTTTTCTGATATCCCAGACGATCCCGCACAAAATGCTAATTGATTAGAGCCGGCAACACCGCGCTCCGTCACATGTGAATTCAACGTTACTTTTGGTGTTTGGCCACCTTCGGCGCTACCTGTACCGTTGTTGCTTTCCACATGGAACCTGAGACACTCTTGATTTTGGGCTAAAACGTTGTTTGCACCCTCGGTGGGTTCTTTATTTTGATTGTGAAATTTACTGTAAGACTTGGAATGTAAAATTAAATTGTGTGCTTTATTACACTTCCCACACTTTGATTTTTGACATTTCCATGACGGGTGCGAATCCCGCAAGCAATTCAAACAAAGTTTAAGCTGTTTTACTGCAGCAATGCGATCGTTTATTGGTAGATGCTAAAACAAATTACATTTAAAAATACTGTGTGATTGTTTGCAAAAATAACATTTATATTTTATATTGTATAAATTTACATCTGTACCTGAGTAACTATTAGTCATACTTCTAAAATTCTTTAATTTCCTTTGTTTACCTGATTCACTAATTTCACCCCTACCTGAAACTTCCAATTTTTCCAAAACCTCGCACTTTATCTTGAGAAATTTATTTAAATCCTTCATGGTGGGTAATTCACCTTCATATTTAAATGTTTCCCAGTCACGGCGTGTTGTAGTGTCAAATTTACTACACATAATATAAATGATTAGTCTATCCCATGACTCGGTATCTTCTCCCAATGATTTTAAAGCACGTAGATGTTTTGTAACAGTATCATAGAGGTTACGCAAATCAGTGTAAGACTCTTTAACTAAACATTGGTATTCAAAAATTGACCGAATATGATTATAAATTATTAGCTTTTTATTTTCGAACCTATCTACAAGAAACTGCCATGCAATACCATAATTCGAGTCAGAAACTTCAATTGATTTAATGATTTCAAGAACATCCTTGGTTAGAGCAGATCTTAAATAATAAAATTTTTGAATCCCGTTTAATGACATATTATTGTCTACCAAGGCCGTAATAGAATCTTTGAATTCCAGCCAATTGCAATATTGGCCGTCAAAAGTTGGCAGCTTAATTGGTGGTAATTTGACCAAAGACTGCAATGAATTGGAGACCCCACTGTGTCGCGAACTGACCACAGAAGCATTATCTTCCAATTTACTATCATTATAACTTTTAATTAAGGCCGTTATTTCGCCGAATATTTTAAAATAGTTATTTTCAAATGCACTTCTCTCAGCCTCGTCAGACTGAAAATCTGAATCAGCAATGCTGTCTTGTTGTTCAATTTTAAATTGAATCACATCAAACTCGTCGCAAACTGGCTGTACTCTTTCTAATCGACTTTGCAAATCATTTATCACGCTATCAGTTAATTGACTTTTATCAAGAGAATCAAAATAATTTCTTAGGCGAGTAACTTTACTCTTAAGAGAACTCTTCTTAGATTTTAAAACTGCGAGTTCAGCCATGTTATTGACACAAATATCAGGTATTTTAAATCATACAAGTAATAATGGAATAAACTCACTCAGAACTATAAACGAGATGAACCAATTGGTGGAACGACAGTCCTTATTGCACTCTGCCTTCCCGTCCTATCGCGTTCTCTGATGCAAGCAACCCAATAATTTCGGTAATTATTGATATTACTGGAAACAGCGAATTTTTTCATGAAATTTTGCACATACCCTAATTTTGGGTCGTAGAACACGAATCCGAAGTCAGCTTTTGGCGGTCTCGTATGGTTTTTCCAAAAAAAATTGTTTTTGGAAAACTTTTAGGTTAACTTTTAGGTTACCTTTTTGTTATAGATTCCTTTAAGTTTCGACACTTTCACTTCAACATATCTGTAAACTTATAATTTTTATTAGTTTTCGTCACACAAAACACCACATTTAGGCAAAAATAGCTAAGAAAATTGCTTTTTTCTATAGAAAATTCCATTTTATCGCTACTAGACGTCACTATTTTGCCAGCTGTCAATTTTCCGGCGTTGCCACGTTTACAAAGCATTTTTCTCGCAAATTTTAACAATTTCCGGCCATAAATAAATCCAAAAAAAGAGATGGCAATATGAGAGTAAAATAAGACAGATAGCATTTTATTTTCCCTAAAAGGGCAAAACGATGACCCCAACCAACACCCTGGGGCACCGATCCCTCTTCGCCTGCGAGGAAAGAGACTGGTCAGGGCCCCTAACCAGGTGCTAACCCTGCTCCGACCTTAGGGTGCCCTCCGATCCACCGTTATACCACCGTTATATCGAAAATATTAGATCTGTCACCTAATTCACCGACTTAGAAAAGTTTTTGATACGAACGGTGGATCGGAGGGCACCCTAAGGTCGGAACAGGGTTAGCACCTGGTTAGGGGCCCTGACCAGTCTCTTTCCTCGCAGGCGAAGAGGGATCGGTGCCCCAGGGTGTTGGTTTACAAAATGCTTTGTAAACGTGGCAACGCCGGAAAATTGACAGCTGGCAAAATAGTGACGTCTAGTAGCGATAAAATGGAATTTTCTATAGAAAAAAGCAATTTTCTTAGCTATTTTTGCCTAAATGTGGTGTTTTGTGTGACGAAAACTAATAAAAATTATAAGTTTACAGATATGTTTAAGTGAAAGTGTCGAAACTTAAAGGAATCTATAAAAAAAAGGTAACCTAAAATTTAACCTAAAAGTTTTGCAAAAAAAAATTTTTTTTGGAAAAACCATACGAGACCGCCAAAAACTGACTTCGGATTCGTGTTCTACGACCCAAAATTAGGGTCTGTGCAAAATTTCATGAAAAAATTCGCTGTTTCCAGTAATATCAATAATTACCATAATTTCTTGTAATGCATACTTTTCTTGCAATCACTAGAATATGTATTTTTTACCAATCCATTCGGCTCGACTGGACCAATGTATGGGATGGTAAAAAGACTCTTCTAGTGGACTGTATATAGGTATTTTATTTTACTTTTAATTAAGTACAAATAGATCTAATTGATGATTATAAATTATTCTGCTTCTTGTCATTAATTTGACAGTACTGTTACAAACATGTTGCTATGGTTTGTCTAATTTTTTATAACTCCTAGATTGTTACAGGTTTTATTTCTTTTGTGCTTAAACAGTAGTAGTAGTGTTGAGGTGTTCACTGGCCCTCCCCCTCCACTTAACTTAACCTTAAAAACTGTTTTTGGAAATTTAACGTCGAACTTAGTAATTTTTGCAATTATTTTGTTTTACATTGCCTTTAAGAGGTACCTAATTCCCACATTTGTTCAGGAATTTTTTGCACTTCCATACAGTTATCTTTTAAAATATTTTGTTGTAGGTCATCAAAAATATTGCCAAGAATGTCGATACTGTTGTGAAACTGGCTTTTTCACAATGCCTTTCCAATGGAAAATTGGAAAAACCGACAAGAAATTAAACATCTACGAATTTCTTTAAAATGAATATAATTCAACAGTCTTGCGATAGCTGCCTATTCCTGGAGCTCCAGCGCGGTCCCTGCGCTAGCAAGACGACGACTAAAGAATTTCGTCCGCCGCCGGCGATTATATTTGACTGGTTTCTCGCTGCAGAATGCAGAAAATTGCCGGAGAGCGCGGTGTCGGTTAAATAAATAAATAAACTTTGAAAGTTTTATAAAGTACTTAATTGTGCTATTATAAAAGCATGGCGTCTACTGAGATGCATCAATCGCTCCGGGATATTTAAGATAGAAACGACTCCCAAAACAAGCCACGCCCCTTTTGCACAGATTCGATGTCTGGAAAGCGATTGGACATTTTCTAAAAATGGAATAGATACTGTCTCGGCCATTATGGTAGAAAATCGCTTAGCAAAAAGGAGAAAACCGTTAGAGAATTGGCGCGAAGTGCTCTGATTGGCTATGTTGGCAAACGGAGGAAATCTATAAATACCCGCCAGAGCAATACAAAAAAAGCAGTATTTGGGGAGCTCCAGACCATGCTGACTTCAACAGAACTTCGAGAACTTCGAAAATTCTACATGCAGTAAGACGAACTATTCGCATCAGCGGTTGACCGCGGTCACCCAAAAATGATGACTTCGGATAAGAAGTAGGAAAATAAATACACAGGAGCCAGAAATCAGCAGGACACTGCAGGGTCCATAATGATCTTCTAGTGAGCTTCAAGAGTCCCGTGCGCACCCGGGATATCGCGAATCTTCTCCAGGCGAGTTAATCCTTCTGCTCTTTATTGGTATCATCCATATATCAATTTGAACAGTCTGGTTGATTTGGTCTGGTATCGGCTTGGTCCAATAAAAAATTCCTGTTATACCTCCTGATAAGTCGTTGCCCCAGGGTACTGGTCAAGTCGGTAAGTGCCTCACTTGTAAGTGTGAGTGAAGAGGCCAAGAAACGAAGAAACAAAGAAACAAGAAGAAAAAAAAATCGGTCGCGTTTCAGGCTAGGTTACGCACCCAAAGCGCTCGAAAAGCTGTCAACCCGGGTTGTGGAAAGTTAGGTAAGGGTGCTAGCCGGGATAGCCACAGTTCGCCCAATACCAAAGCAGCATTCTGCCGTACGAAAGCAGAACCTAGTAACTGGAGTTACTAGGTTTTAAAAAAGTAGTGTGTTTTGAAGTCAGCTCGTCAACCTACATCTGCACATATTTTTTTATATTTTTCTAGATTACGGTTGCTCCAATAGAGCTCTTTCGTTTTCTAGTAACTTCACAATTCCTGTATATCTGCTTCGGCAAAAGACAGTAACTACAGTTACGAGCAGTAGTAGATGTAGGATCTTATACATATGTGCGTTTAGGAGAACATAGTAACTCCAGTTACTATGTTTTGCACACGTAAATGTACCTACAGTACAAGTAGGAACTAAAGTTACTGCAAGTAGTATTATGATTCTGCACACTCGTATTAACATAGTACCATTAGGAACTGAACATTAGAGAATTGTGGAACCACACCGGAAGAGTACTACAATGTTTATATGAGTGATGAGCACACGAAAAGTTACTATAAGTTTATTAATCTATAAGAATTATGCTGTAGAATTCCTACTAATGATGCTAGGTTTTCTTACCGTCCACACATTACTTACTAGCAGTATATTCCTTGGGCAAAACCTAGTAACACAGTTTTCACGGCAAATTACTTAGAATTCGTGAGTTTTATATAGGGCATGTAAATCCTCGTCAAAAACTATGCCGCTAGACCCCAAGAACTATAGTTATTTCTTTATCTCTTCAAACGGCTACAGAACTTTAGAAAAACCGCTCTCCTGAAAAGTGGTTAATTCAGAGTTACTAGGTTCTGCTTTCGTACGGCAGCATTGTCCTCGAACTGGAGGCGGTGTGTCGGCTGCGGTGGGATTAAAAAATTCTTATTCTTAAAAAACTTCGTCGTAAAAATATTTTACGCAACAATTCAATCAAATCCGTTGACAAGAAAAAAATTCGAGTCACCGGTGTCTGACAAAAACGCTTGCTCCCAGCGACCCTTCGGGACCTGGGACGCCCAATAAAAAATCTACATAGTCATTAAAGGACCAAAATGGGACTTTAATAAAAAATTTCACGTGTAATGGGAATGGATTAATTTTCTCTATAACTCAGCGATTTGACCGAGCGGCTGGTCCTTGCTACGCACATCTTGGGAGCGGGCGGCCATCGCCCTCCCGCCTAGCAACGACATTTACGTCTAGCGGTGCCGCGGTTATTGTTAACAGGAACATTGCAAAGCTGAAATGGAAAAGTTTGTGAACGGGATTCACAAAAAGGTGGTGAAAGTTTTCGGGACTTAGGAAAACTGAAATAAGTTTTCGGGACTTAGGAAAACCGTAGCAGCAGTGGAAGTTTTCGGAACTTGGGAAAACCGTACAAGTGTCGGACTTTTGTAAAAATCCGAATAAGTTGGTATCATTCCAAAGTGGTTACTGGAAGATGGATAACGCTAGTAGTTTGTGATTCCGTGAAGGTTTAAATTCCTATCACAGCGTCTGAAAATCAGATGCCACAAATAAATAAGAAGCAGGAAGATTCATACTTGGTAGGTCGATCATTTGGGTGTAGCGAATTTATTTCAACAAAACTGACAAAATATTAGGAGATGGACACGTCATAGTAACCAGTGAAGGTGAAGTTCATGCACTTGCAGGACCCCCGTGACGGTTGAAAGGCCGGTCCTCTAGAATTTTAGGGAGATAGAAATAATACACCGGTCCTGCTGTAGTGATAATCTTGATAGTTGGCAAGTTGGGTAATTCTTCAACGCTCTTGAAACCGGAGCGGTATTCACAAAAACGGTTTAAACTGGAATCTTTGACAGATACGAGGGTACAGTCTTAGGGAAAATTCCAGCAACACAGATTAGGACAAAAAGCATATATAGTCAAGAGGCGTGGCCCTGGCTAATGACCATAAAGCGACATGCATAATGCATCCGAACCATTATGTATGTCCTTGGTTCTCAGCTGAGAAAGCTGATCTCGATTATAGACAATACGCGCGTCGTAAAGGTACGCCCATACGTGCGCGCCTGGGGAGCGGTCGACGAACAGCAAAATTTTGAGATAGTCGGACATCTTCAGAAGAAAATGTAAATAGGTTGAATGCGAATGCGTGATAGGTACGTACCTAGGTTGAAGAAATAGGATTAGCGTTGACTACGTACAGTCACGTAGAATAGGCGTTACAACATAGGATTAGCGTTGACTGCGTACAGGCATTACAAATAAGTGTTAGCTAGATCGGCTACCGTACCCGTCGAAATAGTCAAAGCCCAAGACGCTCATAGAGTGATTAGCGTAGTGAATTAGTATTAAACCGGTGACTATGTCACAGTCAGCCCAGACGCTCCGAGAGTGCTTAGGATTAGTTGATATATTTACTATAGGAAAGTACCAGTTGGTAGAGGCTCTTGTTACGGCCATAAAACAGATAAGTTTTAGCCTCTAAACACAATGCACTGTAAATAGTTAGTTTTAAGGGGGGCTCGGATACTTGACGTACAATACCGGACTTTCCTTGATAAAAGTAAATTCAGACAACTTACCTGGACTAGAAATCAAAATTTGCCCACCGTGCAAAATTTCAAGTTTGTATAGTCACGACTACTCAAACAAAAAATTAGCTGGACATGCCCGTGCCAGCATTCTTACTTCTTGGAAGGTCTCCAGGACACTCCGGGCTTTGTCCCATCCTGGAGATACCTTCTGGAAAAAACTTTCTCTTTTTGAATTTTTTGACATTATCATCACCTCTTCCTTGGTAGACTGTTAGCAACTTCCAGCTAGCGGGGAAGGTGGTGGGTCCACACAGCGACTATGACAGACGCGCTGTCTGTCTTAGTCAAATCGGTACCATGCGTACCTGGCATCCCTGACACAACAACTAGGCGACAAGGCGCCACGGATGGCTCCGTTTAAGGCGACCTTCATTAAAGAAGTTTGAAACTTAGTGAACGTCGTCTAGTAGTTTAAAGAACAAGGTTGTTTGCGCCTTGAAGAACAAATGGCAAACACAAAAATACGGAATGTCTCTTCGGAGCATACTGAAACTAAATCCTGGGAGGGGAATTTAGAACTCTTGGGTAGAATCCAATTGCAGGGACAAAATTCGATTGTTTTCTTATAAACGATTCAGGGAGATCGGTGTTTGGCAGGACGGCTTTCCCGGATATTCTTTGCAAACATGAAATAGTAATTCATAGTCGGAGCCGGGAGGGACCGTTTTCCACCCCAACCACGCCCAAGAATTTCTTGCAGAGGTTTTCTGGGCGTGAGAATTGCAGTTAGTAATGATTCGAGATTGTAGTCTGTCTCGAAATACATTATTAGACATCTTCGCGCAAAATTCGCCGGGGGGAATTGTGCGACAATACCATTGTTTCATCATATTAGAATTAATATAAACAAACATAATGTAACCCAAAAAACAGCAGAGGATCAAGTAGAAGTACTTAAATGAACATTCCAGCAAAGAATTATTTCGTATAAGGTTTCTCCAAAATTCTTTCATTTAAATATTGTGGATCTTTCTAATGAAATTAGACCTAATGTGACAAATATAATTAAAGAAGAATTGTGCAAGAACACCTGTATTGAACTGAACTTGGAGCTATTTGGTGATTACATGAATCCAAAAGATGAAACTCATATGAAATCATCTAATACACAATTATTATGTAACAGTTCAGACCTAAAAACTGATTTAATGAGATGATTGTAATAATTGACCGAAAAACGGACGAGTTTTCCGAAAGGGATTCAGGTAATTTAATTTTAAATTATTAAAATTTCCATTATTGTTACATTTTCGATTAATTTCTCGTCAATTATCTAAACATAAGGAGAAAAAATTTCTTTGTGATGGGTGTTTACAATATTTGTAGTTCAGAAGAACTTTTAGTGAGAGATAACTCTTATGACTGACTGTTAGAATTACCTTACAATCAGAAGAACCTAAATTAGACAAATTTGGATATAATATTCCAGGAAATATTCTTAAATTCCAAAATATACAAAAACAAATAGAAGTTCCTTTCGTCATATATTCTGATTTTGAATGTATTCTTAAAACAGTCGATGAGGATAATGAAATTAATTTAGATCCTCATAATTCTAATACTATTAAAAAGATTGAATATATTCCTTATTCATTTGCATATTACATTAAGTGTTCTTCTGATGATAGCGTCTCAAAATTTGAAACATTTAGGATACCCAACTGCGATCAAGTTTTTATTATCTTTTTAGAGGGGGATGTTCACAATATTTATAATAATCATCTTAAAATTTATAAACCAATGAATGAATTAAATAGTATAGAGAAATTAGGTCATAATTATTCAAGCGACTGTTATATTTGTGACAACCCAATTGTAAAGTGATAAAGTGGTAGATCATTGTCTTATTACTGGAAAATATAGAGGGCCAGCTCATTCTATATGTAATTTAAATTATAGGCAACCATCTTTTATTCCTGTAATATTTCATAACTTAAGAAAATATGGCTCTCACCTTTTCATAGAAATGTCAGTAGTCAAAACCAAGAACACATAAATGTAATAGCACAAAACAAGGAAAAATATATCTCATCTGAAAAAATATACATGTAGACACCTATACTTATACTGATAAGAAAACTCAAAGAAGGAAAATATTTGTAAGTCTTAGATTTATGGATTCATCTCAATTCTTACCTTATTCTTTAGCGAAATTATCAGAAACACTTGACGACAATCAATATAAAGAAATAAGGAAATATTTTAGAGAAAATGAAAAATTTAAATATAGTCGACAAAAAGGGGCATTTCCCTATAGATATATTAATGATTTTTCAAAATCAAATGAAAATTCTCTTCCGGAGAAAGAACAGTTTTATAATGATTTAACAAATGAACATATTAGTGATGAAGAGTATGAAAGGGCGAAAAATGTGTGGAAAGACTTTAATAGATGACTATTCGCATATATACCTCAAATCTGATATATTACTCTTCGCAGATATATTTCAAAATTTTAGAGATACGTGTATAAACACTTATAAGTTAAATCCTGCCCACTATTTCACATTTCCAGGATTGAGCTTTGAAGTTGTTTACGCTATATTGCTGTAAAATTAGAATTACTAACTGATCCGAATATATTACATTTTTTTAAAGGTAGTATAACAGGAGTTAGTACTGGTGTATGTAGAAAATTATATAGCAAGCAACAAATTCGTTTATAGCTACGATAACTCGCAGCCTAGTAAGTATATAATGTACCTTGACGCAACCAACCTATATGGTTATGCAGTGTCCCAATATCTCCAACAAAAAAATTTTGTTTGGCTTTCAAATCAAGAAATTGAAAATTTAAATGTAATGAATATTTCTGACACGTCGGAAAAAGGATATGTGTTGGAAGTTGATCTAGAATATCCTTATCATCTACACGAATGTCATAATGAATATTCTTTGTCTCCTGAAAATTTTAAACCTGAAAATTCCAAAAGTTTTAAGTTAATTCCAACTTTAAAAATAAGGAAAAATATATAATTTACTGTCTTTGAAACAATGTATTAACTATGGAATGAAATTAACAAAATCACATAAATTCAATTTACATAATCATCATGGTTAAAAAAATATATTGACCTAAACACAAAATTAAGAAATGAATCTAAAAATAAATTTGAAAAACTCATAAATTCGCTAATACAGTGGCGGTCCTAGGGGAGGGGGCGATTGCCCCCCTCTTACCATCTTAGTTAACGTAAGACACTATTTTTTAACATTATTAATATTATTAACCGATTTGCAGGATCAAAAAGAATAGATTATATTTTATAAGCAGTTTTTTGTATCTTTGCGTTTGTTGTTTTTTTAAATAAAAATTTTGAACATACATAGGTCATTTTTTTCGTAACACGCTAACCCGACGATTGGGCCAACTAAACACCTACTAAACCGCCCCCTGTTTAAAAAAAGCTGCGACCGCCACTGTAATAATAGCATATACGAGTACGGTAAAACGATGGATAATTTTGATAGGACTGATATAAGGTTGGTGACTCAATGGTCCCAAAATCAAAGAAAAGATGCAGCTGAAAATCTTATAGCAAAACGGTATTTTAAAGATCACACTATAGGTTCTGAAAATTTGATTGCTATTCAAATGCAAAAAGTCTTAGTTCGATATGATAAGCCTGTATAAATGTTGGATTTTCCATTTTAGATATATCTAAAACTGTGACGTGTGATTTTCTTTATGGGTATTTGAAACCTTTGTACATATGTATAATGAAAAAGTTAAAACAGATACGGACTCCTTTATTCTAGAAATCGAAACTGAAAATGTTTATGAGGATATAAAAAAGTATATAGATAGGTATGACCATAGACTAAATAATAATAAAGACTGCTCGTCGGAATTATGAGCATTTGAGTTTCACGAAAAAACAGTAGACGTCGCTACCCATACTTCATCGTGTGATCAGCGGCCACGGCGGCCACTAGGAAATAATTTTCTATAATTTTTACCGACTATTGAAAGGCTGCGTTGCCAGCGTGTTGTTGGCCTGCAACGCAATGCCAACGGGTGGATTTAGGCGAGCGCGACAGCATCGGCAGTGCAGTCATTAACGAGGGACATCGCTGCTCGAGTTGCTGGGCAGCTGGGCTTGGATTTAAAACGATGTCGGTCAACCGGAAGCATAGTGAAATGTATATTTTCAGTGGGAAAGGTTTTTTAGTAAGCAGTTTTGTTAAAATCTTAGCGGGGTAGTAAATTAAATTAACTAAATCAGAAATGGTGTACTTATGTAATGTAAATAATTTTTTTTATACCTAGTTGTCAGGAATAGCTTCTACATCAAATATTAAGAAAAGTTTCCATTAACACATGTTCGGAAACGCTTTGTTTAAGAGATACAGGGTGTTGAAATTTTAGTTTTTTTTTCGAGTTGTTTCATAATAATTGTCTCGAAATTAGTGTAGGGTTAACTTTTGACACATTTTATTAAAAACTTTCAGGGTGATATTTACCCTGAGAGCATGATCCCTGTTATTGTACCCTCCCGAACTTTCCTTTACGACGCCACTGGCTACTTTTAAGTAAATAATTAGTACCGCTATTTAGTTTTAAGAAATTTTGGTCGCTCGAATTTTGTTGATGAACCTGAAGCTAGCGGCCAGCAGTTGGCTGACGAAACCTGTGACGCGAAGTATACCTACCCGGTACTGGAAACAAGTAATTAAATACAGTACCATAAGCCGATAACGCCCTTTATCTCAACTTGGTGGGGAGGTTTCAGGTTTTCTAAATTACCCAAAAATACTAGAAAAACCAAACAAGTAGCGACTACAGGGCTCACCCAAAAAATTCTATTATCCTAATTAAAAACTTAAAACATTCAAGCATATTATTTTAGTTGACGTTTATACTTGGTGGAAATACTGGAAATTACGGAAATATTTAAAATAAGGCAAAAAATATCATACATAAAGCATTTAACAAAAATCAGAGGCTCTTCGAAAGTTTAAAATTTTACTAAATATAACACAATAGTTCACTTATACACTTGGCGGAAAGAAGAGATTTGATATAAGGCAAACAATATGTACATAAAGAATTTGACAAAAATTATAAGCTACGGGGTCGTTTCGAAAGTTTGAAATTTTCATCATTTTACTAAATATACCAGCATATAGTTCACGTTTATACTTGGTGAAGAGATTTAAAATAATGCAAAAACACACCTTTCTAAAGGATTTGACAAAAATCAGAGGCTACGCGGTCCCTTGGAAATTTTAAAATTTTCGTCAATTTAGTTTACGTTTATACTTGGTGGAGAGATTTAGTATAAGGCAAAAAATAATACACATAAAAGATTTGACAAAAATCTGAGGCTACGGGGACGTTTTGAAAGTTTGAAATTTTCATTTTACTAAATATATCAGCATAGTCTAGTTCAGGTTTATGCTTTGTGGAGAGATTTAGAATAATGCAAAACAACCGTTTATAGGTCAGAAAATCTAATTTTGCGTAATTGATGTTAAAAAAATTAAAGTGTGGGGGGAGAAGCGGCTAGAAATTTATCCAAAATGGTAACTAATATGTATGTCATTTTCGGGGTTATTAAGGTCAGGAAACCTAACATTACATGGACGTTATAAAATGTAAGTTTTCGAATACTTACTTCATTTATAATTCAAATATACGAATTGAATGTTCGAATAGCCTCCACGAATATTCGAATAGTCGATTTGACTGGTAGAATTTTGGAATGGTCGATTCGAATAGTCGGATCGACTATCGAATAGCCGAATTCGAATCGACTATTCGAATATTCTAAGTGACTATTTGAATATTCGTGGAGACTCTTCGAACATTCAATAATTCGAATATTTGAATTATAAATGAAGTAAGTATTCGAATACTTAAATTTCAAAAATTCCAAGCCCTAGTCTACACTTGAACCCATTCACTTTTACGAATATATTAGCGCCAACAGTAAAGGTACAACTACGTATTTAACTTTTTAACTTTTCTCCCCAACTTTTTTCCAACTAAGTACTTAGTCGAATTATTGAATGTTCCAATAGTTTCCACGAATATTCAAATAGCCGATTCGACTGGTAGAATTTTCGAATAGTCGATTCGAATATTCGAATATTCGAATATTCTAACAGAAAATTCGAATATTCGAATCGACTATTCGAATCCACTATTCGAATATTCGAATCGACTATTCGAATCGACTATTCGAATCGACTATTCGAATATTCGAATCAAATAATCGAAGAGTCGATTCGAATAGTCGATTCGAATAGTCGATTCGAATATTCGAATCGACTATTCGAAATTTCGAATCGACTATTCGAACATTCAGAAATTCGAATATTTGAATTATAAATGAAGTTAGTATTCGAATACTTAAATTTCAAAAATTCCAAGCCCTAGTCGACACTCGAACCCATTTACTTTTAAGAATATATTATCGCCAACAGTAAAGGCACTACGTATTTAACTTTTTAACGTTTCTCCTTTGTTTTCGACTTCTCTATTTGTGATTTTTTAATAACAAAATATAAAAAAATAAAACGTATATTTTAATAAAAATATAAGTTTTATTTGTATTTTTGACACAGAATGCCATAACTTCATATTGGGAGATAACTTTTAATTCTGAACAAGTTTAAATAAATATTTGAAATAAATGGAAAAATGAAGTTACTTGAATCTTGCACTACTTTCAAAAATTTTCATCTCTCTCGTATATCCCTTTTTTTCAACTTTTGCCGGGCGGTCTTATAGGACATATAGCAACTCTTATCAAGGATAACGTTTTTTGAGACATCCTTTACGTGTGTTATTTTTTGCCTTTTTATAAACTCTCCACCAAGTATAAACGTGAACTAAACCATGCTGCTATATTTAATAAAATGACGAACATTTTTAACTTTCGAAGAGTAGCCTCACATTTTTGTCGCATCCATTATGTATACCTATTATTTTTTGCCTTATATCAAATCTCTCTACCAAGTATAAACGTGAACTAGAATAGGGTGCTATGTATATTTAATAAAATGACGAAAATTTTAAACTTTCCAAGAGAACCCGTAGCCTCTGATTTTTGTCAAATCCTTTATAAACGTTTAGTTTTGCATTATTTCAAATCTATTCACCAAGTATAAACATGAACTAAAATATGGTGCCAGGTAAATTTAGTAAAATGACGAACATTTTAAACTTTCCACGAGACCCCGTAGCCTCTGATTTTTATCAAACCCTTATAAATGTTTGTTTTTGCATTATTTTAAATTTCTCCGCCAAGTATAAACGTGAATTAAAATATGCTGCAATATTTATTAAACTTAAAGTTATTCACCGTACATATGGGGAACTAGAAGGGTCTTTATTTATATTAGTGTAAATATATAATGTAAATATGTAATGTATAAATGTTATCTATATGCAAAATATGACTTCTGTAAAATGCATCATCTTTAAATTAAAGCAACATAGAAATTAATTTTACTAATTAATTTTTCTCACCCTGTATACGTAAATTCCATCGGAAGTTTAGTCGGAGCTGGAGCCAGTGTAAACCCCAGTATAGGTATATGCAAATTTCGTTCAATCAACCCAATCAAGTAATTTTATCACTTTTCGTGCCAACAGATAGACAGACCGACCGAAACAGAAAACCATCTAGAGACTGTAAAAAGTGGAGATTTAGAAAAAAACCTGATTGATTTTTTTCACGAGTACTTCTTTCAGCGCGAGAATTAAAATATTTCTGTCCGCGACTTGCTAAATACTAATTTTTAGACAACCTCCCGTACATATCATGCCCAGGTAAAACTTAGGAATGCCAATAGAAATTATGTAAATTCTCTCCTGTATACTATTTAATTGTACACATACAATATAATAATAACAATACAATTACTATACACGACAATCTTTGTTGCAGACCCTGTATAATAACAAAACAGGGTTAGGCCAGCAGTACGGAACAACCAGTAATTACAATAATCTTATACGTATTTACAAATATTGTACCAAAACATAAATCAAAACCATCTGGCAATAATGGACAAACAACATCGGCATCTCTGGGCAAAGTATGAAACCACAGACCAGCCTATTCACCAAAACACATTGAACTGCATAACAAACAGATGGAGTTCAATGCCAAAACATCGCAAGGGAGACCGGCTCAGGCCGAGCCGGTCTCCCCGGCAGGCCCGAAATCGGTGCACGCCAGTGTTTCTCTAAATTCTATCTACTCTCTGGTATGACACATCAAATTATAAAGCTCATAATATTCATAATATCCCTATAACTAAGTCCGTTGTTGGGAAATTTAAGGACGAAAATGCTGGTGAACCAACAGAATCTTATGGTACTGGAGCAAAAGCTTATTGTGTCAAAACGAAACCAGGTTGCTTTAAAAAGCTAAGGGAATTTCAAAAAACAGTATTAAGAAACAACTAAATTTTAATCATTACAAAGATGTTGTAGAAAAGAATTCGAAAAGTTTTTGCGCAATGTATTTGTTTAGATCTCGTTTACATACTATTTATACAGAAATGATAAATTAGCTTTGACTTTATCTAATGATAAAAGATTTAAAATACCAAACAGTTTTGATACTCTAGCATGGGGGCACCAGGATATTCCATTTTATTTATGGTTTATGGATCATGAAAATTATGTATAAATTATCCCTTCCACAAGAATCTCTCAAGGTTAAATGAATCACTATAAAATACATAATGTAAAGTAGGGGCATTACGGTTGGTTTATTCACAAGAAATTTTTGAAATTTCAATCATGTGCTTAGAATCCTGACGGGTCGGTGTCTCGGTGGGTAGCGCCACAGAAATGCGAAGCGGACTCACTCGATCACCTGGTACCTGGTTCGATTCCGGTGCTGTACCATAAAAAATAAAGAAGTACAGGTCTGGGTGTTTGTGAAATTCTTAGGAATGTTTCCAGCTCTGGGTGTGTGAGTCGGCTTTGATCGACACAACCCGCGGTACCTTAGTACTTAGGCTTGCTGCCTTCGTGGGTTGTATAAAGATAAAAAATATGAAAAATAACTTGATAATTGTGTATTTAAAACGTATCAGAAAAAACTCTCGAAAGTTCAGGATTTTAGTATATGTCAGTGGAAGATGTTTGTAAAATAAATGTTTTTACTGTGGTATTGAAATATTTAAGTGGACTAGTAATAATTGCCCTATTTATGAGCATTATAGATTATCCAGAAATTGTGACTTTAGTGAATGTTTATGGTACCAAATATGGTAAGAAATATGAACAAGTTAATAAAAACAATTCTTCAGTTAAAGCTGATAAATATTCCATGTTAATTTTTGGGTTATTTATAATTTCAAATCCTGTTAAATGATCATTTTAATAAAATTATTTAAACTATTCATAAGCATGTGTAACTATCAGTCAATAGAATCCTTTTAAGCAGAGTGGTTGTAGTGGTCTCTCCTTGCTTTAAATAAATATATTTAAAATATATTGTGTTTTGATTATGGCCCTTAGTCCTTACATTATTTTATATTACGTTGGACTAGTATCGTATACATGGATTATCCATATGGAGTGTTACATACTATGGTGTGTTATGGAAATAATTCCGATATTTAGTTTCACTTTAACTAAAGATTGTCTCAACATGAAATATCAACGAATCAATAATAATACTTCATCTTTTTCTTGCTTAACGAAAAAAAAGCGAAATTAACAGCAAATACTCTAAAATATTGTATTACTATCCTAACAATACCCTTTTTGATACTAATTGGATTAAAAATATTCAAAATGAGGAATGTTAATGTTTTAATGCGACAACATATGAAAATAAAATAAAATTATATATCTATATATATATATATATATATATATATATATATATATATATATATATATATATATATATATATATATATATATATATATATATATATATACGTATATATATTAGGGTGGTCCTTATTTTGGAAAAGTCCCGATTTTTTTTAGTGCTCCCACTAAATCAAAAGTAGAGGCCGAATAAATAATTATGACGCAAAAAGTCTAAAAAAAAATAATAAACCGTCCCCCACGCAGGTTGAATTTTAAATGGGATTTAACATGGGTTTTCCGGTTTTTAGGTTAAACCAAGCGTTGCGCAATTGATTTCCATCGGTTCAAGGTGAAACTTGGTATCCCCATGTTTTCGATACCGCTGAATCCAAATATCATGTCAAAAACCGGTTTTGACTCATGACAGCTGTCAAAAAAGCGGTCAATAAAACTTCATTTTTTGATTATTCAAATGTAAGGTTTTTTATATCCTAACACAAATCAAGTAAAATTTCGTCGTAAAAAAATTATTAACGTGTTTTTCGCTAAATAATAACTGTCAATTAAGCTGTCAATGAAATTTTTAGTATTTTTCAATTTCTCAATTCTATTAAAAATTTCATTGACAGCTTAATTGACAGTTGTTATTTAGCGAAAAAGACGTTAATAATTTTTTTGCGACGAAATTGTACTTGATTTGTGCTAAAATATAAAAAACCTTACATTTGAATAATCAAAAAATGAATTTTTATTGACCGCTTTTTTGACAGCTGTCATGAGTCAAAACCGGTTTTTGACATGATATTTGGATTCAGCGGTATCGAAAACATAAGGATACCAAGTTTCACCTTGAACCGATGGAAATCAAGTGCGCAACGCTTGGTTTAACCTAAAAACCGGCAAACCCATGTTAAATCCCATTTAAAATTCAACCTGCGTGGGGGACGGTTTATTATTTTTTTTTCGACTTTTTTTGCGTCACAATTATTTTTTCGGCCTCTACTTTTGATTTAATGGGAGCACTCAAAAAAATCGGGACTTTTCCAAAATAAGGACCACCCTAATATATATATATATATATATATATATATATATATATATATATATATATATATATATATATATATATATATATATATATATATATATATATATATATATATCGGGTGTTGCATCGTCGAGCGGGACATAGGAAATCCCATGTAATTTTAAATGGAGTCAATTATTGGCTTCCCTAATTATTTTAGAGAAAAATTCTATTTAGGTTTATTAAAGAGCACTAAGATCCACATTCAAAAGAATAACTTTAGATATTTTTGATTATCCCGTTTACGAGTTATCGCCGATTTCTTCTTAAATATTTCTCCTTTTTTATGGCCCCGTATTTGCGAGCACCAGTCAAGGTAAAAGATGACTGTCAAATGAAGTTGTCATTTTGAAATATGTGCTTTATTGTTATAAAAACTCGTACATCGGAAACATTAGCCATGAATTACACTTTAGAAGAAAAAATATTGATGATTAAATGGAATTATCAAGGAAATAGTTATCAAAATGTGTCAGACATGTTTGCTGCTCTGTATCCGAATAGACCGATACCTAATCTACAGTCGAAAGGACTATCAAGAAATTTGAGACAAAAGGCACTATAATAAATAACTGCAGATGTGAAGCAAGGCAGGAACAAAGAGAAGATGCAAGAAATGATAGTGACTTGCAAGTTTTATTGTGCGTGGAAGAGAATGATGGAAAAATCAGCAGAAGGAAACTTGAGGATGACATAGGATTAGATCACACCACAGCATTACGAGTTTTGGTTTTTATGTAGTATACGGTTTTCAGCTATTTTTGCGTTTTTTGGGAAAATTCTTTTATGGTCACATTCTACTGTCTTTCCTGATTGCAAATATAAGTGCGCACATAATAAATTATGAGCAAACCTGACCACCTTTTTGCTCACCAACCTGAGCAAAAAGGCGGTCAGGTTTGCTCAGTTTTGATATAGATACATAATATGTATCTATAGCAATGAAAACTGAGCAAACCTGACCACCTTTTTGCTCAGGTTGGTGAGCAAAAAGGTGGTCAGGTTTGCTCATAATTTATTATGTGCGCACTTATATTTGCAATCAGGAAAGACAGTAGAATGTGACCATAAAAGAATTTTCCCAAAAAACGCAAAAATAGCTGAAAACCGTATACTACATAATTACCCGAGTTTTGAAACGACATGGATATTATTCATACAAATATGAAAAGCATCAAGAGTTAAGAGATAGAGACGAACTACGACGGCAGGAGTTTTGTTTTGATATGATGGAAAGAGCAAACATGGATAGGGAATTTTTAAAAAACATTTGTTTCACTGACGAATGCACATTTACCTCAAACAATGAACCCAATGTTCAAAATTATCGATATTGGAGCAAAGACAACCAACACAGGTTTGTCGAAACAAGGGCGCAATATCCACAGAAAGTAAATGTTTGGGCAGGGATTTTCGGACAAAATATTATCGGGCCATTTCTTACACGAAATTTAAATGCAGAATATTATTTGGAACTACTCGAAGATCATATTTTACCTACTTTACATGATGCTGCCAGGGAAAACCAGGAAGTTTGGTACCAAATGGATGGCTGCCCGGCACATGCTTTTAATGGAAATATTATTGGCCTAAATCATACAGTAAATTGGTCAGCCAGGTCTCCTGATCTTTCGCCAAATGATTTTTTTCTCTGGGGCCATTTAAAAAACAGAATATACAAGGATAAAAAATTCCCAAATCTAGACGAATTAAAAAATGCGAATTCTGTGGAATGCAATAGAATTTCAGTTTACCAACTAGCGAATGTAAGAAGAGAATTTTATGATCGCCTCGGTTATTGTCTAGCAGTCAATAGAGGAATATTTGAACATCTTAAATCCTAAAGTTGTAACAATTTAACAGTACCTATTAATTAGTAAGTTATTGACGCATGTAAAATGTCATAATTAACCTTTTAGTTGAATACTTTATTTTAGTTTATTTCAGATTAATTTGTATTCATGAATACACCTTTAATATATCCGATGTACGAGTTTTTATAACAATAAAGCACACATTTCAAAATGACAACTTCGTTTGACAGTCATCTTTTACCTTGACTGGTGCTCGCAAATACGGGGCCATAAAAAAGGAGAAATATTTAAGAAGAAATCGGCGATAACTCGTAAACGGGATAATCAAAAATATCTAAAGTTATTCTTTTGAATGTGGGTTTTAGTGCTCTTTAATAAACCTAAATAGAATTTTTCTCTAAAATAATTAGGGAAGCCAATAATTGACCCCATTTAAAATTACATGGGATTTCCTATGTCTCGCTCGACGATGCAACACCCGGTATAATTAATCTCTTAAAACGATTTAACATGTTGCTACACCAGTTGTTATGAATCCATCTGCCGAAATCGAAAATGGACCGAAAAGAATAACAATTGATGAAAAACCCTACTGTGAGTTAATTGGTTGTTTAATGTACTTAATGTTAAACACGCCAGACATTAGTGCAGCAGTAAATTATTACAGCCGTTTTCAAAGTAACGCGACAGAAGTTCAACGTTCAAGTTAAAACGAATTCTGAGATATCTTAAAGGAACAAGTAATATGGGCCTGTTTTATTCTAAACAAAAAGGTATACCTTGATTGGATATTCGGATGCTGATTGGGTGGTACAGATCGAAAATCAACTTCTGGTTACTTGCTTGGAGCAACAGTTTGTCGAGTAACGAAGAAACAAAGCACAGCTGCTGTTTATTCAACAGAAGCTGAGTATGTAGCTTTGGCAAGTGCTGTTACTGAACTGTTGTGGACTAATAATTTCTTGCATGAAATTGGAGTTGATATACCGAAATGTATTACTTTATTTGAAGATAATCAATCTTGAATTTATCTTCTACATAAATGGGAGCATAAAAGAATAAAGCACATAGATGTAAAATACCATTTTGTCAGAAATTTACATATGGATGGCAAAATAAAAGTTAAGTACATCGAATCCAAGCAGGAAAGAGCAGATATTCTTACAAAGCCTCTGACAAAATCGTATTTTCAATAAATGAGGTCTACAATTGGGGTTGTTGAATTGACGGGGAGTGTTGAAGTATCAATTTAACAATGAAATTCAACAATAAACCTGTAGAGCAATAACATGTAGTTATATTGTTAATATAAAAATAATTGTTGAAAGTCAATAAAAAGTCGTTGAGTTGTCATTAAAGTCCTACTTTATTTAATGTATTAATGTTTTTAACATAACCAGTCATACTCTACAACAGATAATTGCTGTTTTACAATAGGTCTATGTTTTAGCAGGTATGTTATGTTATAAGACGCCTGGACCTGTATTTTGTAACTTCACTTTGCGCTCCGCATCGCAAATAAAGTTTCAATTAGCACGTACTTATCGACAAGTTTTGGAAATAGCGCTCGACGTTTTTAAAATGACTACCACGTGGTTATCGTTTTGCAAGCCAAAGACATTGATAGCTAACAAATATTTTAAAATTAAAATGTACTAAGGCAAAGGTCCAAAAGTTTAAACAATTGCAAAATTGTTCTGATTCAAAATCATAAGAAGAAACTATGATTTGCAGAAAAATAAAAGTGATAATTTGTCTTCAATCCTTAAAATACAAAGAAAGACATTTATCGTGTGGTAATCGTTTTCAAAACGCTGAGCGCTTTTTCCAAAACATGAATTACGGCTCGTCGCGAATATCTAAACTTGACGACAAGCACGTGCTAATAGAAAATGTACGTCATTTGTGCTAAGCGTCTTAAAGTGCTTAGCGTTTTAAAATCATACAGTACGAGCCCTGATTTTTCAAAATGTCAAAAATTTCGGATTTATATAACTTTTTACGATTTGCCTCGAAAAGGCAAACGCCTGTAGTAGAATTCAGCACGCACTTACTAATGGAATTCTCGACACCACTGAAGTGGCTCACGTGACTAGTTACTTAACAGATACTTATGTGATTGAAAAACGACATGTCAACAAGCATGAAAGTAGTACTACATTAGAAAATACTTACAAGTTTTACAGCATACATATGTTTAAGTACTGTAATAGCTAAAATTAACATGTGGAAGTTACTATTGTTAGTAACAATTTTTTTTATTTACCTGAAGGCAAAGACTGTAATCATTGATCTTTCAAGGATGGGATTATTGTACGAAAATACATACCAAGCTATTTTTCAATCTCCACATTTCTGACCGTCCCATATATTGATCTTTAAATGTGAGTTCAATAGAATCTAAAGCAACATCTGTGGGATTTACAAGTCTAACAATAACGTTTTTGTAAGTTTGTAATCCAAATGCAGTAGCAATACTTTGTTCAACACTTATAGTCCTGGCCTGAACCATATCATCCCTAAACATTTTAATTTGCAGAAGTAGATGGGAAAATTCTTCCTCGCATTCTACTTTCTTTTGATTTTCTTCCTCTGTTGGGGATGGATGATAAATTTCCACAATATCATGCTTATTAGCTTCTGGATAATCTTTTTGGCTTATTATAATGGCATCATCTAAAAATCATTTTTGTTGTTAATTCGGTGGTTTGAAGCAAGATGTTAGGTTTACAGTCGAAAAAAGTACCTAGTATCAGTTTTTGTGTGAAATTTTTTCAATTAAACAAATAAGGACGGTTAAGTATAAGATGTATTATTTGTTTGTTAGAACAGCACCAATTGCTAATTTATTTTAAAAACCATAAGAACTTAATACGTACACTATGCTTTTCTCAATACTAATATAACTTTTTTGACGGTTGTTTTTTTTCTGGCGCTAAGTCAGTTAACTTAAAATCAAGAATAAATGCAAGGATTTTTTACATAGCACAAAAATTCCATCTAAACCTACCAAATGTGATTTAAGGAAGTGTCAAGTGTTAAAAAGAACTCAAAGGCAATATTATTGCTAAACCTCAACAATTAGTTGGAATCGTAAGTTACTATCCTCAAGTAACCAGATTCGTCAAAAATTCCTCACTATAAAAGTATTTATTTATTTACTATTAATTTACGGTGTACACCATTTACAATTTTTCTTATTTTTGCAATTTAATATGTCAATGTACAAAAATATGGAATAAACCACACTAAAATTAAATGTAAATTTATAATAATAACCAAGGCATAACCAGCTGAAAATTATATTTCATAAATTATATGTCTTAGCTTGTTCATAAATAAAGACAAGTAACCGTGAGTTGGTAAACCATTGACACTAAACTCTTTCTGTATTCTGGTCAGAGGACAATGCAAGCCATAATTAGGGGCATCACGATAATTAAAATAAAATACCTGAAATAATAATAATAATAATAATAATAATAATAATAATAATAATAATAATAATAATAAAGCAATGAAAGAAGTCTACTTGTCAGGGGTACATATAAATAAATACGTAAAATTGAGAATAATTTCTCTAAACCACCTGAAAATTCCTTATACTATAAGGGTTTGAACAAATCATGGTAAAACAGCTATTCTCCGGGCTATATGCCCCTCCGAGCGCTGGATTACATACCAAAATTTGCCGTATTTTGACTAACACTGTTAGACCACAAAATACTTGGTTTGACTGCAAGAAACTACCAGGAAGAAGGAAGCTTTTTCTTTAGTTAGGATGTCGTTACCTGCATACCGGTTTCGAACTCTTAGTTCTCATCAGTACAGGATAAACCCTTATAGTATAAGGAATTTTCAGGTGGTTTAGAGAAATTATTCTCAATTTTACGTATTTATTTATATGTACCCCTGACAAGTAGACTTCTTTCATTGCTTTAATAATTTTACCTCACGGTAAATTCTACTCCGACTGCTTGAAACTGCTAATGGATGGCGCTGCCAGTGTTATACTGCTTATGCAGTTCGACACAGTTAGCTTTAAGGATATGCTGTTTCGGAAGGTAGGTATGTTCGTTTATCCTGTACTGATGAGAACTAAGAGTTCGAAACCGGTATGCAGGTAACGACATCCTAACTAAAGAAAAAGCTTCCTTCTTCCTGGTAGTTTCTTGCAGTCAAACCAAGTATTTTGTCGTCTAACAGTGTTAGTAAAAATACGGCAAATTTTGGTATGTAATCCAGCGCTCGGAGGGGCATATAGCCCGGAGAATAGCTGTTTTACCATGATTTGTTCAAACCCTTATAGTATAAGGAATTTCCAGGTGGTTTAGAGAAATTATTCTCAATTTTACGTATTTATAATAATAATAATAATAATAATAATAATAATTTTATTGTGTCAAATTTCACAAAAGGACAAAATACACTAATGTGCTATTAAAAATTTTGCCCTAAAAATAGTTACAGTGTTTTAAAAAGAAAAATATAGTATAAACAAAACTAACTATAAAGTATAAATAAGTATAGAAGAAGTAAGAAGGCTGTTGGCTATGAGCGGTGCAAGATACGAGAAGCTGGACCTAAAAGAGCTGGTGCGATACTTAGGCACCTGAAATCTTCTCAGTATGTCTCTCAGGTCCCTCTGATGAATAGACGCTCTTGGAGTTAATTTGTCGTATAGATATTTAGGTGACTTGTTAGCAAGAATTTGCTTAGTAAAACATACAATCTACTTTCTATGAGCTTTAGCATATTTCGATCACGGATGAAAGGAGTGATATGTGAGAAGCGTGGAACATCCGTGATAAAACGGACAGCTTGGTTTTGCATTTTTTGAAGGCGATTCTTATTTTCCACAGTTAAACAAGGGCCACACGACATCCATATAGTTGAAAGGAGACAAGACAAGGGATACAGCTAAAGTTTTTTGTGTTCGTGTCTAGCAACCTTTTAAATGGAAAAAGTTTTTTCAGACTCAGATAGACCTTTTTACAGATTTGATTGACATGTCTGTTAAATTTTAATTGGTCATCCATATAAAGGCCCAAATTTTTAACAAAGTCGGTTTCCACAATTAGCTGTTGATCTATTTTGATTTCAAATGAGCCAATATTTTTCTTATTCTTAATGGTACCAACTAACATATATATGTTCACATTTTGAAGGATTCAAAAGAAGACTATTTTGATCTGCCCACATCCTAATTTGTTATAGATCACTATTAATCTTGTTGCACGCGTCCCGCCCATCACCCGCAACAAACTCAAGTAGCAATTGAATATCATCAGCATACAACTGAAGGCTGCAAAACCTCACAACATTGCAAAGATCCGCTATGCCGAGCAAAAAGAGCAGGGGACCGAGAATCGACCCCTGAGGGACGCCAGAACTCAGAGATCTAAAAGAGGACGACAAAACCGACTGAGGAGCCTCAATAATTGTTCTCTGAGATCTGTGAGTTAGATAACTCCGAAACCAGTCGTGAATTACACCTCTAAATCCATAGTAGTGCAGCTTAGCCAAAAGGCAATCAAAGTTCAAGTCGAATGCCTTAGGCATGTCGAGAAGGGTTAACGACGTTACACGTCCCGAGTCAATCGCCCTTAAACAATCATCGACCACACAGCAAAGTGTAGAACTGGTACCGTACCCCTTTCGCTAGGCAGACTGAACATCAGGGATCATTTGATTTTCTTCAAGGAATACGATAGTCTGATCATACAAGACAGATTCAGCAATCTTGAAAGGGACAGATAACAGGCTGATCGGCCTTAATTCATCCACAGAAGTTATCTGATTCTTGAGTTTCTTGGGAATGGGTTTAACTAAAGCATAGCTCCACATTATCGGAACTATTCCATGCTCCAATGAGCAATTGATAATATGTGTGAGGGGAGCGACAACATGAGGGATAGAAAGTTGCAACATTCTGGCTGAAATCTGGTCATAACCCACTAGATAAGGTTTCTGTTTCAAAATTTTCCCCCTCGCGATCTCCAACGTGACCGGCCTGTATTCAAAAAGTGCATCAGAGAAGTTAGAATTAAGAAATGTATCCACGTATGTGGCATTAGTTGTTCTACACTTGGCTGATTCAACAAAATAATTATTCACTCTATTGGCATCAAGCAAACAGTCCGGCAAAACAAAGTGCTCAATCGGTTTATGAATCTCAAGTTTCCTCACGCTCTCCCTCGCGCATTACCCCTGCAATTTCTGAAAGTGGTGTTAAAAAAGGCATTTTTTTCAGAGAGAATTGCGGAATTATACAAATTTCTAAAATCGCAAAAATAACGTCTGTTACTAGGTCTCCCCGTTTTCTTATATTTACACCATGCTCGCTGCTTAAGCCGCTTTAACCTCCTCAGATTATCTGTAAACCACGGTTGCGAACGCTTATTGGGACCTACAGTGATATTAACAACCGGTGCGTGCTTGTCGAATAAGTCGAGAAGAAATGTAGTAAATAACTGAACCTTCGCATCCAAGCTCGAAGCATGATAAATAGAACACCAGTCAATCTCGCCAACATCCCGACCGAAATAACATTCAAGGTTACACAGGTTCAAAAAATCATCCTTTCTCCACCCCCACCAAAAATTTTCTGGTTCGGATGGCATGCTAGCAATCGTCCTAAAATGCGCTTCGAAATTTGCTACCTGCAAGGTTATGGAGCAACTCATCAACTCAGAAATCCTAAAATATTCGGGAAAACGCAGGCTTATCCGCGAGAGACAGTATGGATTTCGTCAAACATATTCACAGCAGATCTTTTCCCCTTTGTCGCACACAAGTGGAACACGCCCCTTGAATTCCACGGCCAATCCCAAATGATTATCATCGATATATTTAAGGCATTTGACCAGGTATGGCATGAAGCATTCCTTAATGAACTTTCTTCTTACGGTTTCATCCCAAATGATGTACTTGGATCCACAGTTCTTTTTCCAAGAAACGCATATCTATCGTGGTAGACGGTAACTCATCTAACTGCCGTCGTAATGATGGCGTCCACAACGCATAGTTGCTACTTATCCAATCCCATTCATAGTTATGCCGACAATAGTACTCTCCCCTCCAATATCTATTTCCCAAAACCAGTCCCTTAGCTTGAGCTGGATAAAAAGCAAACTATGTAATTTTTTCTTTTCTAGAGTATCCAATTAATTTTAGAATGCGGTGCAAAAACTTTGTCCAGTTCAACGCTCCTAAATAATAATAATGTTGTTCGCTTTCGCGCCAAAATCCCAGTAACACTCATCCCATACACGTGAAAGGTTCAGGCTTACAAAGTAAAGAATCGTTTGATCTTGTTGGCATCGAACATGGTCTTAGTAGGCACAAGCACATTACCTCAATGGTCGTATCAGTTGCTGTAAGTTTAGGTTTTTTTTCTACCTCGAAAATATTTTTCTACTTTCAATCTGTACGTTCTTTGTGAACAGTACTCTGGGTTAGTTGTTATTTGGGAGACTAAAAACCTAACCTAGAGTACTATTCATACATTTGGTAAACGGCATCTTCTTCGACTCTTACGCCCATGTTCATCACTCAATTTTAGCATTTATCAGGGAGAAAAAATTTAATAGTCCAAATTTGAGGTGATCCATACATAACAAACATTTGTCTTTTAGAAGTAATGTTGTATTCTATTTTTATCCATTCTGTTGTCATTTTATGTACATCCTTTACCTATATTATTAATGCGAAAATCTGTTTCTATGTTTGTTACTCAATCACGTCTTAAAGGAGCCACGGATCGCGATGAAACTTAGAGGAAGCTTACGTCACTGAGAAAGATATAGGTTACTTTTATCCCAATTAGTAGTATACAGGGTGTGTTACGAAAGTGACCCTTGGATTATTACGCAGAAACAAGATAATCAATAAACTGAATTAAAAAATTCTTTCGTTAGGAGGAATACAGATGGTGCCAACTCTTTCTTAACAGTATTATATATACCTGATGGGCCACGATGAAGACTATTAGCCATAAATGGCTAGACATGACAAAAGCGGAAAAAGGTATGTTTGTTCACTGTATAAAAATAGTAACGAGTGCCACTATTTTTATGTATTAGTCATTGTCGCCCAATTCCCCCCTCGTTGAGTGTCCTTCTTGGCAACTATGATGTAGTAGTAGTAGGTATCCCGTTACTTGAGACCAAGAAGAAGAATGTATACATAACCTCACTTTCACTGTCAAATGGCACACTCTTGGGCGATAGCTACTTTGGCCTTAGCTTCTTGGGCATTAACTACCTGGGCATTAGCTACAGTAGCAATATCGGCCCCCTCACGACCTTACCCTCGGAGCCCTACGAACCAGGGCCCCACAAACAAGCGCCCCATATTTGGGATGAGCCGCCGTTTCGGGGAATCTTCGTATGAGATCATTGAAATTCGCTTAGAGGGAGATAGATGACGCGGTTGAGCGGTTGAGTGGTTGAGCGGTTGAGTGGTTGAGCGGTTGAGCGGTTGAGCGGTTGAGTGGTTCAGCGGTTGAGCGGTTGAGCGGTTGAGCGGTTGAGCGGTTGAGCGGTTGAGCGGTTGAGCGGTTGAGCGGTTGAGTGGTTGAGCGGTTGAGCGGTTGAGCGGTTGAGTGGTTGAGCGGTTGAGCGGTTGAGCGGTTGAGCGGTTGAGCGGTTGAGCGGTTGAGCGGTTGAGCGGTTGAGCGGTTGAGCGGTTGAGTGGTTGAGCGGTTGATTGGTTGAGCGGTTGAGTATAGCACTCGCTTGACAGGAACAGGGTGTTTACATAAACAAATTAATTCTATACTTGAAGTTTCTTTATTAATTACATTTACTTTACAATTTTATATATTTGTTATATCCGAGTTTATTATTTAATTACAGTCTGTTCTTTGCTTCTTATATCCATAGGGCTCAGAGGTACCATCAGGAAGAAACTTTCTCTTTACTGAATTCGGTCTATACCGCTTGGTTTCCGTATTTGTTGTTACAGTATGGTCTTTCGTTCGTCGAATGTTCTTTGATATAATAGGTACTGGGTCTGTCTTGTGGAGAACCATATTTTTTATTGTTTCAAAATTTATTAATTTTGATGCAGCATAATTTAAAGAGATGCCTTTTACTTTGCAAACTACTTCTTCTGTGTTGCATTTTGTTGAATGGACTTTAAATGCGTAATTCTTAGGACCTCCAGAAACGAACTGAGTGATATAACTACCGGAACCATTGCACTCTAATTCATTAGTCAGATCTCCGATAAATTCACCTGTTGGTAAATCAATTTGACCCGGTCTGGACACATAAATTACAGAGTCTGTGTCGTAATAAAGGACCCTGTCTCCGAGTTGTTCAAGGTAGCTGTATAACTTCAATCTAGCCTGTGCCGTTACGAAAGCAGCAATAGACACATTAACAGTACATAGTGGATCAGATGATTCTTCTGTGTGCTCATAACTAACAATCAATGTTTTTTCATTAACGGGGAAAACGCCATTAACATAAATTCCGGGATTAGTAAACAAGGTAAAAAAATCTGATGGTGTGCTTATAATTTTTGTTTTAGGTAGATTTTCCCTCTGACCAAATTTTCCCCAAAAGGAGTTAAGTACTAACTTGGCCAAAGACCTAAGCCCAGGATTCTCGAGTATTTTGGAATACTCAAGTTTAACATCTTCTCTTTCGAAAAATTCTTCAATATATCGGTTTTTTTCTTTTTCCGTAGTACAAACATCCGGCCACCCTGATGCTTCCTGTTTTATCTTTATAAACTTGTTCATCATCGCTGTAAATAAGCCTTCCTCTCCTGCGTCTTTACTGAACCTTTGAATCTTATATCTCCAAATTTCAAAAATTTCTAATATCTGATATCCCTTCTCAACTGCTTTTAAGACTTCGTCTATTACCCAAGTACCTTCTAAGGACCTTTCTTTATCGGTGTGGGTACAAGAAGTATTTTGGTTCATTTCTTGTCCACATGTTTGACATAATACAAACATAAGTTTATTGTTCATTTTTAGAGGCAATACGGGATGATAAAGGTCCTTAGGTGGGAGTATACAGCATTTAATAAGTCCATCAGTAGAATTCAAATCCAAACGAATACAATCGGCACCCACAAAAACTTCAGGGTGACCAATGGGGAATTTGCCATATTTACAGACGTAAGGATACAAGCTGCAAACATCAGCGTATTTTATCTTTTCTCCTTCTGCTATTTCATAATATTCCCTAACATTACCAGTCCGGCCTCCAAAAAAGGCGTCTCTAGGGTTTAAAGGGATCGTAAGTAGAAGCGGATGTCTCTGAGTAAATTGTCTGATCTCTGGCTTTGATTCTAACTGCTGTCGAAATTCGCACTCCCACATTTCAGTTACTAAATAGCCAAACTCCTTTAATCTTTTAATTTTTATCTGTGTTGTCTCATAACGCAAACTCAAAGTTGTTGTTGGGTCGTCGTAAAGGGTTTCATCTCTGCCAAATTTGTAACACCTAGGACAGCCATGATAATAACATCCTTGAAACTCGAAAATTTCATTGGTTTCAAGACAGTAACCGTCAACCTTTATACCTCGTAGAACGGCTTCTTGACCTTTGGCTGCATGCACAATATTTATTTTTCTTTGGTTCTCTAACCACAATAACCACTCAATTGCAATACGACTCTGATTATCTCTCCAGCGATAGCCGTTTTTAGGAATAATTCCAATGGTGCCAGGCTTAAGAAAATTTCTTCTAAATACCTTATTACAGCAAGAAGCAATTGTAGTAGCCTCTGTAAAGGGGCATACGCTGGTGGTGTTAAGCATTTGATCTCTAAATTTCAGACATGCCTCAGTTAAAATTTTTACATCGGAAACACAGTAGTCAACAATATCTTTTTGCATCTCAAATACAGTATCTTTATGCTCTTCATACCATTTTAGAAATTTAGCTCGTTCGTCCTCTTTCATTGTATCTGGAGAATAATATTCGATTGGGGGAAGAGTTCCAACATAGTTTTCGTTAGCCTTGATATTAAACAGGTGAGGAAAATATCCTTTTTTAAAGGTGTCTGGAAGACCGAAAGCTTTGGGCAGTTTTGCTAAAGCCATGGGAAAATAATTTAGCGAGTCTATAAATTTGACATTTCCCACCAACATCATAATGATTTTGGTTCCTCTCATAATGAGTTCAGGTGTTAGATCAGTTTCAGTCAGAATGTAATTTAATATGAATTGGTGATCAAATGCTTGCCCATTGTGCGCAATAACAATTACTTCTTTAAAGTTCTTCCTGATCTGTAGCACGTGTTGCGTAAAGGCCTCTACCGCGTGTAAACCTTTAAGCTTTTGCAATCTGATGCCGCACCTCGTACAAATATCCATCGTCTGTGATTTTATGCACACGTCGCAACACTGTTGAAATACACAAAGATTGACACTATGACGGATCACACCGGGTTCCATCTCCTCTTCTTGCTGCGTCTCCAAATCATAAAACACAAATAAGGTATCTTTAGTTTTGGGTTTTCCTGTGTCAGGTTGAATGTGACAGAGATGATTGTCGGTAACGTGAGTACGACAGATCTTGCAAAATATCTCCCCACATATATGGTTTCTGGTACTTCGAATTATTTTAAAACATTGATTACAACTTCGAAGTTCCGCACAGACAGTAGTTTTTTCCCATGAGCCAACTTTTAGATGATTTTCATAACAGTCCTTTCCTTTAAAATACCGATGACAAGAATAACATTTAACTTTAATTTGATCATCAGGACAGAGGGAAGCTTGGAGACAGGATCGACATGTTTTACTACATCTATGTTCATGTTTATGATCATAAGGAATGAAACATTGCTCACAATAATAGCTACACACAAAGGCAGCTGTCAGGGATGTTATTACATTGTAATGATTATTATGGTGCAATAGATTAAGTCTCTTGTTGCTTTCTGATGTTCCCTCAAAGATAACATCTCTACCTTTTGATCCATAACTATAAACAACGATTGTATAGTCCGTGAGATATTGTTGAAATTTTTCCAGCTCTAACATTCCAGCACCCCCTTTCGGAATGGTAAGTTCAGCTTCCTCCATCAAAGTTTTAGTTCTCTCTGTCTGAATTTTTCCCACATCTCTCCTAATCTTGTTTAATGCAGGGTCTTTATTAGCACTAGCAATGGCCACTACGAGAGCACGTGGTAGGCATAAATTGTCCTTGTTTGGAATGGTTATAATTCCTCTTCTCATGCCACACTCCTCTTCAAAACTGTTGTATTTTTTGCCTCTCCCTCTACCTGATGGCAGACGTACGCTTGTTACCTTCAGGCAAAATGATTCCGTATTCAATCCGGAGGAATTAGATTGATAAACGTTGCTTATAACATTCCAAACGTCTTCGTAATTGATTTCTTCTGCAGGCCTAAATCGAATCCACCCTTCACCACGACTAAAGTCTTTTGAACAAAAACTAAAACTAACGTAATCCGTCGATTGAAGTCCTTCAGTGGTCTTATGAATAACCTGCTGTATAGCGTCTCTCACCCAGCCAACTGGTTCAGTTCCTTCTGGTACAGGCTTTAACTTAAATTCCACCGCACGACCAACTACATTGTATCTTCGCACCTTTTGAATAGAGTCCCTAATAACAATGAACTTTTCCATTTTAACTAGACACGTCTGTACACTTCAAGAGACTGATGCGAAATGACTAGACTGCTCTGACGCACCTCTATTTATAACCTCTGGCATGTTTGTTAAAGCAGAATTTTAGGATGCGTTCGGAAAACAGGGGTGCGTTCCGAATACCAACTGAAGTTCTGCAAAAAGAGTTTAAGGTTTAGTATGCAGTAAAAGTTTAAGATAAGTATAGAGCTAAAATATTTTAAAAAATTACCAGGATATTACCCCCACCACTTATTTTGAGTATTAATCTATCTTATTACATTTAAACGTTCAGTCTTAGTTGATCAGTTGAAGCGAGCACAATGCCTAAAGAGTGCTTTTGGGGAAGGCCTTGCGATTGTAGCGAGTGTCGACCAGAGCTACAGGAAAAATGTGAAATATGTTTAGACAAGGAGGGATATAAGGTTGGTGGTATACGAAGAAAAGATCGCAAGAGGATCGCATACTACGACTTTAAAACTTATTGTTTTGAATGTTATCAGGAAGATATCGGACAATATGAACAAGCAAGATATGAATTATTAAAGGCAATAGTTGAGAATCCAGTTCAGCCAGAGCAAAAATATTTTAAATCGCAGACAGAGGAAGATATTCGTGCAACACTTTTAGACTGTTTTCAAGCCGAATTAAAACAGATAAAATTTGACCTAAGTGGTACACCTGATGTGACCAAGATAGAGTTTTCCGTTGGTTTTAATTCCGGAAAAGAACGAAAGAACTTTAAAACGCAGGAAATGGTGTTGCCTAAACGAGGAGATTTAGTGGAGTGGTTTACCAAAACTGTCATCGACGCGTTAATTACGCAAATTCAAACATTCCAAACACCTATTTGGTTCCTAAATCTTAATGCACACATTAATCTACCAAGTTCTCGATCTTATACGGAAACGTCTGCTGAGGCGCGAAGAAGGGAGTGGTGAAGACGAAATTTGTAGCTTAGGTAGAATGCCTTGGTAAGAAATGTTTAGTATACCGTCGGCTGTCACGCGATTAACATGGCGGAAATATTAAAAATTATTCTTGCCAACATTGAAGAAGTATTCAGTCGGAACCTGTATTGTGGGTCCTGTTTACCTGCAACTTTAATGGTTTGGGAACTTGCTAAAAAATACAATGTACATGTAGAACCAAAATGTGGAAAGATTTTCTATGGGGAAATAGGAGGCAACACTCATTTTTGGAACGTGTTTCAAGGAGAAATTTACGATCCCACCCGCAAAGTTATAAAACATATAATGCCATCGGTGGACCTTACGAAGTTTGTGTACAAAGAAGAAGAGCCGTGTATAAGCACAGATATGGAGACAGCAGTAATGTTGGATATTTTTAATCAGTTCCAGAGAACAAGCACAACACACCAATACTTTTCCAACGCTCCAGATATCCTTAAAACTCTTAGAAAAATTATCCATAGAAATGTATCTAGATATATTAAATAAAACGTTTGTGTTCTTGGTATTTATGTGTGTGATTTTATTAACCTCTTTGTGGAGAATCAGATCACCAATAAACAAAGCTGCTAGAAACAGGGTTTATTTATTAGCTATCTAGAAGATGGTAGTTGCGTCCTATTGGGGTCCGGACAGTGTCGGGATAGTGTCCGGATAGTGTCCGGATAGTGCCCCGGATAGTGTCCGGATAGTGTCCGGATAGTGTCCGGATAGTGTCCGGATAGTGTCCGGATAGTGTCCGGATAGTGTCCGGATAGTGTCCGAATAGTGTCCGGATAGTGTCCGGATGGTGTCCGGATTGTGTCCGGATAATGGACTAAATACGGCCTAAAAACACCCTAAATAGCATCCTTCTGATGTTCTAGCGTATACTTAGGATATATTAAATGACATAGTTCCATTTTTATGTTTAGTTCGGATGTAAATATTATGGTGATAAGATGTATCTCATCAAGATAAAGTATCAGCTTCTTGAAACATCAACTGTTAAATATAGTGTAAGGAAAGAGGGAACTAAGTTGTTTCTTGGAAATATACCCCGTCGTTATAAAAGATAAAGTTCTCATAATAGATAATGATAAATTTCTGTTATCAGAAGGACTGTATAATTTATTAGCTACAAATCAACCACTAAAATTTAAAGTGAATCCAACCAAGCAAGCCGAAGCAAGCCCAACCAAACAAAACCTGGGAAAAACCCGAGCGTTTGTTTTCGCGTTTTTTAGCTGTTTTTAATTGTTTTAGCTGTTTTTGCTGTTTTAGCTGTTTTTAGCTGTTTTCGCTGATTTTAGCTGTTTTAGCTGTTTTCGCTGTTTTTACTGCCTGCTGGAATTTGATTTATTTTTTAATACATGTAACTGAAATATTTCATTTCTACGCCACTGAGAGCGTCCGTGAACATTCAACAGACTCTAGAACACTTTTTCACCCTACACTCATTGAGTGACAACCTCAAATTGACTCAGCAACACTGTATTTTTTAATACATTCAACTGAAATATTTCATTTCTACGCCACTGAGAGCGGCCGTACGGGTCTACAATCAACTTTGACATCACAGAATCATTCCCTAGACTCCAGCCCATGCTTCTCACCTACACTCATTGAGTGACAACCTCGGATAGACTCAGCAGAACTTTATATGTTAATACATGTAACTGAAATATTTCATTTCTACGCCACTGAGAGCTTCCGTACGGGTCTACAATCAACTTTGGCATTACGTGGGCATTCAACAGGCTTTAGTTCACGTTTTCACCCTACACTCAATGAGAGACAACCTCGGATAGACTCAGCAGAACTTTATATGTTAATACATGTAATTGAAATGTTTATTTTCTACGCTACTGAGAGCTTTCGTACGGGTCTACAATCAACTTTGGCATTACGTGGGCATTCCCCAGGCTCTAGCCCACTTTTTCACCCTACACTCATTGAGTGACAACCTCGGATAGACTCAGCAGAACTTTATGTTTTAATACATGTAACTGACATATTTCATTTCTACGCCACTGAGAGCTTCCGTACGGGTCTACAATCAACTTTGGCATTACGTGAACATTCAACAGACTCTAGCTCATGCTTTTCACCTACACTCAATGAGAGACAACCTCGGATAGACTCTGCAGAACTTTATATGTTAATACATGTAACTGAAATATTTCATTTCTACGCCACTGAGAGCTTTCGTACGGGTCTACAATCAACTTTGGCATTACAGAGACATTCAACAGCCTCTAGCCTACTTTTTTACCCTACGCTCAATGAGAGACAACCTCGGATAGACTCAGCAACACTGTATTTCTCAATATATGTTACAGTAATATTTAATTTCTACGCCACTGAGAGCTTCCGTACGAGCCTACAATCATGATCGGGAATTTTTTGTTAATTTTTAATTTAAATTTATTAATTTTTGGCGTCTAAGACTGCTCCTCTTCCATTTGAAACCACCCGATCACCACCATTATCTAAGGTAAGCTAGTTAGCTAACCATTGATGAAACTGAAGAACCAACTTCATAGTCAGCGTATACTAATGCTCCTCTTCCATTTAACACCACCCGATCACCACCGTTATCTACGGTAAGCTAGATAGCGAACCAATGATGGAACTGAAGAACCAACTTCAGATTCGACGTCTACAAATGATTTTCTTTCATTTGACACCACCCGATCACCACCATTATCTACGGTAAGCTAGTTAGCGAACCCTTGATGGAACTGAGGAACCAACTTCAGATTCGACGTCTACAAATGCTCCTCCTTCATTTGACACCACCCGATCACCACCATTATCTACGGTAAGCTAGTTAGCTAACCATTGATGAAACTGATGAACCAACTTCATAGTTAGCGTATACTAATGCTCCTCTTCCATTTGATATCACTCGATCGCCACCATTATCTACGGTAAGCTACTTAGCGAACCCTTGATGGAACTGAAGAACCAACTTCAGATTCAGCGTCTGCTAATGCTCCTCTTTCATTTGGCACTACCCGCGTGCCACCATTATCTACGGTAAGCTAGTTAGAAATCCATTGATGAAACTGAAGAACCAACTTCATAGTCAGCTTATACTAATGCTCCTCTTCCATTTGCCACCACCCGATCACCACCATTATCTACGGTAAGCTAGATAGCGAACCATTGATGAAACTGAAGAACCAACTTCATAGTCAGCGTATACTAATGCTCCTCTTCCATTTAACACCACCCGATCACCACCGTTATCTACGGTAAGCTAGATAGCGAACCAATGATGGAACTGAAGAACCAACTTCAGATTCGACGTCTACAAATGCTCCTCTTTCATTTGACACCACCCACTTGCCGCCATTATCTACGGTAAGCTAGTTAGCGAGCCCTTGGTGAAAGTGAAGAACCAACTCTATACTCAGCGTATACTATTGCTCCTCTTTCATTTGACGCCACCCACTTGCCGCCATTATCTACGGTAAGCTAGTTAGCGTAGTAGTGATAGATAGGGGATTCCATCCACACCACCCTGTGTGTAAATCGCATACGCAAACCCAAGCCGTCGATACCGAGTAAACCAAGAGTATCGGCTGGGTTTGCTCTCGTTTACTCGGTATCGACGGCTTGGGTTTGCTTATGCGATTTACACACAGGGTGGTGTGGATGGAATCCCCTATCTATCACTACTACGCTAACTAGCTTACCGTAGATAATGGCGGCAAGTGGGTGGCGTCAAATGAAAGAGGAGCAATAGTATACGCTGAGTATAGAGTTGGTTCTTCACTTTCACCAAGGGCTCGCTAACTAGCTTACCGTAGATAATGGCGGCAAGTGGGTGGTGTCAAATGAAAGAGGAGCATTTGTAGACGTCGAATCTGAAGTTGGTTCTTCAGTTCCATCATTGGTTCGCTATCTAGCTTACCGTAGATAACGGTGGTGATCGGGTGGTGTTAAATGGAAGAGGAGCATTAGTATACGCTGACTATGAAGTTGGTTCTTCAGTTTCATCAATGGTTCGCTATCTAGCTTACCGTAGATAATGGTGGTGATCGGGTGGTGGCAAATGGAAGAGGAGCATTAGTATAAGCTGACTATGAAGTTGGTTCTTCAGTTTCATCAATGGATTTCTAACTAGCTTACCGTAGATAATGGTGGCACGCGGGTAGTGCCAAATGAAAGAGGAGCATTAGCAGACGCTGAATCTGAAGTTGGTTCTTCAGTTCCATCAAGGGTTCGCTAAGTAGCTTACCGTAGATAATGGTGGCGATCGAGTGATATCAAATGGAAGAGGAGCATTAGTATACGCTAACTATGAAGTTGGTTCATCAGTTTCATCAATGGTTAGCTAACTAGCTTACCGTAGATAATGGTGGTGATCGGGTGGTGTCAAATGAAGGAGGAGCATTTGTAGACGTCGAATCTGAAGTTGGTTCCTCAGTTCCATCAAGGGTTCGCTAACTAGCTTACCGTAGATAATGGTGGTGATCGGGTGGTGTCAAATGAAAGAAAATCATTTGTAGACGTCGAATCTGAAGTTGGTTCTTCAGTTCCATCATTGGTTCGCTATCTAGCTTACCGTAGATAACGGTGGTGATCGGGTGGTGTTAAATGGAAGAGGAGCATTAGTATACGCTGACTATGAAGTTGGTTCTTCAGTTTCATCAATGGTTAGCTAACTAGCTTACCTTAGATAATGGTGGTGATCGGGTGGTTTCAAATGGAAGAGGAGCAGTCTTAGACGCCAAAAATTAATAAATTTAAATTAAAAATTAACAAAAAATTCCCGATCATGATTGTAGGCTCGTACGGAAGCTCTCAGTGGCGTAGAAATTAAATATTACTGTAACATATATTGAGAAATACAGTGTTGCTGAGTCTATCCGAGGTTGTCTCTCATTGAGCGTAGGGTAAAAAAGTAGGCTAGAGGCTGTTGAATGTCTCTGTAATGCCAAAGTTGATTGTAGACCCGTACGAAAGCTCTCAGTGGCGTAGAAATGAAATATTTCAGTTACATGTATTAACATATAAAGTTCTGCAGAGTCTATCCGAGGTTGTCTCTCATTGAGTGTAGGTGAAAAGCATGAGCTAGAGTCTGTTGAATGTTCACGTAATGCCAAAGTTGATTGTAGACCCGTACGGAAGCTCTCAGTGGCGTAGAAATGAAATATGTCAGTTACATGTATTAAAACATAAAGTTCTGCTGAGTCTATCCGAGGTTGTCACTCAATGAGTGTAGGGTGAAAAAGTGGGCTAGAGCCTGGGGAATGCCCACGTAATGCCAAAGTTGATTGTAGACCCGTACGAAAGCTCTCAGTAGCGTAGAAAATAAACATTTCAATTACATGTATTAACATATAAAGTTCTGCTGAGCCTATCCGAGGTTGTCTCTCATTGAGTGTAGGGTGAAAACGTGAACTAAAGCCTGTTGAATGCCCACGTAATGCCAAAGTTGATTGTAGACCCGTACGGAAGCTCTCAGTGGCGTAGAAATGAAATATTTCAGTTACATGTATTAACATATAAAGTTCTGCTGAGTCTATCCGAGGTTGTCACTCAATGAGTGTAGGTGAGAAGCATGGGCTGGAGTCTAGGGAATGATTCTGTGATGTCAAAGTTGATTGTAGACCCGTACGGCCGCTCTCAGTGAAGAAGTATTCAGTCGGAACCTGTATTGTGGGTCCTGTTTACCTGCAACTTTAATGGTTTGGGAACTTGCTAAAAAATACAATGTACATGTAGAACCAAAATGTGGAAAGATTTTCTATGGGGAAATAGGAGGCAACACTCATTTTTGGAACGTGTTTCAAGGAGAAATTTACGATCCCACCCGCAAAGTTATAAAACATATAATGCCATCGGTGGACCTTACGAAGTTTGTGTACAAAGAAGAAGAGCCGTGTATAAGCACAGATATGGAGACAGCAGTAATGTTGGATATTTTTAATCAGTTCCAGAGAACAAGCACAACACACCAATACTTTTCCAACGCTCCAGATATCCTTAAAACTCTTAGAAAAATTATCCATAGAAATGTATCTAGATATATTAAATAAAACGTTTGTGTTCTTGGTATTTATGTGTGTGATTTTATTAACCTCTTTGTGGAGAATCAGATCACCAATAAACAAAGCTGCTAGAAACAGGGTTTATTTATTAGCTATCTAGAAGATGGTAGTTGCGTCCTATTGGGGTCCGGACAGTGTCGGGATAGTGTCCGGATAGTGTCCGGATAGTGCCCCGGATAGTGTCCGGATAGTGTCCGGATAGTGTCCGGATAGTGTCCGGATAGTGTCCGGATAGTGTCCGGATAGTGTCCGGATAGTGTCCGAATAGTGTCCGGATAGTGTCCGGATGGTGTCCGGATTGTGTCCGGATAATGGACTAAATACGGCCTAAAAACACCCTAAATAGCATCCTTCTGATGTTCTAGCGTATACTTAGGATATATTAAATGACATAGTTCCATTTTTATGTTTAGTTCGGATGTAAATATTATGGTGATAAGATGTATCTCATCAAGATAAAGTATCAGCTTCTTGAAACATCAACTGTTAAATATAGTGTAAGGAAAGAGGGAACTAAGTTGTTTCTTGGAAATATACCCCGTCGTTATAAAAGATAAAGTTCTCATAATAGATAATGATAAATTTCTGTTATCAGAAGGACTGTATAATTTATTAGCTACAAATCAACCACTAAAATTTAAAGTGAATCCAACCAAGCAAGCCGAAGCAAGCCCAACCAAACAAAACCTGGGAAAAACCCGAGCGTTTGTTTTCGCGTTTTTTAGCTGTTTTTAATTGTTTTAGCTGTTTTTGCTGTTTTAGCTGTTTTTAGCTGTTTTCGCTGATTTTAGCTGTTTTAGCTGTTTTCGCTGTTTTTACTGCCTGCTGGAATTTGATTTATTTTTTAATACATGTAACTGAAATATTTCATTTCTACGCCACTGAGAGCGTCCGTGAACATTCAACAGACTCTAGAACACTTTTTCACCCTACACTCATTGAGTGACAACCTCAAATTGACTCAGCAACACTGTATTTTTTAATACATTCAACTGAAATATTTCATTTCTACGCCACTGAGAGCGGCCGTACGGGTCTACAATCAACTTTGACATCACAGAATCATTCCCTAGACTCCAGCCCATGCTTCTCACCTACACTCATTGAGTGACAACCTCGGATAGACTCAGCAGAACTTTATATGTTAATACATGTAACTGAAATATTTCATTTCTACGCCACTGAGAGCTTCCGTACGGGTCTACAATCAACTTTGGCATTACGTGGGCATTCAACAGGCTTTAGTTCACGTTTTCACCCTACACTCAATGAGAGACAACCTCGGATAGACTCAGCAGAACTTTATATGTTAATACATGTAATTGAAATGTTTATTTTCTACGCTACTGAGAGCTTTCGTACGGGTCTACAATCAACTTTGGCATTACGTGGGCATTCCCCAGGCTCTAGCCCACTTTTTCACCCTACACTCATTGAGTGACAACCTCGGATAGACTCAGCAGAACTTTATGTTTTAATACATGTAACTGACATATTTCATTTCTACGCCACTGAGAGCTTCCGTACGGGTCTACAATCAACTTTGGCATTACGTGAACATTCAACAGACTCTAGCTCATGCTTTTCACCTACACTCAATGAGAGACAACCTCGGATAGACTCTGCAGAACTTTATATGTTAATACATGTAACTGAAATATTTCATTTCTACGCCACTGAGAGCTTTCGTACGGGTCTACAATCAACTTTGGCATTACAGAGACATTCAACAGCCTCTAGCCTACTTTTTTACCCTACGCTCAATGAGAGACAACCTCGGATAGACTCAGCAACACTGTATTTCTCAATATATGTTACAGTAATATTTAATTTCTACGCCACTGAGAGCTTCCGTACGAGCCTACAATCATGATCGGGAATTTTTTGTTAATTTTTAATTTAAATTTATTAATTTTTGGCGTCTAAGACTGCTCCTCTTCCATTTGAAACCACCCGATCACCACCATTATCTAAGGTAAGCTAGTTAGCTAACCATTGATGAAACTGAAGAACCAACTTCATAGTCAGCGTATACTAATGCTCCTCTTCCATTTAACACCACCCGATCACCACCGTTATCTACGGTAAGCTAGATAGCGAACCAATGATGGAACTGAAGAACCAACTTCAGATTCGACGTCTACAAATGATTTTCTTTCATTTGACACCACCCGATCACCACCATTATCTACGGTAAGCTAGTTAGCGAACCCTTGATGGAACTGAGGAACCAACTTCAGATTCGACGTCTACAAATGCTCCTCCTTCATTTGACACCACCCGATCACCACCATTATCTACGGTAAGCTAGTTAGCTAACCATTGATGAAACTGATGAACCAACTTCATAGTTAGCGTATACTAATGCTCCTCTTCCATTTGATATCACTCGATCGCCACCATTATCTACGGTAAGCTACTTAGCGAACCCTTGATGGAACTGAAGAACCAACTTCAGATTCAGCGTCTGCTAATGCTCCTCTTTCATTTGGCACTACCCGCGTGCCACCATTATCTACGGTAAGCTAGTTAGAAATCCATTGATGAAACTGAAGAACCAACTTCATAGTCAGCTTATACTAATGCTCCTCTTCCATTTGCCACCACCCGATCACCACCATTATCTACGGTAAGCTAGATAGCGAACCATTGATGAAACTGAAGAACCAACTTCATAGTCAGCGTATACTAATGCTCCTCTTCCATTTAACAGCACCCGATCACCACCGTTATCTACGGTAAGCTAGATAGCGAACCAATGATGGAACTGAAGAACCAACTTCAGATTCGACGTCTACAAATGCTCCTCTTTCATTTGACACCACCCACTTGCCGCCATTATCTACGGTAAGCTAGTTAGCGAGCCCTTGGTGAAAGTGAAGAACCAACTCTATACTCAGCGTATACTATTGCTCCTCTTTCATTTGACGCCACCCACTTGCCGCCATTATCTACGGTAAGCTAGTTAGCGTAGTAGTGATAGATAGGGGATTCCATCCACACCACCCTGTGTGTAAATCGCATACGCAAACCCAAGCCGTCGATACCGAGTAAACCAAGAGTATCGGCTGGGTTTGCTCTCGTTTACTCGGTATCGACGGCTTGGGTTTGCTTATGCGATTTACACACAGGGTGGTGTGGATGGAATCCCCTATCTATCACTACTACGCTAACTAGCTTACCGTAGATAATGGCGGCAAGTGGGTGGCGTCAAATGAAAGAGGAGCAATAGTATACGCTGAGTATAGAGTTGGTTCTTCACTTTCACCAAGGGCTCGCTAACTAGCTTACCGTAGATAATGGCGGCAAGTGGGTGGTGTCAAATGAAAGAGGAGCATTTGTAGACGTCGAATCTGAAGTTGGTTCTTCAGTTCCATCATTGGTTCGCTATCTAGCTTACCGTAGATAACGGTGGTGATCGGGTGGTGTTAAATGGAAGAGGAGCATTAGTATACGCTGACTATGAAGTTGGTTCTTCAGTTTCATCAATGGTTCGCTATCTAGCTTACCGTAGATAATGGTGGTGATCGGGTGGTGGCAAATGGAAGAGGAGCATTAGTATAAGCTGACTATGAAGTTGGTTCTTCAGTTTCATCAATGGATTTCTAACTAGCTTACCGTAGATAATGGTGGCACGCGGGTAGTGCCAAATGAAAGAGGAGCATTAGCAGACGCTGAATCTGAAGTTGGTTCTTCAGTTCCATCAAGGGTTCGCTAAGTAGCTTACCGTAGATAATGGTGGCGATCGAGTGATATCAAATGGAAGAGGAGCATTAGTATACGCTAACTATGAAGTTGGTTCATCAGTTTCATCAATGGTTAGCTAACTAGCTTACCGTAGATAATGGTGGTGATCGGGTGGTGTCAAATGAAGGAGGAGCATTTGTAGACGTCGAATCTGAAGTTGGTTCCTCAGTTCCATCAAGGGTTCGCTAACTAGCTTACCGTAGATAATGGTGGTGATCGGGTGGTGTCAAATGAAAGAAAATCATTTGTAGACGTCGAATCTGAAGTTGGTTCTTCAGTTCCATCATTGGTTCGCTATCTAGCTTACCGTAGATAACGGTGGTGATCGGGTGGTGTTAAATGGAAGAGGAGCATTAGTATACGCTGACTATGAAGTTGGTTCTTCAGTTTCATCAATGGTTAGCTAACTAGCTTACCTTAGATAATGGTGGTGATTGGGTGGTTTCAAATGGAAGAGGAGCAGTCTTAGACGCCAAAAATTAATAAATTTAAATTAAAAATTAACAAAAAATTCCCGATCATGATTGTAGGCTCGTACGGAAGCTCTCAGTGGCGTAGAAATTAAATATTACTGTAACATATATTGAGAAATACAGTGTTGCTGAGTCTATCCGAGGTTGTCTCTCATTGAGCGTAGGGTAAAAAAGTAGGCTAGAGGCTGTTGAATGTCTCTGTAATGCCAAAGTTGATTGTAGACCCGTACGAAAGCTCTCAGTGGCGTAGAAATGAAATATTTCAGTTACATGTATTAACATATAAAGTTCTGCAGAGTCTATCCGAGGTTGTCTCTCATTGAGTGTAGGTGAAAAGCATGAGCTAGAGTCTGTTGAATGTTCACGTAATGCCAAAGTTGATTGTAGACCCGTACGGAAGCTCTCAGTGGCGTAGAAATGAAATATGTCAGTTACATGTATTAAAACATAAAGTTCTGCTGAGTCTATCCGAGGTTGTCACTCAATGAGTGTAGGGTGAAAAAGTGGGCTAGAGCCTGGGGAATGCCCACGTAATGCCAAAGTTGATTGTAGACCCGTACGAAAGCTCTCAGTAGCGTAGAAAATAAACATTTCAATTACATGTATTAACATATAAAGTTCTGCTGAGTCTATCCGAGGTTGTCTCTCATTGAGTGTAGGGTGAAAACGTGAACTAAAGCCTGTTGAATGCCCACGTAATGCCAAAGTTGATTGTAGACCCGTACGGAAGCTCTCAGTGGCGTAGAAATGAAATATTTCAGTTACATGTATTAACATATAAAGTTCTGCTGAGTCTATCCGAGGTTGTCACTCAATGAGTGTAGGTGAGAAGCATGGGCTGGAGTCTAGGGAATGATTCTGTGATGTCAAAGTTGATTGTAGACCCGTACGGCCGCTCTCAGTGGCGTAGAAATGAAATATTTCAGTTGAATGTATTAAAAAATACAGTGTTGCTGAGTCAATTTGAGGTTGTCACTCAATGAGTGTAGGGTGAAAAAGTGTTCTAGAGTCTGTTGAATGTTCACGGACGCTCTCAGTGGCGTAGAAATGAAATATTTCAGTTACATGTATTAAAAAATAAATCAAATTCCAGCAGGCAGTAAAAACAGCGAAAACAGCTAAAACAGCTAAAATCAGCGAAAACAGCTAAAAACAGCTAAAGCAGCAAAAACAGCTAAAACAATTAAAAACAGCTAAAAAACGCGAAAACAAACGCTCGGGTTTTTCCCAGGTTTTGTTTGGTTGGGCTTGCTTCGGCTTGCTTGGTTGGATTCACTTTAAATTTTAGTGGTTGATTTGTAGCTAATAAATTATACAGTCCTTCTGATAACAGAAATTTATCATTATCTATTATGAGAACTTTATCTTTTATAACGACGGGGTATATTTCCAAGAAACAACTTAGTTCCCTCTTTCCTTACACTATATTTAACAGTTGATGTTTCAAGAAGCTGATACTTTATCTTGATGAGATACATCTTATCACCATAATATTTACATCCGAACTAAACATAAAAATGGAACTATGTCATTTAATATATCCTAAGTATACGCTAGAACATCAGAAGGATGCTATTTAGGGTGTTTTTAGGCCGTATTTAGTCCATTATCCGGACACAATCCGGACACCATCCGGACACTATCCGGACACTATTCGGACACTATCCGGACACTATCCGGACACTATCCGGACACTATCCGGACACTATCCGGACACTATCCGGACACTATCCGGACACTATCCGGGGCACTATCCGGACACTATCCGGACACTATCCCGACACTGTCCGGACCCCAATAGGACGCAACTACCATCTTCTAGATAGCTAATAAATAAACCCTGTTTCTAGCAGCTTTGTTTATTGGTGATCTGATTCTCCACAAAGAGGTTAATAAAATCACACACATAAATACCAAGAACACAAACGTTTTATTTAATATATCTAGATACATTTCTATGGATAATTTTTCTAAGAGTTTTAAGGATATCTGGAGCGTTGGAAAAGTATTGGTGTGTTGTGCTTGTTCTCTGGAACTGATTAAAAATATCCAACATTACTGCTGTCTCCATATCTGTGCTTATACACGGCTCTTCTTCTTTGTACACAAACTTCGTAAGGTCCACCGATGGCATTATATGTTTTATAACTTTGCGGGTGGGATCGTAAATTTCTCCTTGAAACACGTTCCAAAAATGAGTGTTGCCTCCTATTTCCCCATAGAAAATCTTTCCACATTTTGGTTCTACATGTACATTGTATTTTTTAGCAAGTTCCCAAACCATTAAAGTTGCAGGTAAACAGGACCCACAATACAGGTTCCGACTGAATACTTCTTCAATGTTGGCAAGAATAATTTTTAATATTTCCGCCATGTTAATCGCGTGACAGCCGACGGTATACTAAACATTTCTTACCAAGGCATTCTACCTAAGCTACAAATTTCGTCTTCACCACTCCCTTCTTCGCGCCTCAGCAGACGTTTCCGTATAAGATCGAGAACTTGGTAGATTAATGTGTGCATTAAGATTTAGGAACCAAATAGGTGTTTGGAATGTTTGAATTTGCGTAATTAACGCGTCGATGACAGTTTTGGTAAACCACTCCACTAAATCTCCTCGTTTAGGCAACACCATTTCCTGCGTTTTAAAGTTCTTTCGTTCTTTTCCGGAATTAAAACCAACGGAAAACTCTATCTTGGTCACATCAGGTGTACCACTTAGGTCAAATTTTATCTGTTTTAATTCGGCTTGAAAACAGTCTAAAAGTGTTGCACGAATATCTTCCTCTGTCTGCGATTTAAAATATTTTTGCTCTGGCTGAACTGGATTCTCAACTATTGCCTTTAATAATTCATATCTTGCTTGTTCATATTGTCCGATATCTTCCTGATAACATTCAAAACAATAAGTTTTAAAGTCGTAGTATGCGATCCTCTTGCGATCTTTTCTTCGTATACCACCAACCTTATATCCCTCCTTGTCTAAACATATTTCACATTTTTCCTGTAGCTCTGGTCGACACTCGCTACAATCGCAAGGCCTTCCCCAAAAGCACTCTTTAGGCATTGTGCTCGCTTCAACTGATCAACTAAGACTGAACGTTTAAATGTAATAAGATAGATTAATACTCAAAATAAGTGGTGGGGGTAATATCCTGGTAATTTTTTAAAATATTTTAGCTCTATACTTATCTTAAACTTTTACTGCATACTAAACCTTAAACTCTTTTTGCAGAACTTCAGTTGGTATTCGGAACGCACCCCTGTTTTCCGAACGCATCCTAAAATTCTGCTTTAACAAACATGCCAGAGGTTATAAATAGAGGTGCGTCAGAGCAGTCTAGTCATTTCGCATCAGTCTCTTGAAGTGTACAGACGTGTCTAGTTAAAATGGAAAAGTTCATTGTTATTAGGGACTCTATTCAAAAGGTGCGAAGATACAATGTAGTTGGTCGTGCGGTGGAATTTAAGTTAAAGCCTGTACCAGAAGGAACTGAACCAGTTGGCTGGGTGAGAGACGCTATACAGCAGGTTATTCATAAGACCACTGAAGGACTTCAATCGACGGATTACGTTAGTTTTAGTTTTTGTTCAAAAGACTTTAGTCGTGGTGAAGGGTGGATTCGATTTAGGCCTGCAGAAGAAATCAATTACGAAGACGTTTGGAATGTTATAAGCAACGTTTATCAATCTAATTCCTCCGGATTGAATACGGAATCATTTTGCCTGAAGGTAACAAGCGTACGTCTGCCATCAGGTAGAGGGAGAGGCAAAAAATACAACAGTTTTGAAGAGGAGTGTGGCATGAGAAGAGGAATTATAACCATTCCAAACAAGGACAATTTATGCCTACCACGTGCTCTCGTAGTGGCCATTGCTAGTGCTAATAAAGACCCTGCATTAAACAAGATTAGGAGAGATGTGGGAAAAATTCAGACAGAGAGAACTAAAACTTTGATGGAGGAAGCTGAACTTACCATTCCGAAAGGGGGTGCTGGAATGTTAGAGCTGGAAAAATTTCAACAATATCTCACGGACTATACAATCGTTGTTTATAGTTATGGATCAAAAGGTAGAGATGTTATCTTTGAGGGAACATCAGAAAGCAACAAGAGACTTAATCTATTGCACCATAATAATCATTACAATGTAATAACATCCCTGACAGCTGCCTTTGTGTGTAGCTATTATTGTGAGCAATGTTTCATTCCTTATGATCATAAACATGAACATAGATGTAGTAAAACATGTCGATCCTGTCTCCAAGCTTCCCTCTGTCCTGATGATCAAATTAAAGTTAAATGTTATTCTTGTCATCGGTATTTTAAAGGAAAGGACTGTTATGAAAATCATCTAAAAGTTGGCTCATGGGAAAAAACTACTGTCTGTGCGGAACTTCGAAGTTGTAATCAATGTTTTAAAATAATTCGAAGTACCAGAAACCATATATGTGGGGAGATATTTTGCAAGATCTGTCGTACTCACGTTACCGACAATCATCTCTGTCACATTCAACCTGACACAGGAAAACCCAAAACTAAAGATACCTTATTTGTGTTTTATGATTTGGAGACGCAGCAAGAAGAGGAGATGGAACCCGGTGTGATCCGTCATAGTGTCAATCTTTGTGTATTTCAACAGTGTTGCGACGTGTGCATAAAATCACAGACGATGGATATTTGTACGAGGTGCGGCATCAGATTGCAAAAGCTTAAAGGTTTACACGCGGTAGAGGCCTTTACGCAACACGTGCTACAGATCAGGAAGAACTTTAAAGAAGTAATTGTTATTGCGCACAATGGGCAAGCATTTGATCACCAATTCATATTAAATTACATTCTGACTGAAACTGATCTAACACCTGAACTCATTATGAGAGGAACCAAAATCATTATGATGTTGGTGGGAAATGTCAAATTTATAGACTCGCTAAATTATTTTCCCATGGCTTTAGCAAAACTGCCCAAAGCTTTCGGTCTTCCAGACACCTTTAAAAAAGGATATTTTCCTCACCTGTTTAATATCAAGGCTAACGAAAACTATGTTGGAACTCTTCCCCCAATCGAATATTATTCTCCAGATACAATGAAAGAGGACGAACGAGCTAAATTTCTAAAATGGTATGAAGAGCATAAAGATACTGTATTTGAGATGCAAAAAGATATTGTTGACTACTGTGTTTCCGATGTAAAAATTTTAACTGAGGCATGTCTGAAATTTAGAGATCAAATGCTTAACACCACCAGCGTATGCCCCTTTACAGAGGCTACTACAATTGCTTCTTGCTGTAATAAGGTATTTAGAAGAAATTTTCTTAAGCCTGGCACCATTGGAATTATTCCTAAAAACGGCTATCGCTGGAGAGATAATCAGAGTCGTATTGCAATTGAGTGGTTATTGTGGTTAGAGAACCAAAGAAAAATAAATATTGTGCATGCAGCCAAAGGTCAAGAAGCCGTTCTACGAGGTATAAAGGTTGACGGTTACTGTCTTGAAACCAATGAAATTTTCGAGTTTCAAGGATGTTATTATCATGGCTGTCCTAGGTGTTACAAATTTGGCAGAGATGAAACCCTTTACGACGACCCAACAACAACTTTGAGTTTGCGTTATGAGACAACACAGATAAAAATTAAAAGATTAAAGGAGTTTGGCTATTTAGTAACTGAAATGTGGGAGTGCGAATTTCGACAGCAGTTAGAATCAAAGCCAGAGATCAGACAATTTACTCAGAGACATCCGCTTCTACTTACGATCCCTTTAAACCCTAGAGACGCCTTTTTTGGAGGCCGGACTGGTAATGTTAGGGAATATTATGAAATAGCAGAAGGAGAAAAGATAAAATACGCTGATGTTTGCAGCTTGTATCCTTACGTCTGTAAATATGGCAAATTCCCCATTGGTCACCCTGAAGTTTTTGTGGGTGCCGATTGTATTCGTTTGGATTTGAATTCTACTGATGGACTTATTAAATGCTGTATACTCCCACCTAAGGACCTTTATCATCCCGTATTGCCTCTAAAAATGAACAATAAACTTATGTTTGTATTATGTCAAACATGTGGACAAGAAATGAACCAAAATACTTCTTGTACCCACACCGATAAAGAAAGGTCCTTAGAAGGTACTTGGGTAATAGACGAAGTCTTAAAAGCAGTTGAGAAGGGATATCAGATATTAGAAATTTTTGAAATTTGGAGATATAAGATTCAAAGGTTCAGTAAAGACGCAGGAGAGGAAGGCTTATTTACAGCGATGATGAACAAGTTTATAAAGATAAAACAGGAAGCATCAGGGTGGCCGGATGTTTGTACTACGGAAAAAGAAAAAAACCGATATATTGAAGAATTTTTCGAAAGAGAAGATGTTAAACTTGAGTATTCCAAAATACTCGAGAATCCTGGGCTTAGGTCTTTGGCCAAGTTAGTACTTAACTCCTTTTGGGGAAAATTTGGTCAGAGGGAAAATCTACCTAAAACAAAAATTATAAGCACACCATCAGATTTTTTTACCTTGTTTACTAATCCCGGAATTTATGTTAATGGCGTTTTCCCCGTTAATGAAAAAACATTGATTGTTAGTTATGAGCACACAGAAGAATCATCTGATCCACTATGTACTGTTAATGTGTCTATTGCTGCTTTCGTAACGGCACAGGCTAGATTGAAGTTATACAGCTACCTTGAACAACTCGGAGACAGGGTCCTTTATTACGACACAGACTCTGTAATTTATGTGTCCAGACCGGGTCAAATTGATTTACCAACAGGTGAATTTATCGGAGATCTGACTAATGAATTAGAGTGCAATGGTTCCGGTAGTTATATCACTCAGTTCGTTTCTGGAGGTCCTAAGAATTACGCATTTAAAGTCCATTCAACAAAATGCAACACAGAAGAAGTAGTTTGCAAAGTAAAAGGCATCTCTTTAAATTATGCTGCATCAAAATTAATAAATTTTGAAACAATAAAAAATATGGTTCTCCACAAGACAGACCCAGTACCTATTATATCAAAGAACATTCGACGAACGAAAGACCATACTGTAACAACAAATACGGAAACCAAGCGGTATAGACCGAATTCAGTAAAGAGAAAGTTTCTTCCTGATGGTACCTCTGAGCCCTATGGATATAAGAAGCAAAGAACAGACTGTAATTAAATAATAAACTCGGATATAACAAATATATAAAATTGTAAAGTAAATGTAATTAATAAAGAAACTTCAAGTATAGAATTAATTTGTTTATGTAAACACCCTGTTCCTCTCAAGCGAGTGCTATACTCAACCGCTCAACCAATCAACCGCTCAACCACTCAACCGCTCAACCGCTCAACCGCTCAACCACTCAACCGCTCAACCGCTCAACCGCTCAACCGCTCAACCGCTCAACCGCTCAACCACTCAACCGCTCAACCGCTCAACCGCTCAACCGCTCAACCACTCAACCGCTCAACCGCTCAACCGCTCAACCGCTCAACCGCTCAACCGCTCAACCGCTCAACCGCTCAACCGCTCAACCACTCAACCGCTCAACCACTCAACCGCGTCATCTATCTCCCTCTAAGCGAATTTCAATGATCTCATACGAAGATTCCCCGAAACGGCGGCTCATCCCAAATATGGGGCGCTTGTTTGTGGGGCCCTGGTTCGTAGGGCTCCGAGGGTAAGGTCGTGAGGGGGCCGATATTGCTACTGTAGCTAATGCCCAGGTAGTTAATGCCCAAGAAGCTAAGGCCAAAGTAGCTATCGCCCAAGAGTGTGCCATTTGACAGTGAAAGTGAGGTTATGTATACATTCTTCTTCTTGGTCTCAAGTAACGGGATACCTACTTTCAAAAGCTCCTCTCAGGCGCCTCTGGAACGTGGAACGGTCCTTCCCGGCTTCTAACCTAAATTGCCTTTCGCTTAGGCATCTTGTCAATGTCGATCTGCCATGAATCGTTTTTTTTAATTGAAATTAATGTTGTCCCATTTTTGTTCTTTTCCTTCACAGTTCAAAATATCACCCCCCCCCCCCCCCCAGGTTGAGGTTTACAATTTTGTACTAAGGCGCAAACAGCCTTGATACTGGACTACCATGTTTAGTTAAGTGGCGTTCAATAGTTTTTTCTAAGTCCAACTGCATGAAGGACACCTTAACGGAGTCATCTGAGGAAGCCCTATTTCCTAGTGGACTTAAAACTACCTATTTTCTGATGGTCTTTATGTTTCGCATTTATCGAAACACGTTTTTAAAAAATATTACTTTTATTTAATTTTACAAAAGTCGTTAAAATCGGTAAAATACAGTACAATCAATTTTATGTATTAACGCGTTAAAGTCTATGTCGATTCTGAATAGAAAACCTAATGCAAAATGCACTATTGGATTCTCATGGGAACGGTGCTTAGCTCAGCATTCTGCAACACAGCAGTTCCATGAAATGATGAACACATAACTCCTCCATCCCTAAAAGGAACTCGAGGGTGGAACCATCTAAGTTGCCATAAACGGTTCTTCAACTTGTTTTCTTTTAGCTGCTGTAGGCTTCTTCTTGCGTATCAATTTGAAGATCTCTTCTTTTCTTGTGATCAGGATATAGAGAGTGACGCATGAGACTAGCGTCACGACGCAACCCAGGGACCATATGGAGTACTTTGAATGAAGGTGAAATTCTTCCAGTGGTTCTTCTTGTAGCTGTTGGAGCTGGACTTCATGGAGTTTATCCAATGGTACCTTTTCTAGTTTCAGTTTGTGTACTTCCAAGGTGGGGATATGTAACACCTTGATGTCTTGTAATGTGACTGGGTGGCCGGAAATAATGCCTTTTTCGTTTTTGTAGGTGAACTTTGCGTCTTTGATAGCGCAATTTGGCGGGACAACAAAAAGCTAGGTTCCTTGTAGTAGGGCGACGTCATTTTCGGCGCATTCTGCCTGGAGTTTCTTTGTTCTAGGAAATATACCAACGTAGTGAGCATCATTTATCTCTTCGATAATTTCTTCACTGATATGGACGGGAACTTGTTGACATTTTTCTATCTTGGGTCCCTTGGAAAGCAATGATGTTACACAATCTAAGTTGTCTTGTAGAGGTAAGAGGTGGTTCTTCATGCAGAGAAAGTTTGGTCTTAGGTCGATGCACTCGTCTTCTTGGTATTGGTAGCTTTTGTTGCTTATAGAAAGGTACGTGGATGGTGGAATTATTTATTGATTGGTTTTGGTTTGGAATGGAATACAAATGATAGTAGTCGAAGGTATCGGGATGTACTCGTATCAGAGGAAAATCGAGTGAAAAAAACAATTTTTTCTTGAATGTAGAAAACATTTGTTTCTACTATGCTGTAGTATTTTGGATAATCGTTATCAGCAAATAATATTTGCGAATCACTATGAATTTGATATAGGTTATTTACAATTTCTTTTAAGTCTGTAGGAGACGATACTATGGTGTAGTGTTTTGAGACTGGCGAAACTTATAGCATTTTCAATCTCTGAAAGAAAGTTTAGCAACGAGTCTAAGTTTAATTTTGTTTCATCTAATATTTCGCGTAGTTCTATGTAATGCATATAACTAAAAGTAAGGTCATTTACGTCTTTTCGTAATTCTTCAATTTTTGCTTCGATTAGCTTTTGATTGCGTGTTACTCTTGTCATAGTTTCGTTAATGTCTTTCATTAAATTTGATGTTAAAGACATTTGTTTGTTTACCTTCTTTACTATTTTGTTTTGGTTAGATTCCAGTTCTGACAAATTATCATGAATTTCTTTAGCATCTTCCTGATCTAAGATACCAGAAATATATTTTACTAGAGAGCCTAATGGGTTGATAAGACCGCGTTTACTACGTTTTTCGGGGAAGACTGATTGTAGTTTCCTGTTAACAGTTGTTACTTCATATTCTAAATGTTTATATGCACTATACAGGGGATCTGCATGAGTGGTGGATGATTTATTAAATAGTCCTTGTAAATTATTGTATTGATCGGTTATTGACTTAATTTGTTTTTGGAGAGGTCTAAGTTGAATGTAATGTAGAAAGGTATGGGAAGCGATTTTTATTTTACTGGATCCTAGTTTAAATGGTAGGATTCCCGGATTGGACTGGAGGGATTGTATTTGAATTTTCTGTGTCATCAAGGATTGAACCAGAAAGGTCATCAACCTGTAACAATGATTTGTCTATAAATTTTCGTGGTTTTTTGAATACTTGTTTGTGGTAGGTATTAAGCGGGGTAGTAACGGTGAGATTGTTGCTTCTTACTACATGCTCGGGTCGATAAAGAGGTTTAGTTTTTGACTGTCTGTCTGGCAGTTTTCTATAACCGATGGTACCCGGTTCGATGTCTGGTGGGTCATCGAGTTTTGCATTTATTTTTGTAATAACATTGGATTTTTGTTTGGAGGTGTTCTCGTGTATTTTTTTGTATAGTTCCACAATAGTTTCATTATGTTCATGAATTTGGTGACTAATCGGTTCTGCTTGATTATCGATGTCCATTGGATCTTTAAGTTCTAAATGTATGGCGTATGTGATTTTTTCAAAAGGGCTTAAGTTGGGTTTTGAAATAGATAGTGTACGCATGTGTTCTAGTAGTGTAGAGTGAAATCGTTCTACTATAGCATTACTATTGGGGTTTAATGGTAAAGTATAATGCCAGTTGATTTTGTATAATTTTGCAAAATCTTTTAATAAATTTTGGGTAAATTCGCTTCCATTGTCAGAAATTATATTTTCAGGTACTTTGTATGAAGAAATAAATTGTAATAGTGATTGGTATACGTGTAAGGCCGAAAGGCTAGGTAGTACGTAAGCTTGGCCAAATCGAGAAAAACTACCTATCGCAAATTGTGAGGGTTACGGTGTTGCCAAATTTAAACGTGTCTATATGAATGGTTTCAAATGTTTTTTAGGAGTAGGTGTTAATTGCAGTCTAATTAATGGCGGGTGGCGTTCATATTTTACTTGTTGGCAAACATGACAATTATTAATACATTTTCTGACGTCATCACTCAGCTTAGGCCAATAATATTTGGTCCTTAATTCGTCAATTGTTTCATGAATACCGCGATGGTTCGTAATACCTTCATGTTGTGTTTTTATTAGACTTTGCTGTGTATTATCACGTGTGACGTCATGTAAGATGGTGTTAGATTTAAGAAGTCTGTATGATGAATTTTTAAACGTTTCGGGGATAAATCTGCACATTCCTTTATAAAATTTTTGATCGTCATCATTTTCGAAATAAAATGTGTTTTAGACGGCAATATGTGTATTGCCGTCTTGGTCGGCATATGTGTAAAATTGTATGGTTTGTTCACGAAACGTTTCGTTTGTCACGTAAAGATGCCACCGCGTACGGTTAATTGGATTGCCAAAAATTCTCTTCATCTCAATGCGTGGGTTTTGGTCAACCTTAGCGCCTTTTTTCAGACACTAATGAATGACTTTGTGATGTTCGCAAAGTTTTTTTTATGAATTTTCTATAATAGCCTAAAAGGCCTAAAAACCCTTTAATTTCCTTTGCCTTGATTTTATCCGGATTTGGTTTAATACCATCGGGCGTTATGACATGACCCAAAAACGCAACTTCTTTGCGCAAGAATTCTGACTTATCAAGTTGCATCTTTAGGTTACTGTAACGTTCTGGTTCGTCGTTACAATGATAAATATCGTTTAAGACAATAGAGGGTAAGGCAACGTTCATGTAAATAAACAACCTAATTTTACTAATGGGTTTTCTTGTTATTTTGAGGGAACTCATAAAAGCAACTCAAATTAGACAACGGTATTCTCTTGTATTTTAAACTTTACTCACCGAAAAGTATTGGAAAAGCCCCAAAAATAGCAATTAAAAATCTAGGTTTTAGCATTTATTTGGCAGCATCCTTTGATTTTTCGAGTCTCAAACACTGTCTACACTTGAATTAATGTTGGAAGTTTATAATCCTCTAAGTTTTGCTTCACTAAGTTGGACAGCTACTACAAAATTTAATAAACTTTCATGGGAACTAACAGTTTTATTATTTTGGGTGGCCATATTTTCTAGGGTACTGTCATTCGCCGTACGAGACGTCGCACTCTACAGATGCGCGCGCGCAGATCGGCGGTCGGACTGCATGTTGCCAAGTTTACGGGTCCGATTTCGCGGAAGGGTTTTCCGTGTGGCGCTGGACATTTTAACTTGGGAATACCGGGGTTTTGAAGGGAAAGATGCGAGATAGACGATTAAGTTGTAATATACCCGTGCTGTTTTGCAAATTTTGGGATATGTATGTTTGGTAAGGTGGTAATTGTTTAGGTCCGAACAGGAGATGGACTGATGACGTCAATATCGTTGGTAAAAGTTGCACTAATTGGCATCTAGAAATTAGGGTTCTTGGGCAACCTAATTGAATAACGGGTTGACGCGGGAGATTTTTGTAGGGTTAATTTTAGGGATGTTAAATATAGGATAAATGGTTGAATTGACTACGACAGGTGGTTGTAGGCAAGCAGTCATTGATAGTATCAGTAAGGTTATCGGTTTTAAAAGAGTAGGGTTAGATAATTTGTGTGGTTGATCATATAACGTTAACGTTACGACATCTACTTGACGGAAGCTCTCTTGCAAATTTTCGAGAATTTTCGACAGACTTCTTACCGGTAAGGTTTGGTTCCTTTTTCCCGGATCTGAGAAGGTTCTTTTCAAGTGAGCCGATTGTAAAGCTAAGACAAAACGATTTTCGAGTAATCCACTTTGTTCGTGGGAGTTAAAGTTATAGTTTTACCAGTGTTTTCTTATAGTTGGGTGGTTGTGTTGAATTGGTTCAAGCCAACCTGAAGTTTAGTTTCGTGTGAGAAAACACAGCCGTTGTGTTCGGGAGAAATATTCGTCTCAACTGAGAGCCGCCATTTTACACCAAATCGGCGTGATTTTGCAGACCGAGAGATAGTCCACAGGTAGGTTTTCTAAGTGTATTTGTCCATTAGTTTAGCAATGTAAATATTCCCTCCCTACGGAATTTCATGGAATTTATTGGGTATTTTGTTCTTTTAAGGGATTTTCTGGTACCGGTCATTTTCTTTGTTGTTTGGAAGTCATCATGGCGATATCAACGATTGATCCTAGGAGCCCTCAACTAATCTAAGGAGGTGTGAATTAGAGTGATTGAGTAAGTCCGTTCCATTTTTTTTTTAATATTTCAGGGAGCAAATTCTGGGTTAAGTGTCAATCCTGGGTTAAAATTCCGATCTCTACACCGTCCCACGGTCGTGTGACGAAGATTATCCGCGCGTTTGAGGGGATTAACTACTAACGACGGCCATTGTTCTCTTTTATATCTTTTTATATTTATAAGGCAAAAATTGGTTCACTTTTATACCTTTTTATATTCATAAAACCAAAATTGGTTCTCTTTCATACCATTTTATATTCATAAAACAAAGATAATAATGATAATAATTAACAAAACCTGAGTTCTGTAAATAGCCTAGCGTGAAGGTGATTTAATCTCAAACATTAACTCGGTTCACCAAATTTTAAAGGCCATGCGTTAATAAGGAAAATTTTCTCCCTAAGTAATACTTTCACGAGTGTGCTATGGTTTACGGGTTTATGATGTGTAGTTTAAGTGTTAGGTATTATCTTACCTTCCTCGCTTAATTTTGGTTCAAAAAAAGAAAATAAACCAAAAGTTAAATGTAAGCCTACTGACCATTATTATAAATGGGCTGTATAATAATCACTAAAGTAAATTAATCTTTAGGTTGTTACCTAAAATCTTAATAATTGTTATACTTGATAATTTCAAATCATTAATTAAATTAAACTAATCTTTAGGGTGTTACCCAAAAATCTTAATCATTAATATACTTCATATCTTCAAAGAAAATCGCTTCTTATTACCCGGATTCCTTTTGGGTGTCTAAAAGAGAAAAAATATAGGAAAAACAATTATTGTAGGACGATCAGTCTAGGTGGCTTAGTTGAGGGAGCGTCCCTCGCTACTTCAGAGTTTCCGTTGGGAAGTTACGAGGAAGAGATTATCATTTTCATGGTTTTGGTTGATAGGTAGGTAGGTTGGTACTGGTGGATTAAATAAAATCATGTGGCGCCCTCTATAAATCTTTTTATGAACCTGGCCCTTCTCCACTGTTTAAAGGCTGGCGGCATCCATACAGTACATCAGCATTCGAAAATCTTGCAACCGAGAACTAGCGAGATACCTTTCTATATAATTATCCTCGTGGCGTGCTAAGAGAAGTAAGGGTGGTCACAGAAATTTGGCGCCCAACGTGGGGCCCCTTTTTGTTGTTTTGGGAGACACTAAATAGGAACCGGAGTAAGGAAACTGACACATGACGGTGTAAGTTTTTATAACTGTTTAATATTGGGAGATTCCTTGTGAAAATTTCCTTTTTTTTTTGGGTACTGATTTAGGTAACTAGGAATATTGATTTTAGTTGTAAAGTAGCTTAGTAGAAAAATTTGCGTGAAGCATTAACGGATATTTTTTTTGTATATATATATATATATATATATATTCGGTTCTCCAAAATAAAAATTATGGCGGAAAATTTGAAACTGGAGGTAAATAGACTCTCAAAGTCAGAAATTTTATATGAGCCTACTGTTAGAGGTGTTACACACCCAGACGATACGAGTATCGATGATTTGCGTAAGGTCTTGAGGAAGTCCTTGAGGCATATGAGGCTAGATAAGTCCGCTCTTGCAGAAAAGAAGCCCACATATCCATAAACTTTCGCAGCTGATTTGGCAGCATTGAATGATGCCCTGGCTGAATTGGAAGATCTGACGGATCACTTTGATGGTATTGATCAAAAAACTAGCAAAAAGATTTCTTCGAAACTCGCTTATGCTCTGGGAAGATTAAGGAATGCGGTCCCTAAGGACGATCCAGAAAAAGAGGCAAAATCCAAACTGCGTTTTAAGCTTTTATTAGCCTATGATACTTATATGTCTAGCATAAAAACTGATAAGAAGAATAAAAATGTGACGTTGCTTAATTTAGATGTTATGAATAGTACTGCGCTCTCAAACCCTCCCTCATCGTGCAGTGGTGAGTCAGATTCTGACGATGATAATGCGAATGCTAGTAGGAATAGGATAAAACCTGTCCCATTACGCGATTGGGGATTGAAATTTACTGGAGATAAGTCTGATAAGGGCTTAACTTTTAGTTACTTCTTGGAGCGGGTGAATGAGTTGAAGCGTTCCAGGCATGTTTCTCGTCAAATGTTATTCGAAGAGGCTGGAGATCTCTTTGATGGAGAAGCAAAAAAGTGGTTTAATCTGATCAAAGATTGGGTGACTGATTGGGACTCCTTAGTTGTGGCTATGCGAGAGGAATTTCAAGGTCCGGACTATGATAAAAGACTGTTTGAGGAGATCAAGCATCGTACTCAAGGCGAAAATGAGAGTATCGGTGGCTATATTGCAGCGATGAATGGGTTGTTTTCCCGTCTTCAGCAGCCAATTCCGAATGAGGCTAAATTAAAGATTTTATTAGATACTATAGCCCCTTATTATCAACCTCATCTAGCGTTTAAAGACATAACGTCGGTAATGGATTTGTTGACGTTGTGCCGCAGACTTGACGCGAAACGGCTTTTGGTTTAATCGTATGTACCGCCGCCTAGAAGAAGCAAATGTTTAGAACCTGATTTGGCGTATGCGGAGACGTCTAGTATAGCATCTACATCCCGTTCCAGTGGCACGAACTCATCAGGGGATAAACCAGAAACTTCCTATGGGAAGCTACCTAATCGTAAGTCTGCACCGCAGATATTGATGGCATCAGGAAAGCCTTGTCCTTCTAATCGGAGGTGTTGGCAGCGGTCATTATGCTTCTGGTTGTACCGAGCCCCAAAAACGTTATTGTTATCGATGTGGATATGCTGAGGTGACTGTTCGTACCTGTCTCAAATGTAATAAATTGCAGGGAAACGGAGCTGCAAGGCAATAGGAAGTGGCCAACTGTTGCCTAGTGCGCCTAATGTGGCCGATAGTGAGACTGTTTCGTATCGTCTTGTTTTAGATTTTGTTCTGTCACATGCCTATGGTGATGAGAGGCCATATGTAAATGTTTCCATTTTTGGTGTGAATGTTTTAGGTCTTTTAGATTCCGGTAGCAATAGTACTTTACTTGGAGGTAAAGGATGGGATTTATTAAAGAGTATTGGTTTAATTTCGTTGGAAAAGAGTTCCTTACAGGTAACTGTGGCGAATGGACAGAAGTGCCATTGTTTGGGTATTCTGCATGTTCCTATTCGATTAAGAAATAAAGAGTTTTAGTTGTTCCTGATCTGCCCCATACCTTAATTTTAGGAATTGATTTTTGGCGTAGAATGGGAATTGTTCCGGACTTGAGTTCGGGAGAATGGAAATTTTCCGGTGGTGACAATGTTAATGTAGCTGCGGTTGAGGTTTTAAAGTCGCGTAGTTCTTTAACCCCTCAGGAGGCCGTAGTCTTGGACAAGCGGGTCAAGGATGGCTTTAACAGAATGGGCAATTCATTGGGGTGTACCACCCTAGTAGAACACCGAATTATTACTGATTCTGAGCCAATAAAGCAGAGGTATTACCCTGTTTCACCAGCGATAATGCAGCATATTGACGCTGAACTCAAGGATATGTTGAATAAAGGCATCATTGAGCCTTCGGCTAGTTCTTGGGCTAGCCCTATAGTCATGGTACCTAAGAAAGAGGGAGGCTGGCGATTTTGTTGTGATTTCCGCAAACTGAATAAAGTTACGACTCGCGATGCGTATCCTCTTCCCTATGTGTCGCACATTTTAGATAAATTACGAGACGCTAGATATCTGTCGTCTTTGGACATTAAGTCGGCGTATTTTCAAGTTCCTTTGGAGGAGGAGTCGAGGCAGAAAACTGCATTTACCGTACCGTCTCGAGGCTTATACCAATTTAAAAGGATGCCGTTCGGTCTTCATAATGCTCCGGCAACGTGGCAACGTCTCATAGACAGAGTGTTGGGTATGGACTTGGAGCCCTATTTGTTCGTTTTCTTGGATGATGTTATTATTGTTACCCAGACTTTCGAAAAACACGTCGAGGTGTTGTCCGAGGTATTTAAACGCTTAATTGCTGCGGGGTTGACTTTGAATGAAGAAATCTGTCAATTTTGTCGGACTGAGTTAAGGTATTTGGGCTACGTGGTTAACAAGAATGGTTTGCATGTAGACCCCGAGAAGGTGAACGCGATTTTGCAGATTCCTACCCCTAAAAAGGTGTACGAGGTGCGAAGCGTCGTAGGTACTGCCTCATGGCATCGTCGGTTTATACCGAATTTTTCTTCCATAGTTGCGCCATTGACAGAATTAACGAAGAAGAAGGTAAAATTTCACTGGAGTGAGAGGCAGGAGGAGGCCTTTCGAGTTATCAAGGAGCATCTCGTATCAGCTCCAGTCTTGTCGTGTCCTGATTTTAGTCTGCCTTTTTTGCGTGCAGACGGATGCAAGTGGTTTTGGCATAGGTGCAGTTTTGAGCCAGCAGCATCTGGACGGCGAAAAGGTGGTGTGTTATTTGAGAAGGGTCATTGACCAAGGCTGAGAGACAGTATTGTACTACGGAACGTGAGTGTTTGGCTGTAGTGTGGGCCATCGAAAAGTTACGTCCCTATCTTGAGGGATCACATTTTACGGTCATCACTGATCATTGGAGTTTGAAATGGTTGTCTAGCTTGAAAGAGCCCAATGGACGATTGGCTCGTTGGTCGGTAAAACTGCAACAGTATAGCTTTGACGTAGTACATAGGAAGGGCGCAGATCATCATGTCCCGGATATGTTATCTCGTTCGGTACCCACTTTAGATTTTCTTCACTTGGATACCTTGGTATCTGATAATAAATTTCAGGAAAATAATAGAGATGAATCCTGTAGTGTCACGGATAAGTGGTATCGTGGTATGATCTGTAAGGTCAACAAAAGCCCGATAAAGTTCTCAACTTGGCGAGTAGTGGGTTCGATTTTGTATAAGTATAGTAAGACTGGTATATTTCCTGATCTTTCCAGCGATGGTGATTACTGGAAGCAGGTGGTACCTAAAACAGAGAGAGCTGAAATCTTACGTAAGTGTCATGATGACCCATGTGCCGGTCATCCGGGAGTTCTAAAAACTTTTCATAGAGTAAGTCAAAAATTCTATTGGCCTAAGATGAAATCTGATATTACCCGGTATGTACAGAAGTGCACTGTATGTTTGAGAAATAAGCCAGAACAGAGGAAACCTGCTGGACTTATGCAACCACATCAGGTCGCAAGTGGACCTTTCGAAGTCATTACATGTGATTTGATTGGACCTTTACCACGGTCTACTCGTGGGTACAAATTTATTATGGTGATCATGGATAGTTTTAGTAAATTCACTGTGACTGTTCCATTGCGAAACTCGACGGCCAGTTTTTGTTGCAGGGCCATTGAAGACAATTGGCTTCTAATATTTGGGCAACCAAAACGTATTATTTGTGATAATGGCGTACAATTTCGGGGGAAGGAGTTTCGAGGATTGATGTCCTCGTACGGAATTCAGATATCATTTACGGCTAATTACCACCCTCAAGCTAACCCCACCGAAAGAGTGAATAAGACCCTGGGCACTATGATTCGATGTTACGTCACGGAGAATCACCGTGATTGGGATCGTCATCTTTTGAAACTTGCTTGTGCCATTCGTACACAGACTCACGAATCGACTAAGCATAGTCCCTACTTCATTGTGTTTGGTCGCGAAATGCCGAATAACTTTGGTTTGTCGAGAGATGGTTCGCAGGAATGGGAATCGTTACCACGAGAGAATAATTTACTGCGGAACCGAGCGGAAGCTTTTGATAGGCTCCATGCGGTTGTTCGGAATAATTTGGAAAGGGCGGCCATGCGCAATAAACGTTTGTATGATTTGCGCAGACGTGATGTTACCTATGATGTTGGCACTAGAGTTTATAGGAAAAACTTTGTATTGGCGGATGCGGCTAAATTTTTTTCGGCCAAATTGGCGGATAAATTTATTGGACCATTTGTGGTTAAGAAAAGACTGTCACCATGGACGTATGAGTTACAGGATTTGAATGGGAAAAATTGCGGGGTGTGGCACGCGAGTTACATTCTGTATAAATGCTTATGATAGCACTTTTCGCCACTCCTTTTCTATGATAAGAAATGTTATAAATAGGACTCGAATGCTTTGTCTCGTCACTTCTGTCGTGACTAGCTAAACTGTTAATTTCTTTCAATCCAAATAAATTCGTTATACTAGAGGGTTTCAAGTGTTTTTTCTAGAAATAAAATTATTTTTAAAAACGCCGTCCCCTCGGCCCGACGTATAACTGGCGCAGTCGTGGTAGGATTTCTGAGACGTTACAAGGGCATATTGCAACGGTTTCTTTCAAGAATTCACTCAGACAAAAATCTACAAAAATCCGGACAAGTGTTGGACCAGAAGCAAATAGTACCGATCTAAGGTAGCAACTGGACAATCAGCATCGGGACAAAGGAAGAAATTTCAGCAACAGCTTCACTTCAGGAGTCAACCCGGCTACAAACGGACAAACATCGCCGCCCCTGTAGACAACTGGAGAGGACAAAAATCGCCGAACCAGCTTAGATTAAGACAACTGGAGAGGACAAAAATCGCCGAACCAGCCTAGGATTAAGAAACAAGAAAGAAGCAAGAAAAAAAGAAAACGAATGAAGACATCAATTTTCATTGTTTTATTTAAGTGAAATTTTCAATTTCCATTTTATTTTTTGTATAGGCAATTAAAAAAAAATACCTATTGCATTATTTTACTTATCTAGTCAGAACAAAGCAATTGCCTTTACAAAAAGCACTTTATTTTTAGATTAAGAATATTTCATTTCATTTTTGTGTTATTGTGTGTTTTACCGTACGAATTTTATTTTTAACCAGAGTAATTTCAAAAGTATATAAATTTCTATTTAAATCTTCAAAATTGATTCTTTAGACGACTTAATAAATTCTCTAAATTCGATTAATATAACTGACAACATGCCAGAAACTACTAATTATCATCTCTTGAAATATCAATCCGATAATATTCCTCATTTCGATGGAAATCCTAAATTACTCAATAGATTCATAAATGCTGGCGAAAATCTTTTAAAAGCTTTTCAAGATCGCACTAATATAAACGCAACTATAAATATTTGCTTATTCGATACTATTTTAAGTAAGTTAAACGGAAGAGCTGCAGAATTGATAGCTTCTCGATCTGAATTAAATTCTTGGCTATTAATAAAAGATGTGTTGATACACAGTTTTGCAGATCAAAGATCAATTGATTGCCTTATACAAGATTTATCGAACCTAAAACCTTTCAAAAATGAAAATCCATTACTTTTTGGAATGAGAGTACAAGATTCTAGAAGTCTGTTATTTTCAAAATTAAACTCAGGGCCTGATGATGCCGCTACAAAACTAATCAAAATACAACATTACGATCAATTTTCACTAAAAACATATTTAAATGGTTTACCGTATAATTTGCAACTTGTCACAAGACTTAAAAACCCAGATTCTTTAGAAAAAGCTATGGCACTTGTACGAGAAGAAGAAAATTTTATCTACTTTAAAAATACTCAAAACCCAAATATAAATAAACCTCTATTTTTAAATAAAAGCCAAAAACCTAGTACTTTACAGTTTGGGCAAACTTTTACACCACCTCAGAACTATAGTCAGTATAGACCGAATTACAATCCAATTCCAAACTATATACCGCAAAATAATTTTCAAAAACCTTTTTTGAATTTTCCCCAACAAAATAACCCCCATAATTTCCAAAGACCTAATAATTACTTTTCTCAACAAAGGCCTAATTTTAATCAACAAGCTTTTCAAACACCTGCATTTAATAATCAAATGAGACCACAATTTTCTAATCAACGTTTTGGACAAACGTCCCAAAGAACTAATTTAAATAGGAAAATAGAGCCAATGGACACCAGTTCAGGAAACACTATTTTGAATAATTCATTACAAAATAAAAGAATTACTACACAAAAATTATATAACCAGGAAGTTATACAAAAACCCGAACAAACCCTATATGAAAGTAATTTTCCCCTTGAAAATTCCTATAATAATTGTGAAAATTCAGAACCGGATTTATATAATGAATACCCTACTGAATTTTATGAAACAGAAACATACCCTGACGAATCTTATGATTTTGACATACCACTGAGTTATTCTGCTAACTCATTAGATTTTCCTCAATACCAAAATAATGAACAAGAAAACGAAAATTTTACTCTGATGAGCCAGAAAACGGACAAGACATAATTTTCCTTAACAACCACAATATACAATTACCATTTATATTTATACCCGAACTTAATGCTAAATTTTTATTAGATACAGGAAGTACAAGAAGTTTTATAAATCCACAAATTGCTTATGAAAATTTCCCAGATTCAATAAAAGAACAAATTTTTCAAGTGCAAACGACACATGCTACATCATTTCACAATTAAGTTGCTATTTTACCAATTTTCCCTACTTTTAATACCCCCGGTACACATAAATTTTACCTTTTTAATTTTTCTAATAAGTTTGACGGTCTGATAGGACTAGATCTTATTCAACAATTAAATGCTAATTTAGATTTTCATAATTTTATATTAAAATTGCCAAATGCAAAAATCCCAATTAATTACGGAAACGAGATACAACAAGATAATAATTTAACTTATATTCTTGAACCAAGAACTATTCAAAAAATACAAATACCTGTGAACATGTCACATGGATATGGTATTCTCCCTTATCAAAATATTGACGATATTGAAATACCAGAATGTTTAATAAAAATCGAAAATAACTTAGCGTTTACTACGGCTTTAAATCCAAACGAAGAGCCTATTAAAATTACATTTTTAGAAAACCTTGACGTAGAACCTATATGTGACCAAAAACCAGAAAAAAATATTGATAACAAACTTAAAGCTAATTTAAAACATATAAGACTTGATCACTGTAATTACGAGGAAAAAGAACAAATTCGAAAACTATGCTTTGAATTCCGAGATATTTTTTATTGCGAAGAAATACCTTTAAGTTTTACTAATGCTATCAAACATGAAATAAAACTAACTGATGAAACGCCAATTTATACAAAAACGTATAGATACCCTGAAATACATCGCGAGGAAGTAAAAAGTCAAATTTCAAAATTATTAGCTCAAAATATTATAAGAGACTCTAATTCGCCTTGGTCATCCCCAATATGGATCGTTCCAAAAAAATTAGACCAATCAGGTAAACAAAAATGGAGAATGTGCATCGATTTTAGAAATCTAAACAAAGTAACTATCAATGATAAATTTCCCCTTCCTAATATAACCGAAATTTTGGACAAGTTAGGTAAAGCGCAATACTTTACAACACTCGATCTCGCAAACGGATTTTATCAGATACAAATGAACGAAAATGATATCCCAAAAACTGCTTTTAGCACAGATACAGGACATTACGAATATTTACGAATGCCCTTTGGTTTAAAAAATGCCCCTTCAACTTTCCAACGAGTTATGAATAATATATTACGCGGTTTACAAAACGAAATTTGCCTTGTTTATTTAGATGACGTAATAATATTTAATACGAGCCTCCAAGAACATATTTTAAAATTAAGAAAAGTTTTTACAAGATTACGCGAGTCTAAATTTAAAATCCAATTAGACAAATCTGAATTTTTAAGGAAAGAAGTTCAATATTTAGGACACGTTGTTAGCAACGAAGGTGTAAAACCTAACCCTGATAAGATAAAAGCAATAAAGAATTTTCCAATTCCTAAAACCACGAAAGAAATTAAATCATTTCTCGGTTTAATAGGTTATTACAGACGTTTTATTAAAAATTTTGCTAAGATAACTAAGCCTATGACGCATTGTTTGAAAAAAACTATGAAAATAGAACACACACAAGAATTTGTGAATGCATTTAAACATTGTAAAGAACTTTTAATTAATGCACCAATTTTACAGTATCCTGACTTTTCAAAACCATTTTTATTAACTACTGATGCAAGTAATTTTTCTTTAGGCGCAATTTTATCGCAAGGTACTATTCCCAATGACAGACCAATAGCATACGCATCACGCACTCTAAATGAATCCGAAATTAAATATTCAACTATAGAAAAGGAATTGCTAGCCATTGTTTGGGCATGCAAATACTTTCGCCCCTATTTATTTGGATGTAAATTTTATATATATACTGATCATAGACCCCTTGTATGGCTTTTTAATTTAAAAGAACCGAATTCTAAGTTAATTAGATGGAGATTACGTTTAGAAGAATTCGATTATGAAATCATTTATAAAAAAGGATCTTTAAATACAAACGCCGACGCACTATCGCGTATTCAATTAAATGTTTATGAAAACGAATCTGTAATTAATAATCCCGGTGATTCAAATCAAAATATCGTAGAATTTTTAAAAGAGCTTGCAGAAAATCCTATTCAAGAAAACAATGAACAACCAAGTTGCTCTAATCAGCAAAGTAGCAAAAAGATAAATATTTTATCTGACATTCAAGTCATGCGACCCCGGATTCCTGAATCAACTATTCATAGTAATCAAGCTGACGCAGATCAGACTAATTTAAATATTTTAGACGAGATAATTAACAACAAAGCTTTACAATATTTAATTAAAAAATCTCCTCATCCGGAAATAAAAATAAATACTGAAAATTTTGAGAAATTTAAAATAAATCATGTCGAATTACCCGAAAATCCAAATGTAATAAAATCATTTATTAAAGACTATATGAACCCCGAAAAAACTTGGTATGTTTACTTTTATAATAAAGAACTGATCCCTATTTTTACTAACATATATTTAAAGAATTTTCAAAATTTAAAAATTATACGCTGTACAAAACTAGTTAATAATATTTCTGAACACCAAGAAAAGACTAACCTTAGAGGTATACTAGAAACTTATAATCGACTAAAAGAGTTATACTACTGGCCTAAAATGAAAACCGATATAAATCAATTTATTAATGATTGTAATATCTGCCAAACTTTAAAATATAGTAGACATAAATCATACATTCCTTTAATAAAAACTGATACACCTTCTAAACCTTTTCAAATGCTACACATAGATACTTTTATTTTTGAACATCAAAATTTTTTAACAATTTTTGATAAATTTTCAAAATTCGGACAAGCATACCCCTATGACAAAAACGCCAAATCTGTATGCGATAAATTAGTTAACTTTTTTTCGTTCTACGGATGCCCCGAATCTATTACGTGTGATAACGGTGGAGAATTTAGTAACGAACTTTTAAAAGAATTATTAAAAACTCAAAAAATAGTAATACATTTTACTACCCCTAAACATCACGAATCTAACTCACCAGTCGAACGTTTTCACTCTACATTAATAGAGCATTTAAGAATTCTAAAACAAAAAGATAAAGACAAATCCGTTACTGAACTTATGCCATACGCAATAATTGCATATAACAGTACAGTTCATAGTGTTACAAAATACACACCCCATGAACTTGTCCTAGGTCATACCAACTCTAGAGACCCATTAGACTTAATTCCTACGTCATTCTATTCCGATTATGTGTCGTCACATAAAGATAAAGTAGACGCAGTCTATGAAAACGTTACAAACAAAACTAATGACGCTAAAGAAAGAGTTTTAGCAAAAACCAATATTAAAGGAGACGAAAATCCTGAATTTAAAATAAATCAGAAAGTCTATAAAAAACTATCGCAAAGAAATAAAAATAAACCAAAATTTAGCGGACCTTATATAATAACTGAGAAACTTGAACACAATCGCGTTAAAATAAAAAACGCAAAATATCCTGATAAAGTAGAAATTATACATATAAAAGAACTTAAGAAACCACTTGTTACAGATGGTCCCTCGTCCAAGGAGACAACCCCAAATACCACAACTTAAATAATAACCCAGGAATACTCCCCTATAAAATAGGAAATGCCCAGAAAACAATTAATCACTGGACTTTTATTCAAATTTTTGACATGACAAACCTAATTAAAGAATTTTATGACATAACTGATAAATATGAGATGCTTAAAGAAAATATAAATAACTGTACTAACTATAAAAAGGAATTTCATAACTCTTATATTATTACTGATAATATTAAACAAAAAATTAATGATCGATTAACTCAAATTTTATCAACCAAACTCCGTGAAAAAAGAGCCCTTATAAATGCCTTAGGTACTATTATTAAGAGTATTACAGGTAACTTGGACCAAGAAGATGCTGAACGTATCGATAATAATATTAATATTCTAAAACAAAACCAAGGAAATTTAAATATTGCTTTAAATAAACAAATGACACTTTTTAGTGATTCTATCGATAACTTTCAAGAAACTAGTAAGAATGTTTCGCATAACCAAGAAACTTTAAAATCAAAGGTTAACCAAATAATAGAAACTGTAAATAAAGTTAAAATCGACGAAACTAACCTTTTTGAATTTTTTCGAATTCATATGATTCTTTCACAAATAACTACCTTTTACCAAAATATCTATGATATCCTGGAAAATGTCGAAACAGCAATAACTTTCGCAAAATTAAATACTTTTCATAATACCATAATTAATATAAAAGAATTTCTAATTGAACTTGAACTATTAGACAAAAAATTAACTTTCGAAAAACTGCCCTTTGAACCAACCCTGGAAAATACCTTAAAGTTAGAGAGTACTCTAGAAATAAGAAGTTATGTAAAAAATAATGAACTAATTTATGTAATTGAGATTCCTTTAGTAGAAAAAGAAAATTATAATTTGTTTCAGTTATTTCCTTTACCGACCATGTATAAAAACTACCATAGAATAATTGTACCAAACTTTGAATACTTATTAATGAATGAAAGAAATTTTGGATATTCTAATCAACCATGTAAACGTATTTTTGCTAACGATTATTTATGTAATCATATACATAGTGAAAACTTTTATAAGAATACGCCCTGTGAGGTACAGTTATTACGGTACGAACATAATATTACTAATTGTAACACCCTGTATGTCAGCATTAATAATTTACAACTTCAAAATATTGATGACAATAAATGGATTTTGGTAACCAATAAAGATTTAATAGGTACCGAAATGTGCGGAAATACGCAAAATAATATACTATTTAATGGAACTTATATGCTAGAATTAAGTTTTCCATGTAGTTTAAAATTAGGAGACATTATTATTAAAACTTATAAAAATGTTAAATATAATTTTAAAAACATTCCTTTGCCAAATATTGATACTAATTTAACCCATAAAACATTGTATAAAGAAGTAAAACTGCTCAATTTAAATAATATTAATTTCAATAAACTTAATAAACTTCAAGAAGAAATTAATATACAAAAATATGAAAATTTTAAAAAATTTAACGAGCCTATCTATTATAATAAAATAAGTATTTGGACAGTTTTGCTCTATGTTATTTTAAGTATAATAATATCATTTTTAATTTGGAAGTATCTACGACCTATTTATTTAAAAGTTACAAAGAATAAAAATATTGAAAATAATTCAATTATAATTTAGGTCATAGAAACTTGAAGGTTTATATGCCCTTCTAAGGGTGGAGGAGTTACATTCTGTATAAATGCTTATGATAGCACTTTTCGCCACTCCTTTTCTATGATAAGAAATGTTATAAATAGGACTCGAATGCTTTGTCTCGTCACTTCTGTCGTGACTAGCTAAACTGTTAATTTCTTTCAATCCAAATAAATTCGTTATACTAGAGGGTTTCAAGTGTTTTTTCTAGAAATAAAATTATTTTTAAAAACGCCGTCCCCTCGGCCCGACGTATAACTCGCGAAGAGTTTGAAACCGTGCGTAGATATCGATACGTAGTGGTTGTTAGGTTATCCTCGCGCACGAAGGGAAGACATGTTTCTTCCGTTAGTTGGTCTAGTTGCAGTACTGTTCGTGACTGGCCTTTTCCGATTGAAATTTCCCGTAGTTATCACTCCTGTTGAATACTCATGTTTGAAATCTAAGTTGAATTAAACCTATTCCGATTAAAATTACCCGTAGTTATCACTCAAGTTGGATACTCATGTTTGAACTCAAGTTGAATTAAACCTATAAACACTGGACTTTCGACCAGTGCAGGGCGCTACAGGTTGTCAATCATTTGTTTTGAGATCTTTCGGTAGATTGGGGACATCATTACGAATTTTTGCATGTACTTGTATTCGTATTTGAGGTGTAATAGTTCATGGAACATGTTCAATGTAGTAGTTAGATACTACACAGTTGTAAAGTATAGGATAAGTAAGTTGTGAGTGTAGTGTGGATGAAAATTTGTGAAATTTTCTTTGGGAGGTTAGGGTGGAATTTGTAACGTTCTGGTTCGTCGTTACAATGATAAATATCGTTTAAGACAATAGAGGGTAAGGCAACGTTCATGTAAATAAACAACCTAATTTTACTAATGGGTCTTCTTGTTATTTTGAGGGAACTCATAAAAGCAACTCAAATTAGACAACGGTATTCTCTTGTATTTTAAACTTTACTCACCGAAAAGTATTGGAAAAGCCCCAAAAATAGCAATTAAAAATCTTGTTGACATGACCACGGCTAGGTTTTAGCATTTATTTGGCAGCATCCTTTGACTTTTCGAGTCTCAAACACTGTCTACACTTGAATTAATGTTGGAAGTTTATAATCCTCTAAGTTTTGCTTCATTAAGTTGGACAGCTACTACAAAATTTAATAAAATTTCATGGGAACTAACAGTTTTATTATTTTGGGTGGCCATGTTTTCTAGGGTACTGTCATTCGCCGTACGAGACGTCGCACTCTACAGATGCGCACGCGGAGATCGGCGGTCGGACTGCATGTTGCCAAGTTTACGGGTCCGATTTCGCGGAAGGGTTTTCCGTGTGGCGCTGGACATTTTAACTTGGGAATACCGGGGTTTTGAAGGGAAAGATGCGAGATAGACGATTAAGTTCTAATATACCCGTGCTGTTTTGCAAATTTTGGGTTATGTATGTTTGGTAAGGTGGTAATTGTTTAGGTCCGAACAGGAGATGGACTGATGTCAATATCGTTGGTAAAAGTTGCACTGATTGGCATCTAGAAATTAGGGTTCTTGGGCAACCACGTTGAATAACGGGTTGACGCGGGAGATTTTTGTAGGGTTAATTTTAGGGATGTTAAATATAGGATAAATGGTTGAATTGACTACGACAGGTGGTTGTAGGCAAGCAGTCATTGATAGTATCAGTAAGGTTATCGGTTTTAAAAGAGTAGGGTTAGATAATTTGTGTGGTTGATCATATAACGTTAACGTTACGACATCTACTTGACGGAAGCTCTCTTGCAAATTTTCGAGAATTTTCGACAGACTTCTTACCGGTAAGGTTTGGTTCCTTTTTCCCGGATCTGAGAAGGTTCTTTTCAAGTGAGCCGATTGTAAAGCTAAGACAAAACGATTTTCGAGTAATCCACTTTGTTCGTGGGAGTTAAAGTTATAGTTTTACCAGTGTTTTCTTATAGTTGGGTGGTTGTGTTGAATTGGTTCAAGCCAACCTGAAGTTTAGTTTCGTGTGAGAAAACACAGCCGTTGTGTTCGGGAGAAATATTCGTCTCAACTGAGAGCCGCCATTTTACACCAAATCGGCGTGATTTTGCAGACCGAGAGATAGTCCACAGGTAGGTTTTCTAAGTGTATTTGTCCATTAGTTTAGCAATGTAAATATTCCCTCCCTATGGAATTTCATGGAATTTATTGGGTATTTTGTTCTTTTAAGGGATTTTCTGGTACCGGTCATTTTCTTTGTTGTTTGGAAGTCATCATGGCGATATCAACGATTGATCCTAGGAGCCCTCAACTAATCTAAGGAGGTGTGAATTAGAGTGATTGAGTAAGTCCGTTCCATTTTTTTTTTTAATATTTCAGGGAGCAAATTCTGGGTTAAGTGTCAATCCTGGGTTAAAATTCCGATCTCTACACCGTCCCACGGTCGTGTGACGAAGATTATCCGCGCGTTTGAGGGGATTAACTACTAACGACGGCCATTGTTCTCTTTTATATCTTTTTATATTTATAAGGCAAAAATTGGTTCACTTTTATACCTTTTTATATTCATAAAACCAAAATTGGTTCTCTTTCATACCATTTTATATTCATAAAACAAAGATAATAATGATAATAATTAACAAAACCTGAGTTCTGTAAATAGCCTAGCGTGAAGGTGATCTAATCTCAAACATTAACTCGGTTCACCAAATTTTAAAGGCCATGCGTTAATAAAGAAAATTTTCTCCCCCTCCACTACGCTTACGTAGGCTGCGGACGGTGACTTATTGCGCTTGATAATCCTATGTCGTTTTATTTTCGTGTAGTTAGGTATTATCTTACCTTCCTCGCTTAATTTTGGTTCAAAAAAAACTAAACCTAAAGTTAAATGTGAGCCTACTGACCATTATTATAAATGGGCTGTATAATAATCACTAAAGTAAATTAATCTTTAGGTTGTTAACTAAAATCTTAATAATTGTTATACTTGATAATTTCAAATCATTAATTAAATTAAATTAATCTTTAGGGTGTTACCCAAAAATCTTAATCATTATTTAATATACTTCATATTTTCAAAGAAAATCGCTTCTTATTACCCGGATTCCTTTTGGGTGTCTAAAAGAGAAAAAATATAGGAAAAACAATTATTGTAGGACGATCAGTCTAGGTGGCTTAGTTGAGGGAGCGTCCCTCGCTACTTCAGAGTTTCCGTTGGGAAGTTACGAGGAAGAGATTATCATTTTCATGGTTTTGGTTGATAGGTAGGTAGGTTGGTACTGGTGGATTAAATAAAATCATGTGGCGCCCTCTATAAATCTTTTTATGAACCTGGCCCTTCTCCACTGTTTAAAGGCTGGCGGCATCCATACAGTACATCAGCATTCGAAAATCTTGCCACCGAGAACTAGCGAGATACCTTTCTATATAATTATCCTCGTGGCGTGGTAAGAGAAGTAAGGGTGGTCACATTACTTTCACGCAATTTTTGGAATACAGCTTTAAGATTAAGTAGGTGTTCTTGTAGAGATGTTGAGAATAACGATGATGTCATCTATGTAAACAAAACATTTTATTTATTAAATTTTTGAGCACATTATCCATAACGCGTTGAAACGTTGCGGGGGCGTTCTTGAGCCCGAAAGGCATTCGCAGATACTCATAATGCCCGTTTTCGACATTAAATGCCGTCTTTTTTGTCATCATGATGCATTTGTAGCTGATGAAAGCCGCTGGCTAGATCCAAAGTTGAAAAGTATTGGCAACGGCCAAGTGTATCAAGGATATCCGATATATTTGGAAGTGGATACCGATCATCGATGGTTTTATCGTTAATTTTCCGATAATCTACAACTATGCGACATTTTTTTTTCCCGGACGCGTCAGATTTTTGTGGCACGATCCAGATTGGAGACGACCAGGGTGAGTCACTTGGTCGTATGATTCCCTGGTTTAACATGTCATTTACTTGCTTTTCGACTTCTGGCTTGTGTAAGAATGGGTACCGGTACGATTTAGTGTATACCCAAACAGCACACGATATCCAATGGACGTCCATTTTAAAGCCATTAGAGGGTCAGGACATCCATGGACCACTTACGGAAGTCATATGGATATCCATTTATGTAATGCCCATGGACATGTACATTTGTACGTCCATTGGTAATCCATAATATCCATGGTCCTGTAACGGAGGTCATATGGATATCCATTTATGTAATGACAATGGACATGTAAATTTGTACGTCCATTGGTAATCCAGAATATCCATGGTCCTGTACCGGAAGTCATATGGATATACATTTATGTAATTCCAATGGACATGTAAATTTGTACGTCCATTGGTAATCCAGAATATCCATGGTCCTATAACGGAGGTCATATGGATATACATTTATGTAATTTCAATGGACATGTAAAATTGTACGTCCATTGGTAATCTAGAATATCCATGGTCCTGTAACGGAGGTCACATGGATGTTCATTTCTGTAAAGCCATTGGATATACGATTTTAGATGTCCATTGGGAATCCAGAATATCCATGGTCCTGTAACGACGGTCACACAGATGTTAATTTTTGTAAAGCCATTGGTCATAGAGGTTTTTAGATCTCCATTGATAATCCAGACTTTGTAACGGAGGCACATGGATGTAAATCTTTGTAAATCTATTGGACCGACGCGACGGTTTTAGGTGTCTATTTTGATAATTCACATTGACAATTTTCCATTGGATGTCCGTTCGGAACATTCAATGGACGTCATGTCCAGGATGTACTTGAACGTCCTACCCAGATAGCACAAGACGTCCACGTCAAAATTTGTCCATAATGTATCCAGTACGTCTATGGACATTTTTGAACGGTCCACTGGATATCCATTTATTCTAGTGCTTATGGATGTACAATTTTGGACATGTTTTGTACTTCGATATAGCGCCCTCACTCACAAAATTGGTAAATCAAACAATTGAACCAGTTATTAAAAGAGGGCGGCGTGTTCCATTTATCTTATCGTTGTTTTCCGAAGTGAAATATCTTCAAATACATTGTTACATATTCATAAATTATTACCATAAGGAATATAAATCTCCCGGGAATGCTGCTTATATATAAAAAAGGTAAGAAATATCAACAGGATAATATAGTAAATGGATTACGCAGGTACATACAAGGTAATTTAGCAATTAATAATAAAATTTAAGTGATATTGTATAAAAGTAGAAAATGTGAAAGTGAAAGTATGTATAAAAAAGGTAAGTAATATCAACAGGATAATATAGTAAATGGATTACGCAGGTACATACAAGGTAATTCGGCAATTTAGCAATTAATAATAAAATTTAAATGATATTGTATAAAAGTAGAAAATGCGAAAACAGGTTTATAAGCAAAAGGAGTGTTAAATTGGTTTTTAAATCTTGTATTTTGGAAATCTAAATGATCTCCCAACTAGCAAAATAGATCTCCAAAAGGACAAAAGTATTATATAGGTATCCGTTAGTGCTCTTTAAAGAAGAAGTCAATTCTATAATGCCCGGAGTTAAAACCATTTTAGCGAACGAACCAAATTATCCCATAATATAGTTGTAAGAATTAATATACAACAAATATTAAAGTACAAAAGGCAATCAGATGTATCTCCGTTTTATTAGCGTTGTATAAATATTTATATCGCATTTTATAAAGCCTTTTTAAAACAGTTATAAAAGATATATACAGGAGCTGTATAGATTGTATAGTAATTGCTAATAAAACTACTATAAAATAGTTTTATATACATTTTATAACAAGTTGTGTAGCTCACTTTAAAACCATTTAATAGAAGTGGTATATATTTAGAGAATACAACTCTTAAAGAACTACTTTAAAACTATTTTATAACGTATTTATAATCTTGTCAAATTGTCACTATTATAAAATTCTTATAACATTAAAATGTAGTTTATTAGAATAAACCGTGTACTAACACTGCGTTATACAACTTAACCTCATTTTCGTTCATCCTTACATAAACATGAAGCCTACAGAAATTTCTCAGTGAAAAATTGGACATTTTAAAAGAACCATTAAAAAATATTTGAACGCATTAAAGGATCTAATACTCCTGTGCCTCAGCCTATAAATGCTGTATCTACTTGTAGTCGTATTGATAATCCCAGTAAGCAAAAATAAAAACAATAAAAACAAATGTATAAAACTTAATCAAAAATCAAATAACTTTAATGTATGTAGGTGTTTATATACCTAGATACATTCAAACCAAACGAACGTCGATTTGTTTCTAAAAATTACATCAATATTAAACAAATTTAATTTATATAGGTACTTACAGTGCAGGTGTTAGCTAGATTTGTGGCTAGAGTGTTAAAATCAGGGGCGAATATATTATTATTTGGTTTTCGTGGCAGTAAAACTCTAGATCGACTTTTATTTTGTGGCCTTTGAGAATTCTCTTCAATCTCAGTATTTTCTTCCTCCAACATTTCGTTAAGTACTTGTTCAGCTATTTCATACGAACCCAAATAATTTCTTTTTAATTTGCAACTCATTGTGAACCAATTTGGTTCTGGAGTTGTATCCACTTTTTTTTTTAAGTTTGTATGCACATTTACGTGACCAAAATAATGTATTGTTAGTTTCCCACGACTCTGGAACAATTGTCAACTCCTTTGTGCCCCTTTCTATTGTCTGCACTATTTTAAACATGATTAAACAATTTAAAAACAAATATGTAATAATAATTGCACGACGTGAAAAGCTCAAGATTAAAGGCCGATTTATAAACTTGACGTTTGCGGTTTGCGTTCGCCGTTGCCGTTGCAGTTTGGTGTTGACGTTCGTAGAAGTCGAATTATGGTATTTATAAACTTGAAGTTGAACGTTGGCCACCGTTGAAATAACAGCTGACGCTGACAGCATATCATAACCTATTTTTGCCTATTTATTTGTTTTGTTTTTGTGAGGAGTGTTTTTGTTTAAAATGGATGAGGATACAGAAAGTTTATTAGCATCCCTTGGAATAATTTTGTGTGGATATATGTGTAAACAAATATCACGCCACCAGGTACGAAGCTTTTGATTGGTTGTTGCCAGTTGGCTACGGTTTTGCTACGAACGGCCAGCGTCAAAAGATAAAGTTGAGTTAACTCGAACGGCACCCAACGTCAACGCCAACGGCAGTCGGCAGCGTCAACGGCAAATATAAATGGTGTTAGGTATTTCAGTGCATTTAACTTTGAACGGCGAACGCAAACCGCAAACGTCAAGTTTATAAATCGGTCTTAAATCAAAACAAACGATGATACAAAATAATTTTTAGGTTAACTCCTTTAACTGTGCTGACCACAACAAAATTACGACTAAATACTTATTTAAAGCAGTTGATTTTATGCGTTATACGGAAATTATGTTGTATAAAATGGTCTATCGACGCGCTATACAATTGTTAAGGCACGAGGTCGAGGCTGAAAACAGGGTTGCCGAATTGTAAATATTTTTAAGATTATGTGTTTGGGTTCGACAAAAATACGAAACAGAAGTTAAGATTTACGTTGTGCAATTAATTAAATAAGTATTTGTTTTTAAATCGTTTAAATCATGTATAAAATAATGCAGATAATACAAGCAAAAAATGTATTATTGACAATAATTGTTCCAGCATCCTGGCAAAATAGGTAGGTCCTACATATATCAATACATTATTTTTTTGATCAAAAAATGCGCATACAAACTTCACTCGTTGGCTTACAAAGGTAACAATTAAAAAAAAAGAAACAACAAAAACGTTGGTATAGCCAGCCCGTTAAATGATGAAACTTTTTTTTATTATAATAAAAATATGGAGAGGTAAAAATCACGCCAAACAAATTCCTTTTGCTACATGACTTTTGACAGCAGTAATAAAAGTGTTTGGCTCAAGGTGGTCCCAAAATTTAAAAAGTTTCTCGACTTTTGTCTAGTAATACATTTGCCTACTTAAAAGTTGGCAACGCTTCAAAAATGGTAAAGATGGTATCTATGAACGGCACTTTTAGCGCATACTTAGACAACATTACTCAACCAAAGCCTCGTATAATGACTTAAAAAGAACTAACGACACTTGTAGCGCGTACTTAGACAACATTACTCAACTAAAGCGTCGTATAATGACTCAAAAAGAACAAAAACATTGTATAAAAAATCCGCCGTATTTTTATAGTTATTTTCCTGTTTCGACTAACGCCATTGTAAAAAATTAAAGTTTTAAAAGCAAAATACCCATTAATTACTAAATTTTTTGGAGAAACACCATCATTATATAATTACTTTATCATTTACTTATTAAATCTTGCCCAAAATATTAAATATAAATTTTTTTATTTGTTTCTTGTTAAATTTAACTGAACCTAATACACTCAGTTTATGTTAAAGAGAAGGCGCTTGCATTTTTACTGCAAAAGTATATATATTTTGTCAGAAAAATTTGCCGCGCACCTAAAATTATCATATGATTTGAGGTTTATTCAAGATTCTATGATTCCATGATTAACATATTTTTATCTTAAAAAAGTAACATCGCCATTTTAAAATTACGAAATGTTATCCATATTGTACTTCCTTGCTGAACGTAGGCTATATATTATTCTTGTGATATTTTGGTGTAGCTCTTCAATATTATAAAATAAAAAAGTTTTTTAAGATTTACCAAATTTTCATAGATCTCTTTGCATTTGTATAACCCCTTATATGAGGTTCATACGATGAATTTGTAACACCTTAAACAACACTGTATAAATATTTTTAAATGCATTATATACTGTGTTATAGGATGCTTAAACAATATGTTTATAATGCAATTTTTATATGCCTATTAAAATAAATGTGTTATATAAGGCAGCCCAAGGTATCTATCTATATAACAGTTTTATAATTGTTATTTAAGTATGCTTATATAAATTGTATAATGACCGTATAATACCACAATACAGACACTACACTATTAAAATATTTTATAAAATGGGCCTTTTTTGGTTCTGTAGCTATCGTATTACGGTTTAAAAACTGCTTTTAAAATAATTTGATTTTATCAACTTTCATTGTGTAGCTGTTTATACAAACATTATAAATATCATTTTGCTAGTTGGGCTATAGATACTAATTCTGCGTATTTTGCACATATCCATATAAGGTTCGTAAATGGTATCCAGAAGGACGTCCAGGAGTGAGTCATTTGTATAGTCTACTGGATATCCATAAACTGTCGGCTGGACAAATTCGTGATATCCTATGGACAGCCGGTATGTTCAATTAAGGATATCCACTGGCTATCCAGTGGGCTACCCAAGCAAACCCAAAGGATGTGCTATCTGGGTATGGATAAAATAATTTCTGACAATTGTATATTCCAATGGACATCCTTAAGGGACAGCCTATGGATGTTGTGCTAGAGAACATCCAATGGACGCCCTAAAGGGATATCCCGCGGATGTCATAATTTGTGACATTTGTAATTGGACCAAACATGAACCAAATTTGGACATCCTCTGGATGTGTTTTTGACAATTTTCGGACTTCCATAGGATGTACATAAGATGTCAGTGTGCTGTTTGGGTATTGGTATTTCGTCTGTCGTTTTTATACGGTGTTTAACTTGATTTGTAAAAGTCAAGGGTGAATTTTCGCGATGAAAAATATCGGAAAATGCTGTGCATAAAAGTAGTGTGCTTGTGTGCGCACCAGACCAAACGAATCCAAATCCAAAATCTAAATCCCCCCACTCTTCACCCCACCAAATCCCCCCACTCTTCACTCCACCAAATCCCCCCACTCTTCACACCACCACTTCCCCCCACTCTTCACCCCTCTCCAAAAACAAAAAAACAAAAACAAAAAACAAAAACAAAAACAAAAACAAAAAAACACTCTTCACACTACCAAATCCTACCACTCTTATTTCAAAACCATTCCTCCTACCAGCTTTTCCCACACCACTTTTATTGCTATAAATTCTCAATATTAACAGTATTTAACACAATTCAGATCATGTCTGCAGCAGTCCCTATTGATTATTCATGGGACGCAGAACATTGCGAAAGCTATAATCCACAAGAGTACATAGAAAACAATTTAATAATAATAAATCCACCTCCCAATCTATCTAAGAGTGCTAAAAAAAAATTTCGAACTCAACAGAGAAAGAAAGTTCAAGAATTGGAAGCAAAAAAGAAAAACTATGTCTTGCCCAACAGCAAATGTAATGTTTAGTCATGTAAGCGGAAAGAAAACCTTGAAGGATTTTACTACAGATGAACTAGAAATGTTACCTTTGGAATATCTAATTAATTATGCAGATCCTTTGGAACTCTTGGATGTATGGGGAAAATTACCAATGTCTTATAAATCAAGTTTTGATCTTCAAATTAAATTGCCATGTTTTTTTCATTATAATCGTCCTGACTGGAGCACACAATTCGATGGTCCTCCTGTATCCCAGAAATCATGTTTCGTGTGCTATAGAAACATAAAGTAGACTAATGTAGAGAAACATATTGTTATTTTTGTTCAAAAATAAACCTGTATTTTAATAAATGTATTTTTTATAAATGTCAAACAAATAATTAGAAGTATTATTCATTAATCCATGGATTTACAGCATCCCACCACTCTAAATCGTTAAATATCATTACGCAAAGCTTCACTCATTTCATGGTATTACAGCGCGTTACTTAAAAGGGTAAGTGCGGTTAAAACGCAAGTGTTGTACTAATTCGAACAATACACAGGTCAATACAGCAAGCTCCACCCATATGTAGAGCGGTAGAAAGGACCCGCCCAAACAACAAATTTTTTATTTGTAGCTTCACTATTGGAGTTATATTCTTAAAAGTTGGGTTGGAATGTACACACCAAAGTACATCTCCTAACACTCCGTGCGCATGTCTAGCACGCTCGGTGTGCGCGTGGTACGCATTTTGGTCTACTGCGCAGATAAAAAAAAATGGCGGATTAAAAAAAAACAAAAAAACAAAAAAAAAACGCAGACGACAAAAAAAAACCGGCGTCTCAAAAAAAAAAATCCGCCCAGACGGATTCTCTTTATATTCTCTTTTCGCTTCTCGTTCTGCAGTCGCACCTTGAGCTCGACAGTTGTGCTTTCTCCTTGTTAGCTATATATCCTCAACGGTTAGTTAACTTAGCGTTGATATTATATTAATTGTTTAGTTTGCAAAAACAGTATTGTGCAAAGTGTTGTGAAACCAGATAAAATATCCCAAGAACTGTTGAATATATATCAGCCTTTTCTGCTTTTTTGTTCAGTTCTCAAGATGTATCAGTGCAGCGAATGCAAGAAGAGTTTTACTCATCAATCTAACGTTTATAGACATAAAAGAGAATCGTGTGCCATGAGACCATCTTGTTCGCGATAAAAAAGGAAGGCTAATACCCAGGTATGTGATGTGTCCATGAAAAAAGCTAAAATAGAAGATATTAAAGAAGACATACCTCCAATACCTAAAATTACTTTATCGCGATGTAAAGATTGTGATACTTGGTATGTGAAAAATAAACTTGCTGCGCATTTACGGTCAAACCTACATAAAAGTGCACTTAAAAGTGATGATAATGTGAAAATTTTAACTTCCGCGTTTAAAAACAGGATTGTGTCTTACATGTTGCTGCCATCGAAAAAGTATGCAGACATTGAAGAGTTTTTTGATGAAGTACAACAAAAGTTTGTAAGTTTACTTTCAGAACAGTTAGTTAAGCATAAAAGTGTTAAGATTAGTGTAGAACTATTTTGACAATATCTATTACAAACAAAAGAGACAATCGAAACTAAATCGTTTAATACGAAAAATAAGGTCATAACTTCAACAACAGAGTTATCTGATATTTATAAGAAGTTTTTGTCTGAAATAAAAGAAAAGGTTTCAATATTTGCGGAAAATGGTTCAGGTTGGGCATTGGAAAAGATATTACATTTGGAGCTTAATATAAATAAATTTAATCCAATTAGAGCGTCATCGTATATCCCTTTACCAAAACAAATTTCAAATAAACAAGGTGTAATTAATATCAAAAATAATGACTCATATTGTTTTGCATGGAGTGTGATAAGTGCACTGTTTCCTGCTGAACATCATGTTGACAGAACAAGTTCATACCCTAATTTTTTTGAGTATTTAAATTTTGAAGGAATTGAGTTTCCTGTGAAATTAAAGGATATACATAAATTTGAAACGCTTAATCAAATATCTATAAATGTTTACGGTTTAGAGAGTGTGCATGAAGATAATAAATTCAAGTATGAAGTGGTTGGTCCTCTTCATTACACCAGTAAAAAACTTCCAGCGCACATAAATTTGTTGTTGATAAGTGAAGGTGAAAACAATTATTATTGTTGGATTAAGGACATGTCTAGATTAGTATCAGCACAAGTAAATAAAAATCATTTAAAAAAGTATTTTTGTGATGGGTGTTTAATTTATTTTACATCAATGAAAAGACTTGAAGAGCATCAATTAAATGATTGTAATCATTTGTTTACAAAAGTTCCAACTAATGACATTAAAATAAATAAGTACGGTCAGCATATACCAGAAAATATTTTACAGTTTGAAAATTTTCAAAAACAACTAAAAGTTCCATTTGTCATATACGCAGACTTTGAATGCTTTTTAAAACCTTTGCAGCATCAAGAACCAGGAAACGAACAGAATTCTTATACTTTAAATACATTTAAACATGAACCGTATGCTTTTTGTTATTTCATTAAATGTTCATATGATGATTCTTTGTCGGTATTAGATTCATATTTTGGTTTGGATGCAGCTGATGAATTTTGTAAACGAATTGAAGGTCATGTACATAGAATTTATAATGAACATCTTAAACCTGTAGTAAAAATGCTTCCTTTATCAGATGAGGAAGAGCTGGCTTATAAAAATAGCACAATTTGTCATATTTGTAATGAAAAACTTGAAGAAAATGAAAAAGTAAGGGATCATGATCATTTAACTGGTAAATTTCGAAATGCAGCTCACAGTATCTGCAATCTAAATTTTAAAATTCCAAATTTTATACCCATCTTTTTTCATAATTTAACTGGTTATGATAGTCATTTATTTGTTAAACAATTGTGTTGTGAAGAAGATAATATTGATGTACTTGCACAAACTAAAGAAAAATATATTTCATTTTCAAAATCCATATTGGTTGACAAAGTAAAAGACAAGGATAATAAAGAAAAAAATCTGTTTATTAAAATGAGATTTTTAGATTCATTCCATTTCGTTGGTTCCTCTTTGGAAAAGCTTGATCCTAATCAGTTCAATGAAATTCGAAAAAAGGTGTTTATCCTTATTCTTACGTTGATTCTTTCGAAAAATTACATGAAAATCAACTCCCAGCTATTGAACATTTTTATGATAAACTTAAAGATGAACCTATGTGTCCATCGGATTACAATAGAGCAATTACTATTTGGAATTTATTTAATTGTCAAAATCTTATGGATTATACCAAAATTTATTTACTGTCAGATGTTCTCATATTAACAGATTTTTTTGAAGCTTTTCCAAATATATCTTTAAATAACTTTAAGCTAGATCCTGCACAGTATTACACATTACCAGGTTTAACATGGGATTCAATGTTAAAAATGACTAATGTTAAATTAGAATTATTAACGGATATAGATATGATACATTTTTTTAAAAATAGTATAAGAGGTGGTGTCTGTCATTGCAGCGTTCGAAAAGCCGAAGCTAATAATCCATTTTTGGAAAATTATGATGCAAGCAAACCAAATTCATTTATAATGTATTTGGATGCCACTAACTTGTATGGACATAGTATGAGTCAATGTCTCCCCGTAAGTGATTTTTCTTGGTTGAACGATGAAGAAATTGAAGCCCTTGATGTGATGTCTCTTCCTGACGATGCTGAATTCGGGTATGTTTTGGAAGTAGATTTAAAGTATCCTCAAAATTTACATGTAAAACACAACGATTTTGGCTGAAAATATTTGTGCACCAGGTTCAAAACAAAAGAAATTAATATGTAATTTAAACCATAAAGAAAAATATGTTATTCATTACCGAAATCTGAAACAGGTGCTTAAAAACGGATTAAAATTAACTAAAATTCATAGAGTTATTAAATTTAAACAAGCTGCATTTCTTAGACCATACATCGATTTAAATACCGAAATGAGGAACAAATCTAAAAATAAGTTGGAAAAGGATACTTATAAATTATTTAATAATGCCATTTACGGTAAATCTTTAGAAAACATTGACAAGCGAGTTGACATTAGATTAATCACACACTGGAAGAATATTGGTAAAAAACAAGGAGCGCAGACATTGATTGCTAAACCAAATTTTAAAAATCGTTTGGTCTTTAATGAAAACTTGGTTGCGATACAAATGGAAAGAGTAAAGATAACTTACAATAAACCTGTTTATGTTGGCTTCACAGTCTTGGAATTATCAAAAACCGTTTTATATGATTTTTATTATGACTATATTAAAAGCAAGTATGGAGACGAAGCAATTTTGTTATACACGGATACAGACAGTTTGATCTTGCAAGTAGAGACTGAAAACTTTTATAAAGATATGCAAGACAATTTAGAGAAATTTGACACTTCTAATTACAATGAAAACAATATACATAATTTAACTATAAACAAATCAGTATTAGGGCGAATGAAAGATGAATTTGCAGGTAAACCAATTTCAAGTTTTTATGGGACGGGGGCTAAAGCTTACTGTGTAAATTTAGAAGAGAAATCTGAAAAAAAGGCAAAGGGAGTTAAAAGATATGTTATAGAAAATTCCATTACTAAACAAGATTATAAAGACGTAGTTGAAAATTCTGAGATCAAATTTAGAAAAATGAATATTTTTCATTCCATTTTACATGACATGTTTACACAATTAAAAAATAAGGTTGCTTTGTCTCCAAAAGATGACAAACGCTATATAATTCCAGATTCTTTTAGAACTTTAGCTTGGGGGCACAAACATATAAATATTTTGGAAGAGAAATCCAAGACTGATGATGACCAAGTTAATAATGTAATTGATATTCTAAAAGATTTAGTTCATGACGAATATAAAACATAAGAACCCTGGAAAAATATTTTATTTTGAAAATGGCTCTGCTACCAGTAGGAGTTCTATTTCTATCAGCATTCGTTAACAATACTTTGTTCATACAAGTTGATCATAATGTTCGAGAAGCATTTATTTGTCTATCTGTTAATAATGTAAATAATGATAGTTGGCCTTCAACATGGAAAAGAATGAATATAAATAATGGTTTATTTACCTACAAAATAGATGATAATATTATAAATGATTCTACCATTGTACAGTATAAGTTAAGATTATATTATTTCAATAAAACTTCAATAGTGACACAGGAATGGAATCAGTTGTATAGAAAATCTTGTATAGAAGAATGTAGTTCAAATGTGTGTGTAGTATTATTAAGTATTTTGTTAGTAGTGTTTATATGTTCAATAGGATATATATTATTCAAAGTATATTTGTATTATAAATAAAATTCAATATTAAAAAAAACATATTTATAATAAAGGTTTTTATTCATAACAATGTCTATAATTATATAACAATTTTACGTTTGCTAATGCACAATGCCATGGATTCACATTTTTGTGAAAATAACATTCTGGAATTTTCTTAAATTTACTTAATTTTGGATCTTGTCCAATGGGAATAGCGTATATGAAATCTTCATTCAAAAACTTTTTTAAGTAGTTTATTTTTTCATTCCCCTTCACGTAAATTTTGGGCGATTGGTAAACTTCTAACACATGCTTTAAAATATCATCAATTTCATTATGTTCTATATTTCCAAAATTCCATTCCAATCCATGATACTCTTCGGCCCATTTAACCATTTTGAGATCGAGAGCAGATAACATATTTTTTTGAAATGGTGATTTAAACAGATAATTTGAGCAACGAATCCCATCATAAATCGCTAATTCTTTTGGAATGTATCCAAAGGAACTGTTATATCCTTGAATGTCGATAAAAAGTTCTGTCTTACACTCATTCATGGTTAGTCGCTAAATGATGTTTAAATCTATAAGATTAGTGTTTAAATCCCCCCACCACTCTTACTACCCCCACTACCACTCTCGCTATCCCCACTACCACGCTTGCTTATTTAAGCACTCACCCACAGTTCTACAACCATTATTTTAAGCAAGTATCTGACAATGTATCAACCAACAGGAAACCAACAAGAGTTTAGTAAGAAGCGCAATGCAGCTCTCGTCAATGAAACCATCTACTACATTAACAAATCCAAATCCAAATGGGTCAGCATTGGATTTTCCTTAGAGAGAAAATATATTCCTGTTGTTAAACTCTGTGGATACAAATATAATCAAAATGTAACTTTTAATGAAGATCAATGGATCTCCTTCCTAAATAATCAAGGAATTATGATGAGCTTTATTTATTCCAACAACACCGGGTGGCAACCCATGAAGGGAAATGGTTATGAGATTCACTTTGTGTTTATTGGGGATGCAAGAATTATCAAGATTACACAAGATGGTGGTAATGAAGTATTCCTAGCGGGTGATACCATAAATGAATTAGTGAACTTGGCAAATTTAATCAAATATCGTTTTGATATCTTAAAAAACCAGGAATTTTCCAAATATTACAATATTTTGGTTAGTGGAATCTCTATGAAAAATGGCGATTTGTTTAAAAATGTATATGATGTTATTTCACCTATGGAAAATAGTTTAAATGTTTGCTGTGTTTTAGAATTATTAAACTTTTACTCAGATTGTGTTGTGGAGGATGTAGAATCATTCGCATGTAATGAATTTGTAGAGTTGTTTTGAAAAATAAAATTTTAAAATATATTTTTCTTTTTATTCCTCCAACCTCCTAAATTAATATTTAAAGCTCTGAACTTACTTTAAGTCTGTACATTCTCCAACAAGATGTGGTTAGCATATGTTCGTGAACGAATAGCATATAACCTAACAAGTGCTATAGAGAATCTATCACAACACTTTAGTAATTTAGAATTTGATGCTGCCCATGAAGCCGAGTATGGATTTGAAAGATTCTATACGTATGAAGAATGTATGGATATGGCTAGAAAATATGAAAAAGCGGCAGAAGCCTGTAACATATATTTACATACTTCTGATTTAAAGTCTTTTCTGTACACGATGAAAGAAATGGGATTTGAGGAGCATTTGGATGAAGTAAAGAAGTTTTTGTCACCTGAAATTATTCAAGAAATATTTGAAACCTAATTTATAACAAATAAAAAACTTTGTTTCATTTATGTGTTTTATTCAATCATTAAATAATTATTATATAAATTGTATACATTAGTAAGTGCACATATACATGGTGATTTAGAATGATAAAAACAATGAGCTTCTCCTTCTTGTAACGATGGATTTTCATCAAGTTCCATGACTGGTTTTAATGAATATTTTCGAATGTATTCTGATTTCTCTCTCCCTTTCATATAAACTTGATCCGCCTTTTCTGTTAGATTCTTGATTATTTCAGAAAATTTGTGAATTGGTGTATATCCTTCATTCCAAGGAATACAGTGATGATTTTTCATTAACCATACAGCTTGTTTATGTAAGTCAGGTGGTAGGTATTTTATATCAAATGGTGATTTAAAGATATAGTGACATATTTTGTGTCCATCATAGGCAGCCAACTCTTTGGGAATAAACTTCTTATTTTCTATGTTAAATCCTTGTACATCGACAATTAATAACCTCATAATTTCAAAAGTGAGAATTGTTTAATCATAGATTTCTTGTCAGAATATTCTTGTAGTTGTTGTTTTAATTTTTTCAGCTCTTCTAAAAAGTAGGATACTCGAAGTTCTAGATCTTCACCCATAATGGCAGGAAAGAATAGTAGAGCATTGATTTTATATAGTTAGACATGTGCTTTAAAGTTGTCTAACATTTTTGGTTAATGGATTGTAGCTAAATACTTTGTCATGCGTAATAAGACAATAGGCAGATATTTTGTCTTTAAGATCATCATGTAATTCAAACTCAACTCTCATAACAATAGGTCCGGATTCAATTGTTTCTTTCTGATGTGAACAATCGATATATACGATAGGAGCATAAGTATTAAATTCCTTTGGAGAAAAAATGGGTTCAGGTGTTATTCCATAGTAAGATTTTTGAAATTGTGAAAACATTTCATATAATGATGCAAATTTATTTTTAGCAAAGTCTAAAAATAGATCGTTGTAGGGATATCTCTCAGAGTTTAAAAATACTTTGATGTTTCGTAATTTAACGTTGGAAAATAGAGACATATCAGTTGTTGATTTATCCCTTAAGTCTTTTTGAAAAGCAATTGCTACATGACGTGGGGTATTAACTTTCGTAGATGTTTTGACAGGCCAGTTATGACGATTAGTTTTTAATAATTCTGGGTATTCAATCAGTTCCCAACTCCGGAAAGCAATGCTAATTCTTGAGGAATAGCTACTGAAATGTGAGGTATATTCCAAGTTAGCTTAGTAAGCTCAATTTTTGGATTTTCATCTGCAGTATTAATTGTGGCATTTTTGTCTGAATTATCTCGTACTAAAATAAGTTCTTGTTTGGCATTTAAAATAATTTTTTTGTAGTCGTCAAAAAACCCCATTAAGAATTTAAGCAGAATGCAAACATTAAATAATCCTGTCGTTGCATCAACAACTTGTGAAGATTCCATAGGAAACCAACCTGCGTTTTTAAGTTTATTGCATTCATTTTTATTATACGACATGTATCCCTTTATTGTCGAAGTTAACCCATCATCTCTAACTGAATCTATTGTGACACCATTTAGTTGATAACGCATTTCTTTAAAAAGGAATGCAATCCCATTGATCAATTTTAATGTATTTGAGATAGTATTATTATCTTTTGTTAGTTTACCCTCTATATAAAGAAAGCTTTCGGAAGGAAGAGTATACTTGTCTACTTCATGAACGGGTATTATAATTTCATCATTATTTCCCAATTTTGTAGGTAGGTATGGTTCATAACCATGAACTTCGGAATGCACAATTGA